>JAOPTO010002283.1:0-488380 GCA_033822845.1 Tetrapedia diversipes
AGTCGTTTAATGATACTAACTTCAAATATTTTCAAATTCAAAATATTTACTAAGATTCCTTTATATTAACCCTTTGCACTCGAGAGGTGGCCGTTAGTCGTTTAATGATATTAACTTCAAAAATTTTCAAATTCGAAATATTTACTAAGATTCCCCTATATTAAACGTTATTTAACCCTTTGCACTCGAGAGGTGACTGTTACTCGTCTAATGATGCTAACTTCAAAAATTTTCAAATTCGAAATATATACTAAGATTCCCCTATATTAAACGTTATTTAACCCTTTGCACTCGAGAGGTGACCGTTAGTCGTTTAATGATATTAACTTCAAAAATTTTCAAATTCGAAATATATACTAAGATTCCCCTATATTAAACGTTATTTAACCCTTTGCACTCGAGAGGTGACCGTTAGTCGTTTAATGATATTAATTTCAAAAATTTTCAAATTCGAAATATTTACTATGATTCACGTATATTAACCCCTTGACTACTGTGGGCGCCTTTAGGCGCTTAGAAATTTTGCGTTTGTGATACTGAGAGCGCCTATAGGCGCTCGACACAGTTTGACTTTTTGACACTGAGAGCGCCTATAGGCGCTTCACACAGTTTGGCTTTCTGACACCAAAAATTCGCCGTTCTCGGCGCACATTTAACTCAATCCCTGCCGTATGGTACGACCAGTACATATCAAAGTCTGCCGTAGTCAAGGGGTTAAACTTCATTTAGTTTAGTTAAGTGGTATATTAAAATTTACATATATGACTGTTTAACGTACGGGTCTGAACTAACGTCTGAAAATTTGTGAAACTATCATATGCTAGGATCACGATGTCCCATGAGAGGGGACAGCCGAGTGCAAAGGGTTAATTGCGATATTCGAAATGTGATTAGACACATTTTATAAGAGCGGTCGTAATATCACATTTTAACAGTTATATGCAATGAATGCTATAGCATCGACAACGATATTTGAATCGAGGTTATATAAAATTAAACCAATAATAATTGGTTTTAAAAGTTATAGCATTCACGTCTGCAAACGTGTTAAGAAACAGTTAAGTTACCTGTGGCGTGTACACGCTCAGGTACAGGCAATCTTCGGATCCTGTAGCGGTAACGGCGATCAACTGCTTGCACCGGTTCGAGTTCATGGTGGCGTTCTTCACCTCTACCCATGGATCGGGCTCGATGGGATCCTGCGTTCGGCGCGCGAAAAAAACACAGAAAACTTTTGAGCACACCCCCGTAACAGTTGCATGTACAGTAGCGGTCAAAAGTTTAAGATCGAAGGGTGAAAGAAAGCAAATTAATCCATTAATAAGAAATAACAGTATAAATAAAATTTGTATTCTATGCTAATCAATAAATAGTGTTCTACAATAATGACAATAAAAATGAATAGATAAACAATATTTGCGAACCATAAAATTATGTTTTACATTGTCCTGTCATCTTAAACTTTTGTCCGCTACTGTACACAAATCGGCCAAAAGTTTGGAATCACTTTCAAAATTACAGCCAGTGTCAAATCTCTTGTGACAATTTATCGTTCTTTTAATAATATTTATCCCTTTTAAGAACATTAAAGTCATTCAAAACAATCTTTATTCGTTTCATAAGTAATATAATTTTTGTTACAATATTTATATTATTAATTGTATCGGTGAGAGGCACACTTGGAACAATAAGGGTTAATCGTAAGCCGAGGAGTGAAATTACCTTAAATCTGAGTTTCCCCAAAGGCGGTTTCGCGAACGGGATTCCCGAGAACTGGGAGTACGGTATCGAGTGCCATGTCGTCTTGAATATCCTGCCCTGCACTGGCCCCTTGTCCGTTTCCACCACCTCGGACAGCAGTTGACCGCTCACGGTCGACGCGAGGAGCGCGACACCGAAGAAAAGTATGACACCCTTCATTTTCGGACTAGCAAAACGCTCGCGAAGTTCACCTTCGAAAATTGTCGCGCACCACGGCCGATTTATATAGGTACGAGTAGATATTCAGCGAATACCACCTGTCGTCCCTCCCTCTCTTTCGTTGAAAGTGGAAAATGGCACCGTGTGTAATTTACCGATTGTTTAAGGTGCAATAAATTTTTGACCACGTCGATTATTAATCGTTTCTTTATTGGTCGTGTGATCGATGGATCTTAAAAGCAAATTAAAGTCATTTTCAGCGAATACCACCTTGTCGTCTCCTCCCTCTCTTTCGTTGAAAGTGGAAAATGGCACCGTGTGTAATTTACCGATTGTTTAAGGGACGATAAATTTTTGACCGCGTCGATTATTAATCGCCTCTTTATTGGCCGTGTGATCGATGGATCTTACAAGAAAATTAAAGTCATTTTCAGCGAATACCACCTGCCGTCCCTCCCTCTCTTTCGTTGAAACTGGAAAATGGCACCGTGTATAATTTACCGATTGTTTAAGGGACGATAAATTTTTGACCGCGTCGATTATTAATCTTTTCTTTATTGGTCGTGTGATCGATGGATCTTATAAGCAAATTAAAGTCATTTTCAGCGAATACCACCTGCCGTCCCTCCCTCTCTTTCGTTGAAAGTGGAAAATGGCACCGTGTGTAATTTACCGATTGTTTAAGGGACGATAAATTTTTGACCGCGTCGATTATTAATCTTTTCTTTATTGGTCGTGTGATCGATGGATCTTATAAGCAAATTAAAGTCATTTTCAGCGAATACCACCTGCCGTCCCTCCCTCTCTTTCGTTGAAAGTGGAAAATGGCACCGTGTGTAATTTACCGATTGTTTAAGGGACGATAAATTTTTGACCGCGTCGATTATTAATCGTTTCTTTATTGGTCGTGTGATCGATGGATCTTACAAGAAAATTAAAGTCATTTTCAACGAGCATCACTTGTCATCCCTCTCTGTCTTTCGTTGAAAGTGGAAAATGGCACCGTGTGTAGTTTACCGATTGTTTAAGGTGCAATAAATTTTTGACCACGTCGATTATTAATCGTTTCTTTATTGGTCGTGTGATAAATGGATGTTGGAAAACAAATTAACACAGTTTAATTGTTACAGAGTTTTCAACGCGCGTTTGTTGACACTATTGCGTCGAGCGATAGCTCTTTTAGCTGCTCGTGTATAATTTAACGTTTACGTTGCAGTTTTATAGCACCGTTGACGGTTTGTACGATATAAATTATCTATAAGAATTACAAATTATCGTTATTATTAGGTGAATAATGTTTGACGGGCGCTTGATGCGCACAGAAAGTTGGAAAAGCAAGTGAATAATGTTTGCAACGACCTCAGAGGCACCTTGAAAGAGCGGTTGAATTTCCTTTTACGCGATTTCGATATTTGAAGTTTGTAATCGAAGGAAAGGGATAATTGTTTTGAACGCTCGATGCTGAAACCGGCGAAGTGGTCAAAATCAATAATTCGTGGCTCTTTATAGAAGTTTTGTTAATCTACCGTGACCTAATTCCAAAAATTTACTATAAT
The DNA here is from genome assembly GCA_033822845.1 of Tetrapedia diversipes. NCBI lineage: Eukaryota > Metazoa > Arthropoda > Insecta > Hymenoptera > Apidae > Tetrapedia > Tetrapedia diversipes. Next base: position 3,477 of record JAOPTO010002283.1, read on the forward strand.
TTCCTCTGACGAATGAAGTTCGTGACGAATGAAATTTTCATGTTGTTTTAAGAATCTATTCAGTATAATTCTCAATTCGATCTCTTCGTCGCAAAGAAATATGTTTCAGACGATGGAATGGGATTTCTAGCGTTAAATTTAAAAGTGAAGTCTAAGTTGTATAAGCATTTGCCTACAAGTTAGTTTAAGTTTACTAATACTTAAATTCAAGTACAATTACTAAGTATTATTTATTTATAAAACACATGAATAAATATAAAATATTATTTATTTAAAGAAATAGTTTAAGTATTACTTAAATTTAAATATTAGTAGCATTCAGATACGTATCGTTTAGCTTCGAAAAGTAGGTATAACGAAATAAAGAAACAAATGCGATGCAGTAAAGAAATGTTTATTTATTACACATTTTACACAACCGTTGGTTTTTTATGCACCTTCAGACAGTTAATCGGCAATCTACACGACGAATCAATTCATCACATCAAACCTGAAATATTTAACAGCGTTCAGCTACCATGGAGATAATAGATATACTCTACTCAACTAAAGTTTATTGGGATTCGATAGTACAGTAGCGGGCAAAAGTTTATCATCAAAGAGTCAAAGAAAATAAATTAATTCATTAATAAGAAATAACAGTATAAATAAAATTTGTATTCTATGCTAATCAATAAATAGTGTTCTACCATAATGACAATAAAAATGAATGGTTAAACAATATTTTTGCGAGCCATAAAATTATGTTTTATCTTGTCCTATCTTCTTAAACTTTTGTCCGCTACTGTATATAGGGCAAAATTGACCATAGTCACTAGTAGCACCCGATAAGTGTGAGGCCGTGGGTAACTATAGTTATCAATAGTACCTTCTGAATGTCAGACATTGAGTAATTATAGTCATCAATGGTACTGTATGAGTGTCAGACGCTGGGTGATTATAGTTATCAATAGTACCTTCTGAATGTCAGACATTGAGTAATTATAGTCATCAATGGTACTGTATGAGTGTCAGACGCTGGGTGATCATAGTCATCAGTAGTACCCTATGAATGTCAGACATTGTGTAATTATAGTCATCAATGGTACTGTATAAGTGTCAGACATTGAGTAATTATAGTCATCAGTAATACTATATGAGTGTCAGACGTTGGGTGATCATAGTCATCAGTAGTACCCTATGAATGTCAGACATTGAGTAATTATAGTCATCAGTGGTACCCTATGGATGTCAGACATTGAGTAATTATAGTCATCAGTAATACTATATGAGTGTCAAACGTTAGGTGATCATAGTCATCAGTAGTACCCTATGAGTGTCAGACATTGAGTAATTAGAGCCATCAGTAGTACCCTATGAATGTCAGACATTGAGTAATTATAGTCATCAGTAATACTATATGAGTATCAGACGTTAGGTGATCATAGTCACCAGTAGTACCCTATGAGTGTCAGACATTAAGTAATTAGAGTCATCAGTAATACTTGATAAATGTGAGACATTGGGCAGCTATAGTCATCAGCAGTACCCTGTGAGTGTCGAACGTTGGGTGACTACAGTCACACTGTTAACAGCAAAAAAGTTAATTTTACATCGACTGAGTAACTACTAACAATGACTGCGCTAAAATATCACGTGCATTTCTTAGAATTCTTATACATTGTGTCCTGACTTCGTTTAATTGACTTATCGATTATTTAGTTAATTTACCTTTATCATCTATATGTAATTCGAGTAATCTTATAATTGATCTATCTTTATCGTCTGTTTCTAATTTGACCAATCTTTTAATTAATCTGATTTTATCGTTTCCGGAATTATGAGAAAGTAAATTTGAAACGATTAAAGTTGATCGTTGCGATCTATAAAATATAGACAATTATGCCGCATTATGGAATAGAACAGATCACGAACTTAATCAGAATTTCACTTATTTTCATTGAACAAAAATAAATCAATGTATCTGTACATTCTTAAAGTATGCACAGCGGTGTAGGTTTATAGAAGTAATCAGCGAGACCTGGTCAAATTATGAAAAATAAAATGGATGCCTTTATTTGTTCCTTTCCATTTTACTACACCCATAAATATGCATCACAGTTATAATCGCGGTATCAATAGCGCAACTTAATATTATTCCTAAAATTTGCAACACCTCCAATAATTGTGCTATGCAAAATTGCAATGATACAGTAGCGGACAAAAGTTTAAGACGACACGACTATGTGAAACATGACTTTATGGTTCGCAAATATTATCTATTCATTTTTATTGTCATTATGTTAGAACACTGTTTATCAATTAACATTGAATACCAATTTTATTTATACTTTCTCATTAATTAATTAATTTACAATAGTGGACAAACACTTAAGGCCACAGGACAATGTAAAACATAATTTTATGGTTCTCAAATATTGTTTATCTATTCATTTCTATTCTCATTATGGTAGAACACTGTTTATCAATTAGCATAGAATACAAATTTTATTTATACTGTTATTTCTTATTAATGGATTAATTTGCTTTCTTTCACCCTTCGATCTTAAACTTTTGACCGCTACTGTACGTGCGTAGATATCGAAAAATTCTACGGTTTTCTTAGCTTCTATTAAACAAAAGAAACGAGCCCTCAGCATCGTTTCCTTCAGGAAACGTGTTCGTTGTATTTGCCCAAAAATAAAACGTCTCTTTCTCAAGGCAACAGCAGGGTAACGCCGGAATTCAACATAATTTTATTGCATCATTGTATACTTTTTATTCAATCTTGAGGCATTACACAAGTATTAATAAACGTTACACGGAATGTTTAAAAAAAAAAAATAAGACAAATTCGTAACTAGAATATATCTGCAACCTGCGGTGAAGGATTTAAGCATTTGGACGTGACCGGCAACGCAAGATCGTACAGTTTCTCAAATTCCTCGTAGCTGGACACCAGCAAACGAGGTTTCATCACGTTGATGTCATCGATGTCCAATTGGAGTCCTGCCACGCCCGATGGTTCCCATACCGCGTTGTTGATGGGTATGTTGGCAGGAGTGGGATTGCTGGGAACAAAAATACACGAATGAGCGTTGAAATCGTGTAGAAAAGAAAAGAGAAAAAACGCAGAAAAGAATTAACGTTGTACCGTAGCGGACAAAAGTTTAAGACCAGAGGGTCAACAAAAGTAAAGTAATCAATGTATAAGAAATAGTATAGTAAACAAATTTCGTGTTCTGTATCAATCAATAAATGCTATATTACCTTATCTATATATATAAAAATGAATGTGTGTCTGTCTGTCTGTGTATACTCGATAGATTCAAAAACTATACATCCAATTGCCGTAAAAATTTGGGAAATTATTAGGTATATACCCGGGAAGGTTTTTGAATATTTTTTTTTAAATCAGAGTTGGGATTCTAGGTGCTCCCGAACAAATATCCCAAAAATATCAAAATAACATTTAATCAATAATATTTGTTAAAAGTGTAACCATGAATAAATTGAAAAATTAAATTTTTACTCGTGAAATTTATTCATAGAATTTACTTTTATGTATTGTATTGTATTGTATACTTATGTCCCCTACTGTAGTTTAATTAAATTCGATGTAACTGAGAATGTATCACGAAGCAAAGTATATGTCAGCGATCGTATAATCGACATGCTCCTACTCGTAGACCGGATTAAATTCGAAATTGGGAATACTTTTAATCGGTAATATTTACCCGAATTTCACGAAGTTCGCCCACATCTTAACCAACTTTTGGCGGTACAGGTTGAACGGATGCAACGGATCCATGGGGTAAATGATGTGCACGTCGAACAGCAGCCCGATGTCGTCGAAGTGCGAGGTAGCTGAACGTGGACAGACAAATTGTCAGAACCCGTATACAAAACACTGGCTCTGTTACATTAACTCGTTCTGTGCCGCGTGTGGCATATACACCCCACGCTGAACTTCCTTTTTTAAGCCAATGGGTGGGTATTCCCATTGTAAAATGAAGAATTTTTTAAAATTTTGTGCTATTGGAAAATTGCAAAGCGTGCGTAGGTCAAAAGCATTATTTAATCGTAAAAGTATGGGTCGTATACGCTCCACGCTGAATTTTCAGTTCGAGCCATCGCGTGGATATTCTGATTGTGAAATGAAAAATTTTTTAAAAATTTTAATTATCTTTTTTTACTGTTGAAAAATTGTAGAGCGTGCATAAGTCAAAAGTATTGTTTAATGGTAAAAATGTGGGTGGTATACGCTCCACGCTGAATTTTCAGTTCGAGCCATTGGGTGGATATTCTGATTGTGAAATGAAAAATTTTAAAAAAATTTTAATTATGTTTTTTTACTGTTGAAAAATTGTAGAGCGTGCATAGGTCAAAAGCATAATTTTATGGTAAAAGTGTGGGTCGTATACGCCCCACGCTGAACTTCCTTTTTTAAGCCAATGGGTGGGTACTCTCATTGTAAAATAAAGTATTATTAAAAAATTTCAATTATGGTTTTCTACTATTAAAAAATTGTAAGGCATACGAAGGTTAAAAACATTATTTAATGGTAAAAGTGTGGGTCGTATACGCCCCAGTCTAAACTTTCGGTTCAAACCATTGGGTGGGTATTTTCATTGTAAAATGAAATATTATTAAAAAATTTCAATTATGGTTTTCTACTATTAAAAAATTGTAAGGCATACGAAGGTTAAAAACATTATTTAATGGTAAAAGTGTGGGTCGTATACGCCCCAGTCTAAACTTTCGGTTCAAACCATTGGGTGGGTATTTTCATTGTAAAATGAAATATTATTAAAAAATTTCAATTATGGTTTTCTACTATTAAAAAATTGTAAGGCATACGAAGGTTAAAAACATTATTTAATGGTAAAAGTGTGGGTCGTATACGTCTCATCCTGAATATTCCGTCCACGTCATTGGGTGGATATTCTCATTGTAAAATGAAGTATTTTTTATAAAATGTACTATTGAAAAATTGTAGGGTGTGCATAGATGAAAAACATTATTTAATGGTAAAAGTGTGGATCGTATGCGTTCTACGAGGCCTAAACGGAAAGTCTTCAAAAAACGGTCCAGCACAGAACGTGTCAAACACATCCGACTCTCGATTACCGTTCAGTGTATTGTCAAGCAGCATATGAATGAGGTAGTCCGACCGATACGACAGTCGATAGTAGTAAACAGGGCTGATGCTGTGCTTGGCCAGGTATCTCTGGGTGAGATCGATCGGATTGCTGAAATAGTACGCCGACGCTACCTGCAAATACACATTGAATCGTCGTGAAACATGCTCGTGAGCAACATGATCGAAGGATCACACAATGGTACCCACGTCTACGGTCTCCGTTTCGGAGATGTTCGCGACATCGTTGACAAGATCCACGACTAAAGAACTGCCCAACGCCGCGTTGGTTAAGGACTGCAGCTCCTTGTAGATCGTTTCACGTGACGCATCGTACACTGCAAGCGATCGCACAGTTAAAACCTCGAAAAGTGTGAAAACACGGGAAATGTAGGTATGCAAACGATACCGCGGGCTGAGAGCTTGGAAATCGTGAGAAACGCAACGATTTGAAGCGAAAAAGACCGTAACGAAATATTGTTTGTTTAATTAATTGTTATAGTGGAAATATCATCGCTCGTCTGCATCGAGCCTAAAGGCCCGCCATATTGTCGGCTAAGATCAACTTTCAAATGTATTAACGCGACTTGTCCAACACCGACCTAGGTTCAGCAGAATCGCCTCCTGGGCAGTGTAGCCCATCAGGATCGGCACATGAGCGAACTCTCCACGACGGAACTTCGATATCGGGCAATCGTCCAGGAAGTCCGCAGTTATAGTGGGAACGAACGGTAGGGTGATCGGCGCCTGGGCACAAATGTTTGTTCGTTATTATATAATTAATTAATTAATTAATTATTCACCCTCTGAATGCTAAGTACACCCGGTCGAAGTGCTTCGCGTGGACGGTGTTCTATTAGCAATTGTGTTGCTCTAAATGGGAAAAATTGACGAACGCATATACGCGTCCATCATTCACTCGAGTAACTTTCGCAAGAGAAGCATATACGTGGCCATAGTTCTCACGTGTAGCTTTCGTCAGACGCATATACGCGTCAAAGGGTGAAATCGCTGATCTTTATGCCTTCTTTTGGAAATTTCGAACCCTCGAAACGACCGATAAAGGTTTCACCAATCTAAATTTACCGACAACAGTGTCAACTAACGACAGTTCCAACAGAATGAATTTTTCTAAACAGAATCGTTCAAATAAAAAGATGTATCTCTTGTTATATACAAAGATCGTCATTCTCGCGGTTAATACTGCTGCAAATTAATACTGTAGTCGACTGAAATCAAAGACGGTGATGTCGGTTTCGATCATTTCGATGGAACGAAACAGCCCAGAATGCACACGATACGCGCATAATAATCTGAATTAACGAAGGCACGAATGATCGTGACAAATATACCGGAAGGCTATCGCTGGCAAAGAATTGCGTGGCCGTCAGAAGTTCGTTGTCACTGACGCCCTGCAGGTCTGTCAGTAGATCCACTTGAGTGAGGGGCGAGTATCCCAAGGTAGCGGCAACGCTGAAAGCGCGCTGGATAGCCTGCGCCCGATCTTGGTACGCCCAAGGGCAGAGAGGCGAGCCACTCTGAAGGATAGCCTGATGGAACAAGCCTGAAACGAACGACAATTGCTATCAGAGGGGAAACCTTTGGTCGTGTAACTAGAGACAAGCAGATTCGACATATATGTGACGCTGATAGCCAAAGGATTTATTAGCGACAGCGCATTTGGGTGGTCATTGAAAAGGTCCTAGACCAGTGTTTCCCAACCTTTTTTGTACCATGCCTCACCTTAACCTTTCTAAAGTTTTCATGCCCCCCCCCCCTCCCTATGTAACATACATAATTTTTAACATTAAAAAATTGATTTGTTCACTTAAGAAACATAAATGATAGGTTCTAGGAAGGAATCACTATGAAAATTGTTAACAAGACACAGTAAGTAAAATTTCAAAACATATATAGAGTCCATTTTGGAATTGCCCCCCTGTGGGGCGTGAGTCCCACGTTGGGAAACACCGGCCTGGACCGTAATTTAGGCTAGTGACCGATTTATGACTGGGTATCTGGTGTGCCTAGTAAGAGAACATGTTACAAAATATGATGCATCCCCAAAGCGCCACTTGCCTGACGCCTTGAAGGCGTGCAGCCATCGGGCGCCAAGGGATGTATCGTTTATATTAGTCGTGGGAAAGCCTAAACATTGCGAGCAACCTGTCGTTGCGTCGCCAAAAAGAAAGGACCTTTGTCCTGTAGGATCTGACCACGGAGTGGGGAAGGCTATGCAGCCTTCCGGAAACAGGACTGTGATGAACCATACAGCACTTACCCCAGAATCTTGAACTGGCAAAGACCTTTTTTGTTTTAAACTAACTCTAACATACTTTTTATGGTATTGTATTGTAAATACTTGAACCCTGGCAAAGACCTCTCTTCCTTTTTAACTAACTATAACAAGTTAAGGTGAAACGGCTGCTTTGATTCGACTCTACGGTTCGTCACATATATGTGACGCTGGTAGCGGAAGGGTTAAGGTAAAACGGCTGTGCTTCTACAGTAATATCAGAAATACTCGTTACCAAGTGACGTGGGGGCCAGCAAATGGTATCCAACGGAAGCGGCACCAGCGCCCTGTCCAAACAGGGTGACTCGATTCGGATCACCGCCGAACAACGCGATGTTCTTCTTTATCCACGCCATGGCCAACTGTTGATCCTTCATCCCTTGATTACCTTGCACACCGGGCAAGTCCAGCGTCAGGAATCCTAGAAGATCGTTACAGCATCGTGAACGAGCTCAAATTTTGGAAGCAGAGAATTTGCCTCATTGAGAAATGTAGACACCGGAAAAGTTCTTTGTCAGAGATGAATCTAACTGGAATTTCTTGTAACACCTTGTTGGAATAACTTATTTGTTTATTTCTAGCTTTTACGGGAGAAAACCCATTAGAGAATTATAAGGAAATTGTTACAGTGAGATATGGAAATGTAATAAACGGTAACGGAGAAGGTAAAAATATACGAATGGAAAAGAAGTGCGTGAAGATAAGAAAATTTTACAGAGAAGATCAGCGTTGTAGCTGTTTTATCGAGTGAAAAGATTGGCTGAACAGATCTAAGGTAGGATAGGTGTTGTTAACACATTAATGATCATTCTATTGATACCTGAGTCGTATGCAAAAGCAGTTTTATATGAAGAAAGTTGTATCGTATTAAATGAAAAGTTGGAATATTAATTGTAAATTTTTCAAAGATTTCAGAGGAATTTATATAATACAATACAGCAATAATGGCAGATATTATTGTAAGATTTGACTTGTCCATTACTTTGTCAAATCAAGTTATATTTAAAACGAGTTTAAATCATTTGTACTCTCTTCTCTAAATCGTGCGCCAACTAATCTGAACTTAACCTGAATCTAATCAATGAAACTTATCGATGTCGTTTTACCCAAAATGTCGACTCGATAATTGAACGAGACGAACACCACGTCCTCCTCCAGGAAGAAGTCAGGTTCGTACAGACCGTACAGCGTGTACCCTGTGGTAAAACCACCGCCGTAGATCCAAGCCATCACCGGCTTCAGCTCTGTTTTCGGGATGTTTAAAAAGTTCGTCTGTTGGCAACGAAAGAACGAAACGTGGTATTTTCGAGCGCAACCGGAAGCTGAAGCGATTGCTTGGCAAGGGGTTAACTTACCCTAGGTGTGTACACGTTTATGTAGAGGCAGTCTTCGCTTCCGACCGCCCCGTCTAAAAAGAATTGTTTGCAGAATGCTGCGTTTTGGGTGGTATTCTTCACTAACAGCCATGGAGTGTGTTCGATGGGATCCTGCGGTGCAACAAACAACAAACGATAGTTAACACTTGGCCAACCGAATCGGGAGATTTCTCATTCCATCCTCTGCCATTCATTCTATTCACTTTTGTTATTAGCTAGTTTTGAACTAACGTTGTTCACGGTTCGTCAAATGCATTTTCTGCTTTTCCAAAGTACAATTGTTAATCAATTCTTAACACGCAATGGAAAGGGTTCAGTTGGGTGTGACTTACTTATGGATTGGTGAATGTGTAAAATAAAAATTTAAACATTATTATTTATATATATATATATATATATATATATATATATATATATATATATATATATATATATAATAGTGAAAAAGACGTCGAATGCAAAGGGTTAAAGTTAATTTACGATTAACTGGATAAAATTATTAATTAACTTTATAAAGTTAATTGGCAGAAAGCTGAAAATGAAAAATATGAAAATTAGGTCTCACTTAAAATAAAAAAAGAAGACAAAAAAGAAGAATAAGAAACAAATTGAACAGCCATTTCTATAAGAATCCTTCACAACATCAAGAACTAAAAATCTGTAACTTCAAAAAAAAAAAAAATCTTTGTTTCATCCAATTTGGATGAATGTCAGCCGAAGTTACGTCAGTTTAACCCCTTAACCTACGATTTAGACTCGAAAATTTCGGGCCGAAATCGTATACAAGGTTGTGCAGCCTTCGGCACATTCGCACGACTTGTGTAATACGCTGATCGAGCCAATCGTAAACTGCGTCTACCACAATTATTGCGTTAGGCTGTAATTACAAATCAAATATTCCACGTAATAATCACTTTTGGCCTGATCATCGTATTACGGGCTATGCCCATCATTGTAGGTTAAGGGGTTAAAGATCGAGCGTATATGGAAAGAGTTATATCCAGTTTGTCTGACCAAATGTCCCACTGTGCAAAGTGTCTAGACACGTTCGACATAGTACCCCTTAACCTACGATTTAGACTCAAAAATTTCGGGCCAAAATCGTATACAAGGTTGTGCAGCCTTCGGCACATTCGCACAACTTGTGTAATACGCTGATCGAGCCAATCGTAAACTGCGTCTTCCACAATTATTGCATTAGGCTGTAATTACAAATCAAATATTCGACGTAATAATCACTTTTGGCCTGATCATCGTATTACGGGCTATGCCCCTCATTTTAGATTAAGGGATTAAAGATCGAGCGTATATGGAAAGAGTTTTATCCAGTTTGTCTGACCAAATGTCCCACTGTGCGCAGTGTCTAGACACGTTCGACATAGTACCTGCTGCAACGAAACCATGTCTCTAGACACGTTGGACATGCAACAGCAAAGGGTTGAAAAATATAATAAAAATACGATGAAACGGTGAAACGATGCTTACCTTGAATCTAAGAGGTCCAAGCGGTGGTTCCGCGTACGGGATCCCCAGGAAGGCGGAGTACGGCAAAGAGTGCCATGACGTCTCGTAGATTCTACCAACGATAGGACCTTTGTCGGTAACCACGACCTCGGACAACAATTGGCACTCGACGGCCGCCACGAGGAGAACGACACCCAGGTAGAGTATGCTGTGCATGTTTCCCCTTCGAACTGAACCAGCTGCATGCGAGACCATCTGATCGCGGCCGATTTATAAATATGGACCCGGAAGCCAAACGCGTTCGGGGTGCCGGCCGCCATGCGCGCGGCTGTCATCCGCGAAAATAATTTCGTAAACACTCCCCATTGTGCCGTCGATCGCGCGACAAAAGGGTTTCGCGCGATAATTCCCGCGCATCGGCTATAAATTACGAGGCAACGTAAATTCCGACGCAATTAAAGTACAGTTTAGCTGTCCGGATGATTCGCCAGAGCGACGTTTTTATCGACAGTTGTCGTTCGAAACGACGGACACGCGTCTGAATGTTGATTTATAGGTAGACGTTTAGAAAGGTGTAAATTTTGCGATCGAGGCTGATCGAAGTCAACGAATTTCTTCCTCGATTTATGTTCTCGCTTGTCGAGCTTAGGCTCGATCACGCGCGATTCGATCGACGAAACGAACCGTTTTTGTGATTATAATTATGTACGCGAATTTGACAAAAATATTGACTTTTTTTTTTTACCGGTTCCCTATGAACTGTGAACCGACAATTGCGAAACACCACAATTACGCCACAATGTTATGATTATAATAATATTGATATAGAATATTGATAAGATTATAATTATATCGCGTAAAAAATATATGATTTGGACGACTTTCATAATTCTGACCACTATTATCCCTCGGAATGAGCTCGATTAACACTAGATTTACGAGGCCCGTCAATTTGACGGATTTCGGATTTCACGAGTAAACAATCGCAAAGACAATTACTATTATTCTTAGCAGTGTTTGTTGACTTTTATTAATAGAGTGATACAAATACACCCCAAATCTATTTCCCTCTAAGCTCTGCAATTTCAAATTCTACATAATTTATATCTATTTCTTAGTATACGTATATTAGAGATAGGTATGTCCGTAAAAATGTCCGTAAATCTAGTGTTAACACTATTCCTACCACGACATTCCCACGTAACAGAGACTACAAAGTTTTCTCAGAAAATAAACAATGAAAACAGAAGTGAACATTGAAAAATATGTTATACGTATATTTGAGGAAAGGTTGTGAAGTTAAAGGCGATTCAATTACGTTGTACCTATGAAATTCTAATCGAAATTTTAAAAACGGTCATTTGACCGGTTCTAGTAGGAATAGTTAAATAGTTAAACATTTATGCGTTACGTTTGGCGTGAAACGAAGCTCGAGGCAAAGGAACGGTTTGCGACCAAGACGAAGCCGGGGACGCTTCGAATAAAAGGTTCCATGTTCTTTGGGTACTTGAAACGGAGCTGGATTTTGCTGAGTTTTACTCGAGTTTCATCCACGCTCGGCTCTCGTAGGTCCCCTTAAGTTCAACACCCGGCACGCTTTTATTGTCAGCCGGCCGGGAAAAGGGTATCGAAATTGCTGCTTTATAATGGAAGAGCCAATACGTGATCGTCTCTATAGGTTCTTGTTCATGGCTCTCGTGGCTGGCCGGCACGAACTGTTAGATAACACGTGAGCTGTTCCCAGCCCTTCTTTCAGTTTCGCGTACCTGTCGCGCTTACAAAAGTATTTGCGCGGAGCTCGTGCAGGTTCAATGGAAAAGGCGCCCCGTGTATTGTTGTTACATGGTATTAGGGGGACCAAAAAGTAATATCGTTTTCTTGCATTAACACGTTGAACGCCCAGCGTAAATCGGTGGAGTTTCCCCCAGGACCCAAACCAGAGACTCGGACTGTAAACAGCGCAATGTTATATTTACTTTATAATTTATTGTCACTTTATATCGTATATACTTATCATAATTGTGTTATAAATAAAATTAGTATAAATTACCTCAAAAATCTTGTTTTAATTAGAAAAGTGTCAACCGTTTACAAGAAACATAGCCGTCACCCAGATATGGGTGACGTGGCGTTCAACGTGTTAAATACAGCTTTAGTTTTTATAACAAAAATGCGTGACGTAACTATTTTCTTTACTGCTCCGTCCGCAAAGGTGTTAAATAAGTTTTTCATAAAATCTAACAAAATCATAAACAAACTAATTTAGGCCAACTTGACTTCTTAGGTTAGTATACCCATGCGTATCTTATACGTGTCAAGACAAACGCCAGCAGCAACGCGAGAGTTGGACGGATATATCCGACATTTCTCCGCAAAGGGTTAAACTTTAGACTTTTCCTCAAATAAACCTATAATGCATTTTTCAATATTCGCTTCTTTTTTCATTGTTTACTTTCTGAGAAAAATTTGTAGTCTGTCTTACGTGGAAATGAATAGGTATGAATAGATATACGTGAAGTGTCGGTGGGAATAGTGTTAACCCTTTATAAGGCAGAAGGATTCGGAGTAATAAAATAACTTGCGCTTATATTTTTGGCATGTTTTTATTTATATAACAAAAATAAACTTAAAAGAAAAACACTAATTATTTCGGAAGTTTTGGAAAAATAGGTGGTAAAAATATTCCCACTGCCCGTCAACAGAGTCACATGCAAGCTGAATTTGAGTTTGCTGAAGTTTTTGTTGGTGGTAAATATATCGCCTCTGCCTTAAAAAGGGTTAACGCGAATAAAAAAAAGAAGAATTCGAATGGTATCCCGCACGAATTTGTAAACGTGAAACGGAAACGGTGACGAGGCCTAAAGAAATAACACTGGTATGGTTAATACGTCTTTTTCTACGTGTCTATTTATTATGAAAATATAATACAAAACATCCTATGTTGTATTACATAGATAACAATGCTCAATTAACGTTTTATTCCCTTTTGTCTTGTAACGTTACCATCCAACACTATGAGAAGCATGTCAGGATAGGTAAAGTTCGTGTTCTCGTATTCCGTGTTCTTCGTTTTTATCTTCGTCGCTTTTTTTCTCCTTCTTTATTTTTTTTTTTCGTTTCTCCCTTCTTGTTTCGTCATTTTTTTTTTCTCTTTTCGCTTTTTTACTCTTTTTTAACTTCGTTTGGAGGAAAAGGCCCGATAATTACAGACAGAGAGAAGGTACGTGTTACAATAGACGAGAGACGTGTGTATGCGTGTGTCTATACGACGTGTTTGTGTTTATGTTTGTGTGTGTGTGTGTGTGTATATTACAGAGCGACAAAAATATTTTGCTGACTGGAACAGAGAAACGAAAGTGACCGGGTGTACATTTTTGTTGTTGTTGTCGTCGTTGCTTTTCCTTACAAAAACAGTCGTTCGTTCGTTTGCCCGAACGATACGGAACAGGAACAAGGGCGGGAGTTCAGTTTTCTTGTTTTTCATTTTTCACTCTTTTTTTCCTTCCCCTCTCTTTTCTTACTTCTCTTCAACGCGATTCGGTTTCGTTGCCGTTGGTTTCGTTCTCTTTTTCACCTCTCTGTTTCTGTGTTTCTTCTCATTTTTTCGTTTTGCTCATTTCGTTCGGGCTTCGTTGGGTCCAGGAACAAGGGTTCAGGGAAACGGGACTCTCTTCTTCTTCTTCTTCTTCTATTATTTTTTTTTTTTCCTTTTGTTCGTTTTCTTTTGTTTCGCGTGTCGATGCACAAATTGGAGTTTTGTATTAGCGCTAGTTTACAAATAATACAAATGTATGTAAATATCGTTATCATAATAATAGGTTCCCTCTTAGCGAGAAAGAAGCTTAAAGCTAATTCATCTAGCGTCACTATCGTTTTCACACCATGCTAATACTACGTGTTCCAGGTGGTACCCGTGAACAGCCTCGTCGAAGATCGGTCGAACGTGTCCCGTCGACCGGAGTTAGAGAGAAACCGTGATTAGTCGACGCGGAAATCATAAGGAATGCACGATGACAACGAATCGAGGCTCGTCGGAGGGAGGAACGGAAAGGGGAAGAAACGTGTACGATCCGATCGCGAGGCACCAACGTTCGGCTTTTTCCGATCGCTGACGTGAATTGAAAGGAAGAAGAAAAATTGAAAGGAAAAAAAAAGGAAACAAAAGAAGCAGAAAAAGTAGATCGACAGAGAACGAAAGAAAGGTGGTCACTTTAATTGCCAGCGCGATTTAATTAAAGTACTATCGCGATCGCTATCGGTGTAATCTTAATAACAGTTGTAAAATGTCTGCTATCTTAACAGTACTTAGAGCACTATCGTAATTACTACTATTGCAACTTCAACGGCTATTATCTCATAATTACTACAATAATAATAACAACGATATCCGGTTCAGTTGCTACGGTGCTACAACATTATTATTCGAACAATTAGGCATCGTTTGAGGAAAAAAAGAAAAAAAGGAAACGAGACAGCGTAGGAATCGAGGGCTGGTAAACCTACCAATGGAAAAGAAAACTTGTATTCCCGTTTTCGAAGCGAACAACGACCAAGCGATCGAAAGCAAATATCGAAGGGGCTACGACGGAAAAAAAGGTAGAAAAACGGTGAAAAAAAAAAGGAAAAGAAAAAGAAAAAGGGGATGGCGGTCGTGAAGGAAAGATGAACAGGCTCGAAATGCGTTGCTCTCTACTCAACAATGTATTGTCAATCGTTTCGTTCTTGAACAGATAGCGAGCTTAGCTGTCACAGGCACCGAGTGAAATACATTAGCGTTTCTACGAATAACACTATATATCACTACCGTTTTTTTTTTGTCTTTCATTATTAGGCGAGATTCGATCGACTAGGGTTCCCGCCGTTGCCGCCGGATGCACCCCGCCGGAAATCGCGCCACGGCCACGTCATGGCCGTTGTGTGCCGCGCGAAAACGGGAAACAAAGCTTCGGCTGTCGCAGAGAGGAGTCAGCGGAAGGGTGAGGGCGGGTGCAACGCGCACGGCAACAGGAACCCCGGACGAGCTGGTCGACCTAGGCAATTAGTGTCATCTACGTAAATGCTAAGTACAATTAGCACTACGGTCAGAATAAATTGATGACCATACATAGTGTCCACCTGTGGTGTGTTGTGTGTCTTGTGTGTCCCCGAGTGTCCGGGCGTTCGTGTAATTAATAATCGTGAATACGTGTATTTTGTGTGTGTGTGTGTGTGTGTGTGTGTGTGTGTGTGTGTGTGTGTGTGTGTGTGTGTCGTTTACATATGCTTGTCGTTAACGTCGTTGTGTTCGCGTGTGGTGTAATTGTTTGTATACGCGTGTACGTATACAGTGTCCGTTTAATTGTGAGAGAGTGTAGTGTCGATGAAACAGGGAGTAGTAGTGAATGTTAGACAAGTGTGTCGAGTCCTCCAGTGTACATACGACCACGGCGTTCACTCCCCGTGGTTAATTAATAATTCTTTACCTTTAGTACCTTTAATTCTCGTTAATTACCTTTTTTAACTCTATATTGCTTTTTGTATTGCTTCGGCGGCAGTATAGCCCTACGTAGTTCATGCAAGGTATAATTGTATTATTTACTTTTTTTTGCCTTTTTCGTTAATAGATATATAATATATAACTGGTATCACTTCGTCCATCGTTCAATGATAATCGCGCGTCGCGCCGTTGCATCGCGACAAACAAACGTCCGCGATAACGGCAATAATGATGATGAGAATAATAATAATAATAATAATAATGATGATAATGATGATAATAATAATAATCGTAATCATAATCGTATAATGGTACAGGATTAAAGAACGTCGGTTACTGTAAGCGAGTAGGGCCGCGATTAACGTCGAGCAGCGACAAACACGATCGACCGGCACGGCGATGAAAAGATGGCGTCGTTGTTTTCACACAGGATTGTTCCTGTAATTGTTCATAATAGAAGACAGACGCGGGTCGCTCGTGCAAACGAACGAACTTGTCGCTGCACGACGATAGCCCGTGACACGGTCTAACGATTGTTAAAAGAATCGCCGTGTGTAGCCGGGTAATTAACACTAGAACTACCAGACCAGTCAAAATGACCATTCGATGATTATTCATAGCAACCCTACAAGTTTACTGTGGTGAAACTTCCAAAATTTACTATAATTTTCTACAGAAACTTTAAATAAATATTTGTTTTCTATGTATTCGATATTTTTTCGTGTAATTTTCAATTCGATCTTTTCCATGCAAATAGGTATACTTTAACCGTCGATAGTTCTGGTGTTAAACATGCACCACTGTACATATTAACGCTAGAACTACCAAAGCAGTCAAATCAACCAATTGGTGATTACTCATAACAACCTTATAGATCCACTGTGGTGAAACTTCCAAAATTTACTATAATTTCCTTCAGAAACTTTAAATAAAGATTTGCTTTCTATGCATTCGGTATTTTTTCATATAATTTTCAATTTCATCTTTTCCATGCAAATAGGTATACTTTAACCGTCGATAGTTCTAGTGTTAAACATGCACCACTGTACATATTAACGCTAGAACTACCAAAGCAGTCAAATCGACCAATTGGTGATTACTCATAACAACCTTATAGATTCACTGTGGTGAAACTTCCAAAATTTACTATAATTTCCTTCAGAAACTTTAAATAAAGATTTGCATTCTATGTATTCAATATTTTTTCGTGTAATTTTCAATTCGATCTTTTCCATGCAAATAGGTATACTTTAACCGTCGATAGTTCTGGTGTTAAACATGCACCACTGTACATATTAACGCTAGAACTACCAAAGCAGTCAAATCAACCAATTGGTGATTACTCATAACAACCTTATAGATTCACTGTTGTGAAACTTCCAAAATTTACTATAATTTCCTTCAGAAGCTTTAAATAAATATTTGTTTTCTATGTATTCCGTATTTTTTCGTGTAATTTTCAATTCGATCTTTCCCATGCAAATAAGTTCACTGTAATCGTCGGTAGTTCTAGTGTTACAATCAGTTTCGCGTCGCAACTTCCGGGTCGCGTCGATATAACCGACCGTTCACTCATTGACACGCGCAAGCAACGCGGACGACGTTCGTAATAATTATCGAAGCGATAAATTGTCGCGACGATACCAGCCTACCAGTTCGACTCGATATACATAATTTTCATCGGTAAATACCGCGTCAACGTGTCTATATAAATATATATAGTTAACTTCGTGTTCTGCGTGTACGGTTTAATTTCCTTAAGTAAAAGCTATAAAATATGGATACCTGCGCAATTGTATTATTTTTTTTTTTTTGCATTTACTTCGCTACTCTCTCGTTCTCTCTATTATTATTATTCTTATACTCTTTTTTTTTTCTTTACACTCATTCACGCTCTCTGTCTCTCCTCTATTCGACAATCTTTCCGTTTTAATTATTACTTCTTACGCTCGCCCTCTCTTCTCTTCCTAACGACGAAACGCGGTAATATTTTTGTTTGCGCATTCTACTCACTCGTCGTATCGTAGCTATTTTCTTCGAACTTCGGTTCGAATACTATAATATTTATTTATATATATATATATATATAATAGATTTATGTATATCATTATGCAACCAGTGGTGCGCGTTTGTCGCGCTGCATCGTATTACTTCATCTTATATAAAAGCCGTCGCTAGTCTCCTCACATCTTCCTTTCAATTATCATTATAATTTACTCTTACTAAATCGTTTATTAGGCTCACTGTATATGTATATATGTTTGTATGTGTACTTGTATATGTACTTCTGTTTACTTGTGGCTATGTGTAAATGGGTGTGCGCGTGCGAGCGCTCGTGTACAAACGAGATTCCCTCATCTACGCTATTTCTACCAATTTTCGCTCGCACACCTACTTTCACACTCACGCTTGCTCTCTTCCACTCTTCGGTTTCTCGCTACTTAATCCTTGTTTCTTATTATCGTAACGTGTAGCAAATACTTATTCACTACGTGGTGTATATGTGTGTATGTGTGTGTGTGTGTTGTGTGTTCGCGATCTAGACTCGTGGTGTCGGTGTATGAATCCTGCGCCGCTAAGTCGTTCGTTACGATTAAAATTATTAAGGTTAAAAATTCGTCGGCCTATTCACCTTTTTTTTTTTCTTGCGCCGTTATTATTATTATTTAATATTAATCGGTCGCGAGGGTCGCCTCGTCGAGGACTCGCGACCGCCTACGAAGTTATTGCTTTTGAATACCCCGGCTTCCGTGGGAGCATCCAATTGGAACAATATCCTGTAAATATCAGTCGCATTTTTGGAGGAGGCAGGGATTTTTTTTTTTTGTTTTGTTTTTAGGCGGTTCGTAATTTTCTTGCTTTTTTGTTGTTGTTGTTGTTTTTGGATTGGTGTGTGTCGTTTTTCTTCCTTGCGGATACTATCACAAATGCATACAATATCAATATCTATATGCGTTATAGGTAAGGTTAAGGTTCACCTTATATCACATCCGTCCCTAACACGCCGTGGTTCGCCTCGGACGGGGTTCGCGAGAACTTCGGGCGATCCTCTTTGGAAGCACAATTTTCGGTTTAAACAACGTTTCTCCCTAATAACACACAACGCAAATATTAAATCAGCTTCCAAACGTTAATACTCGACGCACGTGGTATTTACAAATCGTTCTTTACAGTATAATATACAGTTACAATTTTGGTGTTTCTAACGGATCATTTTAACCTGCTTTTCGAGCTGCATCGATTTTCGTAAGTTACATCGCAAAACATTCGCTTTAAGCGCCATCTAACCCATTCTGGCGAAACCCACGAGCGGCGCTCCACAGCGATTAGCTAGTTTTAATTTAGGTTCGCAATCAATAATAACAATAATAGTAATCATCGTTCGCAATCATTATCGTCGTCGTCATAGTCGTTGTTAATAATTGGTACTCGCAAGCGTTTGTAATGTCGGATCGTCGCTCGATATTGCTTTCGTCGTATCTTTGCTCGTATCATTCGCTTTCTTCACGTATTGTATCGTGCATGTCGCTTCTTTTTTTTTTTAACCTGTAATTGACACCGTCCGTACTCGTTGGAACGCACAAATATATGCTAACGAATAATTTTTACTGATGTATATAGGCACTTTTTCTTTCGTTCTCCTACTCTCTCTCTCTCTCCTTCCTCTTTCTCGCTTCCTCATTCTCTCTTTCTCTCTCTCGCGCGCGCGCTCTCTCTCTCTTTCTCTCTCGCTCTTACACTATTCCAAAACAACAAACTGCGCTACAAAATTTATCTACCAACCTTGTTCAACTCCTTTCTTTATTTTTCGACAAGGAAAGCTCGCAGCTCTAAAAAATCGACCTCCGGTGTTCGGACGGTCGCTTCTTAAAGCTAGAATCACCACGAAATCGAATCAAAACTCACGCGTAACACTCTGACGAAGAATTATCGAAGCATTCTTCGTTAACAGAATTTCTTTCGACTTGCAAAGGGTAATTCGAGACAGTGACAGAAGGGAATCGAAAGAAGGGAGAAGGGAATTAGGAGAACAACTTCGTGTCTCATAACCTGTACCAACCTTTGTTTTCACCTTTCGTAAGAGTGGCAATAGATAGGTTGGTAAAGAGGAATAAAGTTACATGGAAACGAAATTTATAATAGAAGTCGAAACAGGAAATATTATAGCGACAGACGGGAGAATTTCGAGCGAGAGGCTTCTGTTACATTTTTCGCACCTGTTTCCAGACGTAGTACATAATTCATACTTTTAAGCCGCTTAAATTTTCATGAAAGAAATACACATACGATCGCTATCAGTTTTGCAAAACAAAGTGAAAAGAAAATAATTCTTCTTAAACCGTTTTAAGGCTCGTTAACATTATTTTTTAAATCGCACAGGAACGGAACGAAAATTATTCTTTACCTTATCATTTGTACCGTTTGCAGAAACAAAATAATACCGTAAATTGCTACGTCCATAAAACACTAGTGTCATTACACTTAACACGCGTACGTGCATGTGCTTCGTTAAAGTTTAATTATTAATTGCGAACGCTTTGCAAGTTTTGCGACTGATGTTTTTCGTACGCATATAGGTCGCAGACGAAGTGGAAAGTACAGTGAACAGTGAGAGTCATAGAGAGAAAATTCTAATGACACGAGAAACGGATGAAAGTGATCGATCGCTGGATTTCTATTAAATCGAACTCTTCGTTCACTTGTAAGTACAAAATACTTCCGCTCGCACTCTTTTCAACAACCAATATTAATATCAAACAGTATCACATCCCTCGGATGATCACTTTTATCCGATCTTCCTTACCGACCGAAAATGCGCGCGAACAACATCGAAGTAGCGAAGAAAGTGACATTCGACTAATGTAGTTGCGTTCGTCGATCACGAGATCCCGCGATATTCTTTATGTTCGTTTTTTCTTTTTGTACTTAATATCACTGCTATAAATGGTTAACTTGCTACGATCTTTAATTAAACTAACGAGACTCTTACGAAGTTATTGACTCGTTATTGACTCGTTTCTAGTTCTTGAGCAATCCTGATCGATTGTTCGGTCACGTGCATTTTCGGTTGGCTATTCTTTTATCAGATTATAGAAAGAGTTACATGGGAACCCGGAGTTATTTTTTAAACAATTATTATTGCGGGGTAGTGTTATTGCTTATGTAGATAATCTTGTAACGATGGCCCAACAGGATACTCGAACCCTCGTATCTCTATATCAACCATCATTGAGCACTTCATTCTACTGCGTGCACGGGAAGAAATTGTTTGCGAAAATCGTTATTTCTTGGAAAATTTCATTTCTTCTAATACAACAGAACTCTTTCTTCTATCGTTCAGGTTTGTTCTGTATACATGTTTTTTTTTTTCGGTTAATGCGATAACCAAATAAGGTTATGTTGTTCTCTTTATACACTGCATTAACTGTTAGCACGCTTTTTTTGTATCTACGTTTAATATTTATAAGCTTCGAGCACTTATTGGGTCACGCTACAAATTTCGCTCACAACATATTATCATGTTATCGAATATGGTCAATGTTTCCACACTTAACGGTGTTCGAATATTTGTACATATTGATGGACAGTACACGCGAAAAATTATTCTACACTTGAGTATTGCTTTTGACTTGACTGGAATACGACTAGTTCTATTATCAGACATGAGCCGAATTGTTAATTTATCAGCAAAATTAAGGTATCACTTTTTTTTTTGTTTATTTATCTTTGAGCTCGTGTCGAAACGCCAGGAACAATAATGTTCACTGCCATTTCGACGATCGTCCGAATGGTCCAGTCGTTTCAATTTAAAAAACATGGCGTTTACGTTCCATATATTAATATTATTGACACGTTTTCTTATTCCCTTATTGAATATTACACCGAGTATAATTGAACATTTAATACATAATTTTTTTTTTCACTAATTTTCTTGTTCCACGAACATTAAACATCAACGACACAAATGTGGTTACACATGTAGCCATTTAATCTCGTGTTTGAGCATTATTGCTGTAAAGTTGCATGCAACCTTTCTTATTTTCTTAACATATTCATGTAAGCGAAAGGTTTACACGCGATGTGATAATTCACGAAACTGATGTCCACCATGCAGTTTTTACGAGCAGTTCAACAGTTTCAAATACAAGTTCAATAAAATTTTCGTCTTTTTTTTTTTTCTTTCAATATCTCTGTTATCTTGTTTCTCAGTATAATTAACGAAACGATTTTGAAACGACAACGAAAAACTTCGAATGTTCCATGTAAAATTTTCAGTAAACTCGATCACCCATCAGGTTCCCTTCTCTTATTAAAGCTCTTCGATACATTATTTCGTTGCATTTAATTATCCGCGATCCCCGTCATATCTGATCTCGACATTAAAGTGAACACCGATTTTCAAGTAGAATCGTGTAATCACGTTTAACTCTCAAATGTTACTAATCGTGAAATTTAGCGGTAACAGTTGTGTAAAGGTGTGAGAATTTACCGATTGTGTGCATTACCTTTGCCCCGTGTTATCTACCTGTAATTAGGTTAGGAATCTACTGGGATTTAGGTCACCCGCTGCAATTGGCGTTTAAAGTTTAATCATACGTAAAACTCATATGTCGTTGCCCCAGTTTCCGATTTCAGTGAAACCAGTAAAATGATCAGCATTTTTAATGACACCTCGATTTTAACGACATTGATTCGAATCATTAAAGGAAATTATATTACGTTAACCATTACTTGCGATCAATAGCGATTACTATAATTATCGGCTGATCAATGTATACTACAGTCGATATTGGCAACAACGTTACCAACCACGATCGATATCAGCTGAGATTGAAATTACCACTGATGTATATTGCAATTTACATGGTCGCATTCGATATTTATTACCCCTTACGTTAATCGTGTCTACGTACAATCAATTACTATCTTGAATTGAGCCTTCATGGTTCTGGACGATATATAGGAACAACTTCCTCTGTAAATCTACTTAAACGATTGTAGTGTCTAAATCATACCATTATTCACGACACGTTAAAGGCTGACAAAAAAGTATCAAGAAACTGGGGAAACGTTCGAATGCACGAGTAAGTATATCACATATGTTTACACGAAACGAAGTAAATAAAGATTGATTTTCATGACCGACGAATTCGAGCAATGTCACGCGGAGACAGGTTCTCATTATCCGAGAAAAAGCAACGATCGTCACGCGACCACGAACGAACCAAGGAGACAAAGAAAAAGAACTAGATCCTTCACACCGATATTTATCGAATATTGGCCCGACTGGGAACCCAGTTCTTGCCAGTATAACATTACTTACTTTATAGTGTACCTCGTCTCGTAAGACTTTTATTATATACTATACGCTTTAAAGTTTTCACCTTTAATACCGCTACTATTCGTTAACCCTACAACTCTTTTATATTCATACATCGTCTCTATGCGATTCTTATTTACACTATGGAACGCGGAGAAAGGAACCAAAGGGAAACGGATAATACGACCGAATGAAAGGATCGATAACAGCAGATAAATGGCAATAACGGTGGTTAATCCGTAGTAGGCGATAAATAGGCAAGTTTCGTTAATAATCAGCTAATGCATATAATGTATGTATGTATTTATGTACCGTAAATGTGTACAGTATATAATAATATATTGTGTTTATGCATCAAGAGTGTGCGTGAGCGATCGGGTTTATTACGCGACTGTCCTTGTTTGTCGTGTTTCCGAAAAATTTAACGAGTTTGTTTATCGTTCCATCCCTTCTCTTAAAGTATAAAATAGAATAATTATTTCTCTTTACCTTTTGTTCTTTCATCGTGTTTCGCTTCTACTACGTCCTCTGCTTTCTTGAGTTCTCGAAGGCAGAAGAAAGTGTTTCGCGATCACGTTTCAATATTAAAGCTTTACATGGATTCCCGTATATGTAAGTGCATGTAGTTGCATAATCCTCGACGGTTTTGCAGGTGGCGCGATGAGCGAGGAACTAAGGCGAGCAATTTTTGGCGGGAGTAGTGTTTCGTTGTTAGCTTAAAATATCAATGTTTAATTCAGGGTTATCGCGGTTTTTAGTTGCATTAAAGATACACGCATAGTAACTTTTCGCGTTTATTACGCCGTGTTTCAATAATGGTGGGAAAACAGGTGATCTTACTTGAATCATTCAGTGAGACGTCGTTCAACGAGATCGTGTTAATCAAAAGCATTTAGTAAAGCATGTTAATCAAATTTAGTGATAAAAGTGTTATAAAACAGTGAAATATAAATATGAAAATACGTGTAATTGAATTACGTACGTCACAACCTTGGTAAAAAATGCACTTGTTGTTTTCGTTTTTGTTCTTCGATGCATTTCCTGGCATATTGTTCGACAACATTGACGTATACTCGAAACGAAAACGAGTAGTTTTGGTGGAACGTAATATGTATTATTCATACTAACTGCGAAACTATTCCGGAATCTCGTGTACGAGAATTCGTTAAGCGGAAGCGGAACTGGAGCGGAAACCAGGCTTACATAACCGTGCAACCACCGTTACGATGAACATCTGATATTTATCGTGGTGATATTTTATCACCTCTTTTCATTTCAGTTTTGATATCCGAAAATTTCCCTAGCAAACTGATTTAAATGGTATTCTTCGGTAGGAATAAACTGGTCGCGCGTTGTAATTGACAAAAACATGCTACAACTATCCTCGACATCGCCAAAGGTATATCTATATGCCAGTGTGTCTTTGATCGTAATCAACCAAAAACATAATTCGAAACCCAAACGCGAACGAGCCCCGGGGAAAGTAAGCCCCCGTTAAGAACAGATGAATCCATCGTTGAGAAACACGCTTACTGTGACTATCTTGGTGTTGTACGTACGTACTTAATGCTAAAACTAGATCCTGAACACATCGTTCTCTAAGTGACGTGGTTGCTATTAAGCGCATCCTATTATCATCGACGGAGTCTAAGGTACACTCGGCCTCCTCGAACCCGCTGCAAAACGAGGCTGCGTTCTCGATTCCGCGTATGTGATTAATGATATCCATCAGGATGGTACGGGTGGGGAGGAGGGGGTGGGGTGTATTGTATCTCTGTAGCTTAGGTACGGTGAGTCCATGGTACAAGGAAGTCACGTTGGCAAAAGCTACACAGGTTCCCTTAAGTAAGTTATCGTTTACGCGTCGTTGGAATATATAAAATATATTATGTATAATAATATATCGTATATACCGTAACTGTGTACACTATGTTATCAGCTATTCCTATATTGCGTGTATATAATATTAAACCGGGAAATAGGACGCACGTTCAGTGAACGAACGAACCATGAACGCGGTTATAACCGGAAACATCTTTGGCTCGTTTGTGCGGCGACCGAGGGGGTCGCGTTTATAAGGGCTGTCCGATTCGTTTTGGAACGGGGATGTTGCGTAAAACTGGTCTGCCGATATGGTCGTTGCGACAGCGTTTCCCGCCCTTCGATTATATATGCATTCTGAATTGTTTGCGGTGTTTCGTGAAATGGAAAACACGTTTCTAATGTTGATTTCTAACTTTTTCAGGTGTTGTCGCAAGTCGAGAAACGTTGGCGCCAAGTATAATCATGTGCGGGGGATCACTCGAAATTGGGCCGGAGGAGCGCTCTTCCACTTTTCTTCTTCGTTTCACTCTTCATCTAATTTCCTCCTCTCCCTCTCTCTTTCTCTCTCTCTCTCTCTCTCTCTCTTTCTCTGTCTTCGCTTACACTAAGGTGACTAACGAATAGATAAAAAATTTTCAAGGCTCTCGTTGGAAGGATTACAAAACGTGGCGCGTCCAGGATGTCTTTTTGCCGGTTATCCTCAAGAAACGAGAGGAGCCCGGCGACAACCGTGTGACACGCCACCCTATATAACACGAACGATACTACCATCTCTGAACGAGAGCGTCGTCCTTGAAGCGTATAGCAGGGACTGTGGGTATTCTCGCTAGCTTCTGGCGTTGCAGTCGCGGGTGTTGCTCTCGTTCGATCTCCCTCCTTCGTTCCGCCGTTCTCTCTGTTTCGCCTCGAACCGTAAAATAGGCGAGCAAAACGAGAGGCGAGGTAACGAATGTGTTCCCACAGTGTTTGTGTGTGTGTTAATGTGTGTGTGTGTGCTTGATCGCGTCAGTCTGCCAAAGAGACAAGATTCGCTTAACGTTACTTGTGTTCCCGCCTGTTCTTATCGACTCTGTTTAATCGACTGTAGGCATGTAGAGCATATACGACAAAGTTCGAGATATAGTCGCGGTTAGAGTGAGTCAGAGGAGCGGCTGCGTGGAAGTGTTCGAAGTTTAGGCGAAGTTCCAGAGGATCGTAACGACGATAGATTGGTGTTCTTAATAGTCTTTGGTCGTGGAAAGGTCTTAGTTCAACAGACAGCTTGATAAGATTCGTGTTTTCCCGGATATTTTGAGAACACGGAGGGAAACGGTTATTTATCCGAACAAATGGAATAATTTGTGACGGACAAGGGGAAAGCTCGTCGAGTCGCTTCGATCGCACCGTGTACCCAATTAAAATTAATCGGCCCCGCTGTTTCGGAAGTACCGTCGAAAACTTCGAGCCGTAATTGGCCGCCTGGCAATCGGAATCCGATTAGTTTGGCTACGTTGTGTAAACAGAGCATGTATCGAGAAGTAATGCAGACGATCGGAAATAAAATAAAATAAAATCCGAATAGACTCGCGTCGAGTCATTTGGTCGTGAGACACCGTTGAATGAGGCCACTTCTGGTTGTACTTAGCGATTGTGCATCGTTACGTAAGCTAATCAAATGAAATGTTTAGAGTTGTCTTCCTTATCGTCTTAAACGCATATACGGTTAATGAAATAACGAAGAACAACGACGTTTAAGTCGTATTAAGGTAAAATTACACTCGATCGAACGATCGAATTTAATTTGCGCGTCGCTTGTAGGTTAGGAAAACCGATAACGATAATAATCGTAGCAGTGAGACAGTCTAAACGGTGCGATCGAACAGGAAGGTAGGACGAACGTAATTAAAAATTCGTTCGGGTCACAGTCGGACGAAATCGACATCCGAGGGAGACAGGAAATAGACGTGGCGAAGAAGATCTCAGCCGCAGATAGAAATCGACGAGATTGCACAGACACTCGAGATAGGGGCAAGAGGAAATAGCGCAGGGCAGCCGAGGAGACACGGACAGGAGAAAGGCTGGAACCAGAAACAGTTACACCGAATTCGTTACTAATCGACCCATAATTTAAAAAGTAGATACGGCACGTTCGACCGTTTCATTTCCGTAGTCACGATCCATGGAAATGTATCGGAGCTGTTATCAGTCTTCGTGGGTCGACCTATTATTTACATGAAACCGGGTAAAATACACGAACCCTTGGATCTTCTGTGATCTGCAAAATTTCCATTTAGAACTGTTACAGTTTTCCGCGATTTTATGTAATTCTGCATCAATTGCGGTAATTTGCAAGTAAGTAGAGGGCGTAACGGTTTCACGTTGTTCCATCGGATAGAGGACATGGCGCTGTCTGATCGAGCAGCCTAAAAAGTAAGTATTATTGAAAGCGAGGGGGTCGTTTATAGATAAGCGAGCGCGAAGAACGGACGCTTTACTTAGAGAAAGATTAGATTAGTTACGAGTTACAGAACTACACGATAGAGATTTAATTACGTAATTGTGTGTTCGTGCATACGTGTAAGTGTTAACCTTAAGTGTAGGTCTTAGGAAACTGTTATGTATATATAATATATATGTATATATTTACGTGTATATAGATATATACGTACGCATGTATGTACAGAATATATTGCTTGAGATACTCGCGTGTTTCTCATTTTTTTTTTTCTTTCTTTAACTGCGTAAGACGATTGAATTCGTCTTCGAGAAAAAAAGATGGCCGCCGAGGAAAGTCGTCACTTTTGCCAACACGCTTTCGCCGTGCCGAGAAATTTATATTTTTTATTGCTACCTCTTCGAATTAATTTTTTCCCTTTACATAGCTACTAAATCGTATTGCTTTTTTTTCGTTTTTTAATCGAGTATCGATTCACGACCGGACACAGGCGTGACAAAAGTACACGTCTTCTTTCGTTCTGGCGATCCTCGCGTTATGAAAAATACTGTGTTCTACAAGCTAGCAGTTAATTTCTAGAACCGTTGCTTGAAGCGCGTCGTTCGATTTTAGGCTCCACTTCCGGTTTCGTGGTGCGCGCCACGACGAGAACGATGAACGAGAGGTACCACCGTCGAGACGAAAACTTTTTCAACGATCGTAAATTTTCCTAATCGTAGAATAAAATTCATGTACTTTCTACTCCTTCTTTTTCTCTCTTCATTTTACAGATCCACGAATTTTTTTAAACCAACGTTCTCACTTATTTTTTTCGAAAACGAACAGCACTTTCTACTCCTTCTTTTTCTCTCTTCATTTTACAGATCCACGAATTTTTTAAAACCAACGTTCTCACTTACTTTTTTCGAAAACGAACAGTTTACGATTTCCAGTTTTTTATACGTCCAACTAACCGATCACGTCGGAGATAAACGAGATTCTGTTCGCGAAAGGAGGCAAATTATTCCTCTGGACGCGGCAACAAGGGTCGGGAAAAACAGCGCGGCAGGAAACAGAGACCGAATTTTCCACGGCACAGCGGAAAGAACTCTTAATTAGTTCGAGAATCGCTTTCGGCCGTTAATAACGCCGTGAAGTTACGACAAACGTGAAATGGTCTCGCTGGCTGGTCAATTAAAATAGTTTAATTGTCCGTGAGACTTCCCTAACGAACCGGCGCAGTTTTTCCGGTAACGAACACGGAGTCCGGTCGATGTCTCATCGCCGAATATTTGCATCCACCTCTGACTTTTTTTTTTCTCTTCCCGTCTCCCCCTTCTGTCGCCGATCAATCTAATCAGAGTTCAACCGGGCTCCGATCTGCTTTGATCGCAGGGAATTCAAAGAAACCACGTGGTCGAAGAACACGCGTGTACAGTGGCGGACAAAAGTTTAAGACGACAGGGGAATGCAAAGCAGTTTTATAGTATGCAAATATTGTTCATATGCTTGTTTTCATCGTCATTATGGTAGATTTACTGTTTGTTGATTAGCATAGAATACGAATTTGATTTATTGTGCTGTTTCTTATTAATTGAATAATTTGTTTTCTTTCGACTCCTTGGTCTTAAACCTTCGTCCGCTACTGTGCTTAGAATGTCGACGAAAGGAAAGCTGTTGTTTGTTTATTTTCGCTCACCGTCTTCTTCTTTCTTTGGTTTTTGAAAAATATTCGAAGATGGCAAAATGTTATACACCGTTATCATTCCCGTATAACTATTTCTCTCTGCTTTAATCCGTACTCCTTCCATTTAATGTCATAACAGATAATGCAAAATTTACTGTATCGTAATGTTCGAAAGAAATCTAGTATATTCATTTGACATTATAAAACCGAATACAGAAGTATCTACTTATGTAAATTGCGAAATCGGTTAGTCTAAAAATATCCACGAAACGAAGCTTCCTAAAATTAATCATCGAGCACGTTAAAATTTACTGTATCGTAATGTTCGAAAGAAATCTAGTATATTCATTTGACATTATAAAACCGAATACAGAAGTATCTACTTATGTAAATTGCGAAATCGGTTAGTCTAAAAATATCCACGAAACGAAGCTTCCTAAAATTAATCATCGAGCACGTTAAAATTTACTGTATCGTAATGTTCGAAAGAAATCTAGTATATTCATTTGATGTTACAAAACCGAATACAGAAGTACCTACTTATGTAAATCGCGAAATCGGTTAGTCCAAAAATATCCACGAAACGAAGCTTCCTAAAATTAATCATCGAGCGTGTTAAAATTTACTGTATCGTAATGTTCTAGAGTAATCTAGTATATTCATTTGGCATAACAAAACCGAATACACAGGTACCTACTTATGTACATCATGAAATCGGTTAGTCCAAAAATATCCACGAAACGAAGCTTCCTAAAATTAATCATCGAGCGCGTTAAAATTTATTGTATCGTAATGTTCGAAAGAAATCTAGTATATTCATTTGACATTATAAAACCGAATACAGATGTACCTACTTATGTAAATCGCGAAATCGGTTAGTCCAAAAATATCCACGAAACGAAGCTTCCTAAAATTAATCATCGAGCACGTTAAAATTTACTGTATCGTAATGTTCGAAAGAAATATAGTATATTCATTTGATGTTACAAAACCGGATACAGAAGTACCTACTTATGTAAATCGTGAAATCGGTTAGTCCAAAAATATCCACGAAACGAAGCTTCCTAAAATTAATCATCGACGACTCGCTCGAGGACGCGATCGTTCAAGCGCACCACGATCCGGAAGTTCAATTATAATCGACGATATAAGTATTTATGTATGTACAGACGAGATCGGTTCGCGATAGAAGCAGCCTTATCGCGACGCGCGCGCCGTCGCCATCTTTGTTGCGAAAAACAAGGAAATCACGCGTCGCTTCGTTTCTTTCTCCCCTTTTTTGCGACGTTTCTCCTTTCAGTGATACCGATCGTTGTACCAAGTCGTTGTATCAGCGACAATAGAATGCAAATGGCGACAGCAGAAAGGAGAGCGTGAATAAATAACGTTGCCACTAGTGGTAATGTGTGTGACCGCGTGTGCAGTATCACACAACAACAATAACAATGATAACACAATAAGATGAATTAATATAAGGATAAATAAAATACACGGTATTAATAATAATAATAATAATAATAATAAATATAATAAATAGTCATGACAATAATAAATACGATAATGCTGCAAACGCTAATAATAATAATAATAATAATAATAATACTGACAACAATTCGCAAAAAATAAATTACTATACGCAACCAAGAACAATGAATCGGTGGCTAAAAAAACGAGAGACGATCAGTAGATCGAAAACAAAATGGAGAAACCGGAAGTAGACTGTACAGCCATGCTCGCTGCGTTTTCGCACGGATCGGAGAAACGAGATCGACTACGGTTCAATGAATCGCTCATCGTCGCTCTAGTTCTTTCTTCCGTTGTCTTTCTACAATATTCACCCTCGTGCATACCTTTTGTTTCGATCGACTAAATCAGCAGACACGCGCGTCAAACGGTGCTCTTCGCTTCCTCTTTTTCCTGTTCCATTTTATCTCTCGGTTCTTACATAACACGTGTTTCGTTTTCTTCTTCGTTAAAACGGCCCGCGCTCCCTCTACGCGAACCGACTTTACTAACATCGTTCTACTCGTTTCTCGTTAATTAACTCGTTAGTATTGCTTAAAATTTTATTGCTCTACGTTCGTACGTACGCGACGGCAATCGCGATCGCTGCATGCGCGGCGCAGCTTTCGATTATCTCTTTTTATTTTTATTTTTTTCTGCTTACCTTTTTTCTTTTTTTTGGTTCGAGAAAACTCGCGAAACAAACGTCACCATGGGGGAATGGGGGTTCGTCGTGGGGTTAGTGGTTTAAAGACTAGAAAAGCTTTTCTCGGGATCGAGCGACAGCTCGCCAGCTCGATCGTCGAATCCTCCGCGGAGAAAGATCGCCATGGATCCCTCTCCTCGTGGATCCAGCGTCGATCGGACGAGTTCTACGCAAGAGAAGAAGATTTAACCACTTGCGCTAGAAAGACGCGATACCCACGTCGAGATGCTTTTGTTTTAAAATCGCCAGCGACGTGTACACCACGCGTCGACAGGCATTTATCGCAGAGATAAAAATGACGGCTAACAATCAGATCGTTGGTTTGTCGAGCCACACGGTTCCAGAGTGCACGGCGTCGCATGGAGTCATCGATACCTTGGAAATATTTCAGAATTGTCAGAACGCTGACAAATTGAATGATAGATTTATTTTGTCTCAGTCGTATCAACCCATATCGTGAAATGGAAAGTGACAGTGAATTCAATGATATATTGTGTCAAAGCGACGCCTTACCGCGTGTTACACTGCAACGCCACGGCACGCGCAACCGTGAGTTTATCGGTAGCGCAAGTGGTTAAGAAGAAAATGAACGTATGCATACAGTGCGAGAGACATTACGCGTGTTTGTATGTGTATGCGTGTGTATTCGTTTCTGCTTCCTCGGTGCTTCGTTTCTCTCTTTTCCTCGCGAATAGCTTTCGTTTTTTTTTTTTGCCATTTTCGCTTCTTTTTTCGCTGTTTTTCGGCGGTGAGGTCGGCTACTCTGTACATGCAACGCGGTAATTATTTGTCGGCAATAATTATTACAAAAGGACTCGTTGGATCGTGGCGCCAGCCCTCTCCGAGCGCTGGCACTGATCCACGCTCTTCTTTGGCTCTCGCGATCGTATTTCGCGCGTGTGTATATATATATATATCCTTTTTACCATTCTTCGTCCCTATATACCCTTTTCTCCTCTTTGTTCTCTTTTCTCCCCGCCATTCTCTCGGTGATAACTCGGCGCACTGTGATCGTTGCTTTTGACGAGAGAAAAAAAAAGAGAAAAAAAAGGAATATTGGTCGAATAGTGCGGAGGTTGGTTTCTTTTCGGTCGGATTTCGCCGTGTTCGTTCCATTTCGTTGTCTCGAACCGTCTCCACTTTCTCTCTTCTACAAAACGTAACTACTTCGAAACATCTACGATTAATATTCGTAAGAATTTTCGATGTACAATCGCGTTGCTCGTGATCAAGAATTTCACATTTAATCGCTAATTTGACTAATCCTTCTACTACCATTCATTAGGTGGCGCCATAGATCGTTGTTGGTTATACAAAATACGCTTGAAAGTAACGTTTAGACTAGACTGGTGTTTCGTTCGTTGCACGAAGCTTTATCTAATTACGGCCTAATTATGGGACTCGCTTAAACAAATATGCATTACAAGCTAACCGATCCCTTCGTGCCGCTGCGTTCCGTTGCCGAAGGGCGAATGACTAAGCCACTGATTAAGATACTTATCGTTATCGAACCGAGAATATAGTTCGTCGTTTCGTTGCGTTAAACCAGGAGCGAGACTCGTTCTTTAAGCTAGCTTTAAGGTGAACAAAGACAGATGGAGCAAACGACGAATTCCGTTTCGGATAGCGTAACCCGTGCCGGTTTTGGGCGCCTGATACTCGAACAGGGACCGCGAGAGGGCGGAAGAGCGTGGTTACGAGGTTAGGGACGATCGAAGAGGTTAGATGCCGAAGCAAACCATCGTTCTTCGTCACGTTAAACTTCGATGTTCGCCTCTATTATGTATAATTATATAATTCGTTGTGTCGAAACATTGCTTTTGACCGTACGCGTCGTCATTATTACTTTTTTTTTCCCTTACTCGTTATATTGCTTCTATAAAATATGTGTATAACAATGTTACGCATCTATTACTCGAGTCTGCTCTAAATATTTACGTGTAACGCGCTCGTTTTACGTACGTATGCTTGTACGTGTTTACATTGTATGTATGTGTGTGTGTGTGTGTGTATGTGTTTGTATGTACGAATGTCTGTTTCCCCTACGTGTGCCGTAGGTACATATTACTTTGTACACGTGAGCGTGTGTAGAGTGTGTGCAAGCAGGTTTTGCGAATTAATTTTGCAATTTAATTGTTCCGTTTAGCTCGACTCGCGTATAGCCGATCGTGTATAGCGCCGCGAAGGGAACCGTCGTGAACACGACGACCTCGGGGTGGGTCGATCGATGCCCACGTGTCGTTAACACGTTCTATGCCACGCATAGGTCTGGCGACGACTTGGTTCGTTTACGGGAACAAAGTCGATGTTCTCTCTTCTGCGCGCGGCAAATATAACGACGGATAAATTGAATGGGATCGAATGTTTGAACGGGTAAGTCGAAATTTCGCGCGTCACGTGGAACGCGTGTGATCAGCTGTAACGTCCGTGGCAACCATGATGGGACGGGTAAGAGAACACGTTCGAAATGCATCTGTCACGTCGTGTTCACATATCGTGTAACAGTAGGTTCACGGGACCCGTCAATTTGACGGGTTTCGGATTTTAGGAGCAAAATTTGCAAAAATTATTATTACTTCTAGCAATTTTTGCTAACTTTTATCGATGGAGCGGCACAAACATACCCAAATTTATTTCCCTCTCAGTTCTGCAATTTCAAATTCTGTTTGATGTATATCTTATTACTACTGCGACCATACGTCCTTTAATTTATTACTCTGTCTAAAAATTAGTTGATCTTTCGTTTTTCATATTTTGTTATGTATAGTATTAATAGTTAGATGGCTACCTATATGCAGCTCTATCCTTTTATCGTATAATTTTGTATATATTAAACGGCTACGTCCGTCTAGTAAGTAAGTAAACAAATAAATAAATGAATTCTACCGAAAAGTGTCAAAATTAATGTTATTTAAATTTTTATGATGTGTGTGTATATGTAATAATTAAGGTTGTTTAACATTTTAACGTATGCATCGTTGTATTCTATTATTTTCGTAATAAATGTTATACGCCCTTTATTTTCCCTAAAAAAAATATGGTCACCGTACCGATGACCATCGTGACGTCACAGGTCAAACCGTGGCCGGTCATATATGACCAATGTGCCAGTCAAAGTGTTAAAACACACCGAATGTTCCCTGGCCCATCGTGTTGCCACGAGAACGGTCGTCGAGCGGTCGCGGGGAGGTGATTCGCGTTACACGAACCGGATGTACGCGGGTGGCACGTTCCCTGTTCGTCGTCGAACAAAACGCGCAGTCCTGCACCGGCTCTTCCGTCGAGAGTATCGATCGTCCGTGGATCGACATCTGGTCGAGTGCGCAGTGTGGTCCCCAACCGTTGGAGGAGCCATCGAGAAGGAACATGGGAGAGCGTCGATCGCACGTAGGGACTTTGACCGGTGCTCGAGGACTTCCGGTAGGAACGTGGAGCCGTCACGGTCACGGACTGTGCGTTTCGACGAGCGACGATCGATCATCGGACACGATTCGATTCCCGCGAGTCGGCCATGTTGGCGTCGGGACGCCTGGGGCTGACGTCACTGCGTGATCTCGCGGGTGGGGGGGAAGGGGGGGATTGAGGGGGGTTAGGTTCGCGGGGGAGAAGAAGTCCGACTGGAAATCTTGTTTTCAGCTCGTGGTTAACTCTTTGCGGTAGACGATTTTAAAGAAAATGAAAACCAAAGTTGCAGAGAATTTTTTTGTAATATAAAAAGATGGAAAAGAACGTTCGTTTCAATTGTTAAAATATTAAGATGTTTGTCTGAGTAACTTCAATTTTTCGAGGTGGGTTAAAATATATCTCACCATGCATAAAAAGCTAAGCAAAATGTGGGACCAGTTTGAACCCACCTAACCTCAAAGAGTTAAGTCAAGCCTTCCGCCATAACGGTTGCCTATCATTCTGGTGACCTTGGGTCGCTGACATCATGGCGTGTGTGTGTCCCCCGTTTTGTACATATGTGTATACGTGTGTGGCTTCTATTATCCTCGGGGAGTACCTTTTTTTTTTCCATTACTTCTTTTTAGGCAGCTAAGTATCAATAAATAGTGTGTCTCCGTAACGAGCTCGCGACTAGAACCGTACGCGCTAGTAAATATACTATATATATAATAATAATAATAATATAATATATAATATAATAATATAATATCGTAATTGTATTAGGTATAATCGACTAGAGTGACTAGACTGCAGTGTGGACGTCACCGTTCGACGTGTTGTTCTTTTTGTTCTCCTCGTTTCTCTCTTTACACACTCTCGTTTAATATCGTTATCCTCCACCCTTCGTCGTTTCGTTTTTCTTTCTCCCCTTCCATTTTTTTTTCTCTTGCTCGTTTTAAGACTTAACATTATTGGACGTTTTTAGTAATGTTAGACATTATTTAAGAAACCGACAGCTCCCACTCTCTCTCTCTCTCTCTCTCCCCCTCCTTCGCTCATCCCCCGTTATACCATCTCGGTTACTTTCTCCCTATTATCCTCCGTTTTCTCTACTGGCACTTTTCTACTTAAAACCTACGGCAAACCTTTTTATCCTCCTCATCCTCCACCTCTCATCCACAACGTTGTCGATCCTTCTTCCGTTTAGCCGGGCGTCGCTGGGAACGACCGCTAGCTCTCCCTAGCCGCGCTCGCGAGGGCGTCGAGGCGCCTGGCGGTCGTCTTTCTGTCGTCGAAGCGCTGCTACAAACCACGATTGTTGCTCTGCTGGTGTTGCGTGGTCGCGTTGCCGCTCCCGTTCGTGGCACCCGCCGCCTGTTGCTGCTGCTGCTGCTGTTGCTGCTGCGGCGGCGGCGGCATCTCGTCGTCCCTCAGACAGGCGGACTCGAGGTGTTTGTTCAGATACGACTTGAGGGCGAAGGTCTTGTGGCATCTCGAGCACTCGTAATTCTTGTCCGCGGAGTGGGTCTGCATGTGGGCGCGCAGATTCGAGCGATCGGCGAACGCTTTGCCGCAATGCGCGCACCCGTACGGTTTCTCGCCGGTGTGACTTCTCAGATGGCCTTGCAGCAGCCACGGCCTGGAGAACATTTTGCCGCAGACGCCGCAGCTGTGGGCCAGCTTGTGGGTAAGCACGTGCATCGCCAGCGCGGGCATGCTCACGTACGCTTTGCCGCAATGGATGCACTTCTTCGCCGACTGAGAGTCCAGGCTGCGGTGCGTCTGTTTGTGCCGGGACAGGTTCGACGAGGTCGCGTACTGTTTGCCGCACTCGGTGCACGTGAACTTCGGCCTGTCCGGCTGGGCGGCCTCCTTGTCGGGCACCGCGGCGCCGTTCGTGCTCGTGCTGCGACGCTTCGACCGGCCGTCCGACACGAAGAACGCCTCGTACGTGTAGGCCACCGTCTTGGTGCTGCCGTTGGCGCTGTCGAGTGAACAAAACGTGGTGATTGATCGTGGCGGTTCGCGGTGGCTTGGAATTCGGACAAGCAACCAGGACGACACCCAAGCAATTGTGCATACCATGCGACAGATTCATGAATGGGACACGTACACAGGATAAATAAGCGCACCTATTGCAAAACAACGCATTCGTTATGCACACGGTAACCAATAACACTCCTGGGGCAATGCGACACCAAACAACTGTGTACAGCTAGACATAGAAGCGCTTCGCCACACCACCTAGCACAGTCATCCATCATCCATCGACCGGATACCGCGCTCATCCTTCTCTCAGCTGAACCCAGGACCCAGCCATGCTCTGCCAAACACAATCTAAAGGAAACCACTCCCTCCCGCCCACTCCTCTTCTCAACCCCTCGCGCCCTC
Source organism: Tetrapedia diversipes (assembly GCA_033822845.1). Taxonomy (NCBI): domain Eukaryota; kingdom Metazoa; phylum Arthropoda; class Insecta; order Hymenoptera; family Apidae; genus Tetrapedia; species Tetrapedia diversipes. The sequence continues at coordinate 40,440 of JAOPTO010002283.1, forward strand.
CCTCTCACTCTATCACACCCCCTCTCTTTCTCGCAATGGTGGCAACCTCTACCCTATCATATCTTTCCCTAGCTAAAGAAAAACGACAACCACTCTGAACAGATCCTACTCACCCATCTCTGCCGGTGGTGCAGTTGCTCGCGTTCGCCTCCGCGGTGGCCGGCGACTGTGGTTGCGGCGTTTGCTCCTGTTGTCGCAGCTGATTGGTCTGCGAGCTGGGCACCGGCACCAGCACCGACACAGGGATCGGCTGCGAGGACGGCGCCGGTTGCAGCTGACCGACGACTCCTGGCGCCGTTGGCGGTGGCGGAGGAGGTGGCGGAGGCGGAGGCGACAGTGTGTGGATGAAGACCGAGTGCGTGGGCGCTGCCGGGGACGCGCTCAGGTCGAGGATCGCCTGTGCCGCGGACAGGTCCTCCTCGGCCGACGTGCGGATCTCCGACGTCGGCTGGAGACTGTACGGCCGGTAGATGTCCTTCTTCTTCGGGGGCAGCGAGAGCGCCGTCCCTGTGCTGGTGAAGCACATCGAGAGGCTCTTGCGGGGGGGCAGGCTCAGCGACGTGGACGAAGACGGCGGGGGGGTGGTCGTTGGCGGGTGTGCGGGTTGCTGGTGCAGGCTGGACCCGGTCACCACCGCGGCCAACTCCTGGGGGACCGCTGGAGGCGGCGGGGACGGGACCACGGGTCGAGCCAACTCCGCGGCCGAGCGCAGCGTCGCGTACTTCGGCGGCTCCTCGTGGTTGATCCATGACTCGTGCGTGTAACCTGTGGACACGGTGCAGGGATTGATTGATTTATCATTAGCATTTGAACACGGTTGCTTTTCCACGCTCGCCACCAGAGGGTTCGTATCGAGCGTGTGGTTTTTGGTTGATCGATCGATTTCTATAAAAAAGAAGTTTCAAACTGATCCGGTTACGCCTTGGACTGATCTTTTTTTCTGTTTTCGAAGGTTTTTTTAACTCTTTGAGTACTAAATACTCCCGGTCGAAGTCCGGGAAGCGTGGACGACGCTTCATTAGCAATTGTGTTGCTCTGAATGGGAGCGAGGAAACATTTACGCGGATATGCGTCCGTAATCCACGCGAGCAACTTTTGCCAGACGCATATACAGTAACAGACAAAAGTTTAAGACCGAAAAGTCGAAGAAAATAAATTAATTAATTATAATAATAAGAAATGAAGGTAGAAATAAAATTTGTATTCTATGCTAATCAATAAATTAGTGTTCTATCGTAATGACGATAAAAATGAACAGATAAACAATATTTACGAACCATAAAATTATATTTTACATTGTCTTGTTGTCTTAAACTTTTGCCCGCTACTGTACATGTCCATATCTCACACGACTAGCTTTCGTCAGACGCATATACGCGCCCATAGCAGTCAAGGGGTTAAAGATTTCTCCTGGAAGCGGTGGCTAAATACGTGGTACGTTTGTAGAGGTGTCTGGAGAATACATTGTCCCGGCAGCAATTGGTACTGTTATTAGCAGAGGATACTACCGCAAACAATTTAATGTTGGTACGGATGGACATCGTATTATGTATAGTTCGAATGAATTAGATAGCGATGCAGTGATTAGAGGAACAGATTCGTAAATCGTGTACCTGATTCGGTAATTTATGCTGTCGGCTATTCTTTCTCAGATAATATGTTCACCTTTTTGTTCTCGCTTATCTGTTGGTATTTTATCAATCGTTAAGAATGAATCTTTAATGCAATAATGTTCCTGTTTACGACACAAAATGGTTTCCCTTTATCGGATCGTTCGTAACGTTATGAATAAAAAATGAAGTTCGTTCGTTTACGTATCCCCGTTTCGGATCTAAGAGGATTACCGTGTTGTAAATTATCGATAACGGATTATCGACTGAAATTATCAATTCCGGCGTGTTGATACGGTTAACGAATTGGCCGAGCCTCGGTCGGAGCTAAAATTAACACGGAATATTAATTAATGAGGGATACACGTTCAATCAGACTTAATGGTGGATTCGAAGCTGATTAGGGGCTGCTAATGAATAATGCAAATCGAAGGCATCGCGTCTCGCTGTTCGTACGATCGGAACTCAAATTCTCAGCCGGTACAATTCAAACTGTACCACTTCCGTTCTTTTCAATCACGACAGAAACGCGATTATAACAATTAAAGCCATAAAAATCATTTTGCTCATGGTTTTACACTCTACCGACCGTTCGTGGCTCAACTTACCACACACTCTCGACCGACTCCATTTTGCATTAATATTATTGTTTAATATTTCTTAACCCTTTGACTGCTACTCCAGTTTTACAGGGTTTACCCGTGGCGTCACAATAAATTTTCTATTACACGATACATACACTGTTGAAATATTACTTACAACAAATAAGTGTAACTAGTTTTAGATATTTTTTACTGCATTAATTTCTCCACACCATTGCATTAACGATAGTAATAATGAAAAATTGATAAGTATTGACATTTGTCCAAATTATGTATTTCTATCAATCTGAGCGCGACGGTCACCTGTGACCCCCGTGGCATTCAACGTGTTAAAAAGTCGATTAACAAGCCCTAGCTCGTTAAAGCGTTAATGTCCCGAACGTTTTCGAAGAAATGAATTCTCCTTTCAAATTAAATTTCTCCCGCCAACGATTTATCCTTCTACCCTCCCCCCACCCACCATCATTCATAGACGATCTTTCGTCTCCCTTGTTTCCGCGGGGAACGATTATCGGAAACGGTCGCCGGTTTCGAAATTAAACGCCGACAGGTTTTCCGGCTCGCATGGTCGCGCTTCGAGGATCAATGGACACACGGTGCACGCCTTTAATTATCGCGGACGATTTTCTCGGCCGGAACGAGACACGACGAAAATTAAAGGGCACGACGCCGATAACGCGACGCTTTTCCTTCCCCCTTTCAACGACCAAACCCCAGCCGGTTACGCTCGCAACGCACGTCCCCCCCCTCGACCCCTCCTGGTGGCTCTCACGCCATGAATATTTGAATTCGTGAATCACACGGGGAACCGGTGCGCCGTTTCATTTCCTGTTGCTGGCACGCGTCAGCTGGTCCCAGCATGTGCGATTGTTAACGAGGAAACGACGATAGCGTGTAGGTGGAAGGAGGGTGCGCGAGGGCGCCGAGGGGTGCACTGTATTATGCAGCATGGGGTATCTGTTGCGTGCTGTTGGGGAAAGAAACGCCCTCGCGGCACGTGGATTCATTTGTTCCTGGTTGTTTCTTTTATTTCTTCCTTCGCGTCCATACTGTTTTTTTTCCTTTCTTTTTTCTTTTTTTTTTGGTTCATTTCGCCAGCGTGTGCATATCCGACTTTCTAACGAGTTTTCAGGACGTTTTAATTACTTATCAATGTCACGGATACGTGCTTTAACGATTTCAGGTATATTGGAAAGTTCTGTTTTTATTATTTAACAGAGAGAGATACGATAGGGCTCAGGTGTGGATAAAATAAAGCGAATTGCTTAGAATATTAATATATGTGTTTGAAATAGATTAATAGTAATAATTTAACCCCTTAGGCATTATGCGCCTGTATAGTGGCTTTCATGGATGTAACCTTTCTGTACGATGCGCCACTATAGTGTATCATATGATTTAAGAAAAATTATAATTTGATTCGCGATAACTTTTTTAAAGATAGTACATTCATGATAATAATTAACACTTTATCGACCGTGTAACTTATTGCACACGCACTCCCGATCGGTTCATTCTGTTGCGGATGCATCGCTGATGAACTGATCACAATGATTTTCTTCGAGCAATTGATAGTTTAACCCTTTGCACTCGAGAGGTGACCGTTAGTCGTTTAATGATACTAACTTCAAAAATTTTCAAATTCGAAATATTTATTATGATTCACGTATATTAAACTTCATTTAGTTTAGTTAAGTCGTATATTAAAATTTACATATATGACTATTTAACGTCCGGATCTGAACTAACGTCTGAAAATTTGCAAAACTATCATATGCTAGGATTACGATGTCCCATGAGAAGAGACAGCCGAGTGCAAAGGGTTAATATAAGCGAATCTTAGAAAATGTTTTGCGCTTAAAAAATCTATGTTATCGAGGTTAATATTATTAGCGACTAATTGTCACCTCTCGGGTGCAAAGGGTTAACCCTTTTCACTCGAGCAGTGACTGTTAGTCGTCTAATGATGCTAACTTCAAAAATTTTCAAATTCGAAATATATACTAAGATTCCCCTATATTAAACGTTATTTAACCCTTTGCACTCGAGAGGTGACCGTTAGTCGTTTAATGATATTAACTTCAAAAATTTTCAAATTCGAAATATTTACTATGATTCACGTATATTAAATTTCATTTAGTTTAGTTAAGTCGTATATTAAAATTTACATATATGACTATTTAACGTCCGGGTCTGAACTAACGTCTGAAAATTTGCGAAACTATCACATGCTAGGATTACGATGTCCCATGAGAGGGGACAGCCGAGTGCAAACGGTTAATATCTCTTTATAATATACATACGATATCGCTCGAAACAGTCGCCTTCGTGTAAGGAAACATTACAAAATTTACAAATTAATTGTAAGCATGTAAAAGCCGATTAATAGACTTCCGGTCGACAAAGTGTTAAATATAGAACGTATATCGAAAAATGATAACAGGCAGACAAGATCTCAACACGGTCCGTGTCGCAGGCTTGCTTTCCACATTGGTTGGATTTCAGCGCTTCAAAAGCGAGAAAGACTCTCATTTATTTTTTATCTCGATTTCTCGAAGTCACCCGAAACGCCGAGCTCACGTACAAGCGTTTACTGCGGTAGTGTGCGTGGTGGAAAGGGGTTGTTCTCGAGAACTCCCGTCCTCTGTCTGACGTCACAGGCTGCAAAAGAATTGTCGCGAACGGGGCCCAAAGCACACAAATCGCCGGCCCAACGTTACCCCTCCTCCCTGACCCCTTCCGTCAGCTGCGCCTTTTTCCACAAAACAAACACCCTGTTTCTTTCCACCTAATCTCCTTCCTGTTTTCATCCTGGTCTCGCTGTGCATGTGCACGGAGCGACACCGGGAAATTTTTCCCTGTTTATCGAGCCGGGCGCAATTGATGAAGCTAGTTAAGCCACGCTTAACATTGAAAAACGCAATTTCACAAATTTGCATTCGATCGACGAACTACAGCGCGAACAAGGCTCTCTTTTGTTTGCCTTGAGCAACCCTCGTTTGATGTTTAACACTTAGCCGACCGAATGGGGAGATCCCATTATTATTGGGTGACTGTTAGTCACCAAATAATAGTTTCGCAAATTTTCAGATTTTAGTTAGTTTAATTATTAGTCTGACTCAGAGGTTAAATAGTTATATATGTAAATTGTAGTATACGACTTAACGCTTAGCCAACCGAATGGGGAGATCACCCATTTTGTCCTCAACGGAGCGCTGCAATTGATTCCATTTGCTTTCGTTATTATTTAGTCTTGAACTAGTACCTTTCATAAATTTTCCAAAATACAATTTTTAACAAATTCAACATCAGTTCAGGGCCAACTAATAACAAAAGTAAATGGAATCAATGGCACTGTTTTGTCAACGAAAAAATAGGAGATCTGCCCATTCGATCGGCTAAGTGTTAACAATCATCCCTGTCCGTTATTTGTTCTCTGTTCTGAATAATAAAGAGTTCTCGGTACCACGGTAGCCGAAAGTACCGTTGCGTGCACAGAACGAAGCGTACGGGACCGGGGGGAAACAACAAGTTTGCTCTCCCCATCGGGTCGCGCGACGTAAAACGAAAAAGGGAATCCGCGTCGAATAAAAACGTGTTTACCCGTCGAATCAACAAATTGCAGAAAGTGTTGACCCCGTTGCAGCGCCCAAAGCCGCGCTCGACAAACAGCAATCCTTAAAACGATAATCCTCGCTCGATTGGGCGGAGGGTGGTCGACGAAGGGGTGGTACGCGCGCGTACTCAGCGGATTTTCGAAATCGATCCCCTCTGGCCGAGCGAAGCCTCGAGACGGGCAAGACAGAGAAACTGTGTGCACTCTCTCTCTCTCTCTCGAGTTCTATTCGCGCGAGAATTCATCCCTCTTTCGCCCCTTCATCCCCCTAACCCCTCGGTGACCCAATCGTTCGGCGCCAGCGCCGCCCACGCGGTATGATTATCGTCCGCGAAGCACCGCCATTAATTACGCGATCATCGCAGCTAATTAGCATCGATCAGCGGAACAACCAGCCTGTCTATTCTATTTAGGTCTCGCGAAACAGAACAAAGGAGGAGGAAAGGAAAGAATCGTTCGAACCGCGGTAACCCTCGTAGCTCGCAAGTTTTTCTGCAAAACAGCCCCAAAATGGGGAGAAAAAGAAGACGAAGAAGGAAGATGGACACTCGAGATTGGCGGAAAAGCTTTTCGTCGGTGGGATAGAGCCGTCGATCCCCGAGAGAAGACAAGCGAGCGGGGAGCGTTCTGACGAATCGCAGGGAGTCTATTTCTTTGATGGCTGTACGAGGGGGGGCGAGGGAGGGGTGCGTGACAGCAATAAATCAGAAAACTGTGGCCTGCCGATCGATCAACCGGCGCGCATCTATTATTGGGTGAAATAAAAGGAAGTCAACGCGCGCACACGTGAACACGCAAACACACACACACACACACACGTACACGTACACGTGCACAAAGGGAAGAAAGAAAAGGGAGGGTGGCGAGAGGGAGAAGGGCAGGGAGGAGGAAGAGAAAGAGAAAGAGAGAAGAGTGGTCGTGTCTGGAAGTGCATTTCATCAACGGTCTAGGGAGAGAGACAGAGAGTGAGAGAGAGGGGGACCGTGAGCGAGCGGGAGAGGGCGGAGGGCGGGGTGAAGGAGAGACAGAGGGGCAAGGGGAGAGGGTGAGAATCAATAATGTCGAATGAACGCTCCGCACGCTCCCACGAGTCTGTTGATTCTGGCCTTTGAAAGGGCGACGTAAGGTCCTTTTCTGCCATTGTTGTTCCCGTCGATCGTTTCGAGTCGCAACGAATCGACGCTGTAACCAAGCGCCGATCCCATTCAACAGCCTGGAATTGTTTAAACATTGTCTGTCGAAGCTCGAGATTTCGAGCTCGCCTCGCGTGGTCGAAGGGTTGTCGAGAAAACAGGCTGATATGATGTTATTTTTTACCGTTTAACCCCTTGACATACGAATTAAATGGAACTTGATGCGACCGAAAAATACCATTTAATTTCGCTCAACTGAACGGTTACGTGAAGGCTGAGAAAGAGTATATTTTATTTTGAAATTTGGATCTTTCATTCAGATTGATGTTAATAAAGAACATCTAAATAATATTAAAAAATAATAATCGATGCACGAGTGAAGCAACTATGTAATCTAATTGTATACTGCACGGCGTCCGCCGAAAAAAAGCGCTTGACGAGTCTGACTCGTCAAAGTCTACAGTGGCCCGTAAAATGAATCACGAGTCAGACTCGTCATTGTATGTCAAGGGGTTAATACAACTGCTTCCAGTAATGATTTGGCACACATTTTAGAACTAGGTGTTTTACGAATGATCGTTAAGTATTATTTTATTCAATTAAACAAACAATGTTGTTCTGTTCACGAAAATCCATCAAATGTAAAGCGCATCGCCCAGAAAGTAAATATTGTAAAGTATAAAGGTTGGCCGGTTACACATTTTAACACCGCACTAACGCCATCTCGGTTATGGATTTTAGATAGAAAATTAAGAACACAAGTTAGAAATAGGTAATGTTAGTATACATAGATAATAAAAAGTTTAGGTGTATAAATATGGATTTATAGGATCTCCGATTAGGATTGAGGTAAGTAAACATGTAGTCGGATGTGTACGAGAGAAGTTCCTTTTTTGTAAAACTTAGTCACTTTTCTGGGCCGAAGAGGTTGAAAATACAGTTATATATATATAACTTTTCTATTAACTATTCATGTAACTGAATATAACTGCATATAACTTAAAATAAAGTTAACAAACTTATATATATATATATATATATATATAACTTTTCTATTAACTATTCATGTAACTGAATATAATTGAATATAACTTGAAATAAAGTTAAACAAACTTAATATATAACTTTTCTATTAACTATTCATGTAACTGAATATAACTGAATATAACGAAAAATAAAGTTAAACAAACTTAATATATATAACTTTTCTATTATCGATTCATATAACTGAATATAACTAAATATAACTGAAAATAAAGTTATTATATAAAATTATTATATAACTTTTCTATTATCGATTCATATAACTGAATATAACTGAAAATAAAATTGTTATATAAAATTATTATATAACTTTTCTATTAACTATTCAACCTCTTCGGCCCAGAAAAATGACTTGGTTTTACAAAGAAGAATTTTTCTCACACGCATCTGACTACACGTTCACTTATCTTAATATATATGTATATATAATATTATCCTCTCTGCAATAACGTTCTGCGAACGGGACGATGAAGATCGGAGATTCGGATACGGGATCGCTACGACGAAGAACGCGACGCGAGGCGCGTTTGCGCAACACGAGCCGCAGTGGATGTCGAGCGAGCCGCGTTTCGCGAGCCAGGGATAATGAAGCTGGCAATTAGTGTATCCGCCGACACGGATTCGAGGCGCCGCCTGATGACCGTGGAAAATCTGGCTGCAACGTTTTGGAAAATATTCGATCGGTTCCAACCGTTTAATTCGATCGTTAACTCGTTGAAATACAATTACGTCTGTCGGACTTCGACGTCCCCGAGACGTCAAGAACCGTCTACGTATTCCAAAACGTTTTGAAATATTTTATACTTCTACTTTTATGCTAATTACTTATTTTAGAACATCACTTAATACATCAACCTGATTAATTGTTGCACAGCAATACAAATTTCAAAGTATAATGTTCTGTTTTCAAGCTCGCACATAACTGTTCAAATTGAGTCAAATCGAATAGCATTTTTTGGACGCTTCAAATTCCGTGTTATTTGTGTTCGAAAGGGTTAATTCGTTGAAATATCGAATCTTCTTTTTATAGTTATAGTAAAAGAACTTTCAATTCGTCGAGTTCGAACCACGATCGTGAACTGATCGAAACGTTTGAAATTGTTACCGAAGTCTTGTTGTTTACTTATTTGTTTATTTATTTTGTCGAACCAATAGAAAAACGGAACACAATTCCACTAAGCGTTGTGTATAACTGTTGGTGTATGAGTGTGACAAAAGAATCGGGTGATTGCGAAACGAACTAAGCAAACGTATTAATACCAAAGAGAAATTTTTCCTTTTATTATATTCTTTTATTCATTCGTCAATTTGATTTTTATCCTGTGTACAATAATAATCAAGAATATTCGACATATTTAAGTAGTTTACCGGTAAGAGTATGTATATTTGTACATACATATATGTATACGTACGTACATGTGTGTATGTACCCATTAGCGTACATATGTAGAGTATACTAGTTCAAAACGGAGAACATAACATGTAAAAGTGGAATGAAGAATGACAATATTTACTCCATAAGATGAAATAAAATAAAATAAAATAAAATAAAAATTGGAATCACAGTTTTCAACGAAGCATACGAAACACGCTCGAAACGGATATGTTAACCCTTTCGTTGCGAGCGGTGACTATAGTCACCCTGGAAATTTCGCTAACAGAGTATTATTGCATCGTGCGATAATTTTTTAACCCTTTCCTTTTTACGACCGATTATAGTTACGCTCTGCGTAAGATTCCGTGGTATTGAACGTTCGACGGGCAATTGCAATTGTTCCGTAAGCGCACACTTTTGACATGGCGACTCGTTCAGTGGAAGTTGTGCGCCGATGAATCCTCCCGTAGCGAAAGGGTTAATAGCGTTGTTAGTTAACCCTTTCGCTACGGAACACTCGTGGCAAAATGTAATCGCTGTGCACGGAACGCATTACTAATTACTTGACATTGAAATACGGAATGCTATGAAATAATCATAAGTCGTTTCTTGTTCTCTAAATGTTATAATAATATTTATTATATTTAGTAGTATCATTTTACTTGGTAAAATATAAAAATTAACTGTTTGAGGTATGCAGCGTTGCCAAATGCTCGATTAAAAAAAGTATCTCATGTAAAGTATGAAATAAAAGTATACAGGGTGTTCGGACGACCCTGGGCCAAAATTGAAAGAGTAACTCCCTGAGACATTCTAAGACGAAAATCAAGAGTAACGATTTTGCGTTTGAGGCTTTGTTTACGAGTTATAACTAGTTAAAAAAATCACTCTTCGTACCTGAGCGCCCACTTTTCCAGACCGTATACAGGGTGTTCGAATAGCCCTGGGCTTAAATTGAAAGAGTAACTCCCTGAGACATTTTAAGACGAAAATCAAGAGTAACGACTTTGCGTTTGAGGCTTTGTTTACGAGTTATAACTAGTTAAAAAAATCGCTCTTCGTACCCGAGCGCCCACTTTTCCAGACCGTATACAGGGTGTTCGAATAGCCCTGGGCTTAAATTGAAAGAGTAACTCCCTGAGACATTCTAAGACGAAAATCAAGAGTAACGATTTTGCGTTTGAGCTTTGTTTACGAGTTATAACTAGTTAAAGATATCGTTTAATCCGGACCGTTCGACGCTTGAGAGCGGGTAACCGAGGCAACTCGGTCGGTAACGTCGCTGAGTCCACAGTGGAGAGAGTCCCGCTCTCAGGCGTCGAACGGTCCGGACTAACCGATTTTTTTAACTAGTTATAACCCGTAAACAGAGCCTCAAACGCAAAATCGTTACTCTTGATTTTCGTCTTAGAATGTCTCAGGGAGTTACTCTTTCAATTTAAGCCCAGGGCTGTCCGAACACCCTGTATATACGCTCTTCGTATACGAATGGTCATTCTTCGACGTCGTATATATACGCCCGTCGGAGCGAAAGGGTTAATTAATTTAGATGCAAAGATCGTTTAAAGGAAACTATTCCGGCAGGATGCAGCCGCCGCTTACATGAGAGCCCGTACAATGAGAGGCGTTACGTGACCGCGAAGAAAATGCAGCTCGTTATCCGTGTGTAGAAGTCGCAGCGAAAGGAAGCCGTTTAATCGATGCCGCGACGTTCTTACATATTTTCGACCTGAATTCTGACCGGGCAAGGTCGAGCGCGCGACGATGTAGAAAATCGAAGATGGACAGAAGAGTGTTCGGAATGAATCGCGAAACCGAGTGAAATTATTATCGATTCGACCTGTTACAGAAGTGCAACGATGTTCCATGGGAAAGCGTTATTAACCCTTTCGCTACGGCGGTCCAGTCAGCCGAAGTACCGTCACTGAACGGAAACTCGCGTCAGAAATATGCACAGCGCGCTTGGTTTCCGTATACACGTTTGTTTTAAGTCTTAAATGACTGTGCTGAATAAAACGATCATTGTTCTAATGTAACAAGCGTATTTACATTTTTAGTATGAAAAGACTTACAAAATTATTAAAATCCAAAGTTATGGAAATACGAAATTATTAACATAGAAAATTGTGTTTACATTTTTAGTATGAAAAGACTTAAAAAATTATTAACATAGAAAATTGTATTTACATTTTTAATATGAAAAGACATACAAAATTATTAAAATCCGAAGTTATGAAAATACGAAATTATTAAACCACAAAATTATTAAAATACGAAATTATTAACATAGAAAATTGTATTTACATTTTTAATATGAAAAGACTTACAAAATTATTAAAATACAAAGTTATTAAAATCTAAAATTATTAAAGTAGAAAATTATTAAAATACAAAATACATTTGGATGTCGCATATATGCGGTGCTCGAAGCGAAAGGGTTAACGAAAGTGGCGAATAACGTATACAGAAATTTTCATGCACAGGAATATTTATAAAACCGTGATCGCCTCGGGACGCATTCGATTGAAGTTCTTCGATGCACAAACGGTTGAAAGATACTGCATATGCAAATATTAAGCGACGGTTGTGTTTTGCTTTCCATCGATTCCACGTTCAACCACTATCACGTCGTGGTGCTGGCTCACGTGTTACGTAACGCTTCGCGCCATGTTAAAGACCCTACTACGGTCGTGGCGTTATAATCGATAACGGAATCCAATTAACAGCTGTTCTCGCGCGAATTTTTCGCAACGTGCGGCTACTTACAACCTGTCCGTGGTTACCTACGCGAGGAAAGCAGGTTGGTACGGTACATTATAACGCAATCGATCGGATTCGAGTGTTACGAGGGGACGAAACGATTTAATCGGTGGTAATCCTTGGGCCAGAGAAGACGCACAGTTTTCGTGTGCGTTCGCATGAGTCAACTTGTGGAATGCATTCAACATGTACTCCAGGGGCGCACCCAATGCTCTCCTAGCTCGACGCCATTGAAGTCGTTGGCTGAAACGCGTATTGTCCCTGAAATTGGAGTGGACAGCCGCGAGCGAAATGCCAGGATATTCAAGTTCGAGAATTTAATTACAGGCATCGTATTGTTTTCGAAGAATAGTCAGAAAATAGCCGAGTTGTCTGAAAGAGAGAAAGAAAGACAGCTGAACGCTTCGAAGGAATTGCGTCTATCTCGATTTGAAATAGAAGCCTGACCGGAATTGCGCGAGGAGCAATTCCTGAGCCACTGAGATCGATAGCTGTTGATTGTGTTATTAAACCGAAAGCAACAGCTTTCAGAAACGTTTCGAAACGCCTCCCGTTACACTTATCGACGAAGGAAAATAAACGACAAGTCGACGAGAGGTTAAAATTACACGCAACTGCGTCTCGAGACGTTATAAAGAAGTTAGTAGAAAGGCGGATCGGTACAGAACTCCGTAAAATTTAATGTCCTCGTTTGTCGCAACGTGAGATCGGTCAGGGAGACAGTGAAAAAGTGGTTCCGAGAAAAAGTCTGGCGAACGCTTTGTTCGTAAAAGGAACGTGACCCAAATGGGACGAGAGGCAGTGCGAGAAAGAGGAATCGTTCCTCCCCTTTTGCCTCGATCCACCCAAAGATCCGCAGTAGAATCAACGATCGGCCTGGCGGGTGTGTCGCTGAACGCGTAAACGTGTGTGTGTGTGTATACATATATCTGTGAATCCTTATGTAAACGTCCGTGTGCGTGTTTGTGGTGCACACGTGTGTACGTGCGACGCATGGCCAGAATCCATCGCACGATCACGAACTAAACGAGGAAAATCGTTAAACCGGACCAGCTATCCGGCCGGACCAAGGAGACACGTAGCTCGAGAGACATTCCGCTAACACCAAAGTCTCACGGGAGAGCAGCCTCGTGTTATCGTCGCGGTGGAGTGCCGCAATTTCTCTATAGTACAGACGATCGGCCAATCGGCGGGTGTGTCACCCCCGTGGCTCGACGCATGGCCAGATTCCAGAGTCTGATCTCTCGAAGGGTAAAAGGACTAGCAGCTTGGCTACCTAACTACTCTATCACTGTTCGCGATGCTACGCGTTAGATTAGAATCTACGGAATCTGAGCGATGCAGGGCGTGGCACGGAATGTAAATAGAGAGAAATGCTGCGCGATGACCTAGCAATTACCCTGGATCCGCGGATCATTGGATACAGAGACACGTACATCGTTGGTCCCACGTTCCAGAAGATTCTCTTTAACCCGACACGTGGAATTTTATATTAGGTCGGATCGAAGGGGATAGGTGGCGAAAGCAGCTCGTCTTCGCGAGTATCGACTAGGTGGAGATAGGGATACCGTTACGAGCTATCACGGTTACGGTTGACAGCGTGAAAAAGTACTCACCATGGTAGTAGAGAGCACCGGAGGCGTTCAACGGCGGTGGACTAGGCGCAGTGGCACCAGCGGTCGGACTGTGCGGACCCCAACAGGTCTGCTGATGATCGACCTGTCTGCTATCCGTGTCCCCGACCACGTCGATCTCCTCGTCCTCTGGCTCATGCCTGTGTTGCCTCTTCTCCAGAGAGGCGGACGTCTGCTCTATCCCATGGCTTCCCTGCTCCTGCAGGATGCCCGTGGGATCGTTCTGCTCCTCCTGTGGATCTTCCACGCGATCCGGCCACGGGTAGGCCTTCCATTTCTTGGCCATGAGGCAGCGCGGCATGTTGACGCAGTTGTCCCGTTCCGCAGCCGCCACAGCCACCAGCCTCCCGTGCCCCTTTGTTCACCAGGTGGCAGCCACCCGGCGACGGCGATCCCGACGCAGTATCCCTGTCACGGAAAACCTCCGCCGTTGCTACACCACTACCAACACCCTCACCAACCGCACCAAACGCACCACCGTACCGACGGCGATCGACGATCCCGAGGACGTCGACTAGCGCGACGCCTACCCCGCCACCGGCACCACTGTCGCCGGTGTCGCGTTCCTCGTTACACCAGCCGTCGACCACGACGATGTGGTCGTCGATGTTGCGACGCCGCCGTCTCCGTCGCCGCCGTCCTCCGTCACTCAACGCCAGCCGGACCTGTGGCCTGCCGTTAACCTCCCACCGGATGATCGAGGTGTCCGTAGACGACGGTGCCTTCCTCTTCGGCCTTCCTTGCTCACGTTGGGGCGTGATCTGCAGCCTCGTCATCGGCACAGCGAGGGCAGCTCCTTCGTAGGATGCACCGCCACCATGCCACCAGCCTGTTCACACGAGAACCCTCCTCGACTTTTTCCCTCGCCTCACCCCTTTCGCGTGCTAGCAATCTCCCCGGTCGCCTCCAACTACCACTAGACAACTACTATACTACTACTGTTGGATAGCCTACTACCGATTTCTCTGCCCTCGGTGCCTTGTATTCCTCCTGCACGGTTCTTCCTCGTTCTCGTTCCGTGTTCCGTCCCTTTGGTCGGCTGCTCCCGTTGCTCTCCGTGCTTCTTTGCTGCCTGTATGCGCGCGCGTGTGCCCGTGTATATATGTGTACGTTGCTCGTCCCCTCGTGCGACGCGTTTCTTCGTTTGTTTCTCCTTTTTCGCTCGCACAACGAATGCAAACTTTAACTGGGTGGCTAACTGAGTGGACCGACTGACTGACTGACTGACTGACTGACCGTTTGTCCGTCCGTCCGTCCGTCCGTCTGTCCGATGCTCTCTCGGTCGCTCCCTGTCGCGGCTCTCGCCAGTGACAGGGGGTGCCCTCGAATACGATCACAACGACGGGGTGCGACTGTTTAGTCGGTGGCGCTGCCGCTCCGCTGCTTATCCCCTACCTTACGTTACTTTCCCTCCTCGTCGCACGCGCCCGGCCGCTTCTACCTCTTGCTCTGTCCTCCACGGAACTGGGAACCCCCGTCGTCCCTCCGTTGCGGCTCCCCTTGAATCAGCATCGTGGGGTGGCGCTGCCGTCGCCACCCCCACCGTCGCCGTCGTCGCCGCCGCCGCCGCCGCCGCTGCTGCTGATGGTTTACGCTGAAGCAAGGGATGGCTGCGCAACCCCTCGAGGGTGCCGATGCTAGTTCTCGATTCCTGCAGGCCTTTTGATTGTGTGTGCGCGCGCGCGGCCTCCACGTTTGGGTGGAACGCGCGTGTGTGCATCGCCATTGGCGTAGCCACTCCCACTTGTTCTTCGAACGAACCTTTTTTTCGAAGGAATTGAATAACGATCGAAGAGTAGCTTGTGCGACTAAACGATTCGCGTTCGTTTGGAGAGAGATTCGTTTCGTGTGAAGGTCTGAAAAACGAGAACGCGCGACGGAGTTGAAACTCCGGGTGGAACTCGGTAGCCCCTGTCAGGTGACGCCATTGCAACGCGACGACGGGGGTGTACGCCAACAGAGCGACTTTCTCTCATCCCCGTGCACGTTCGCCCACTTTGTGCAAACTCGGATTTATGGCAGTCTGCTGGAATTGTATGCTTTCAGTGGCCTGTACCGTTGGCTGGCTCGAATTCTAATCAGCCTCGGCCAAAACATCGACTGTTTGAACACGTCGCGATTCTCCGATGTTCTCTACAATCTTCCAATCCCTAGGTTTTACATTCGCTCGAGCTACCTCTTATGTAAGAACAAACTTACAGGTCCGCCCCTGAGAAAAGGGCGGCTGGGACATATCAAATTCGTTCGGGTTCGATCGAGGCTTAATTTCCTTCGGGCAGCCCGTAAATCCAGCCGAACGGAAGCTCGTTTAAATCCAGCCGTGTGTCGGGATGGAGGTTAGTGAACTCGGGCGGTGGGCAAAAAAGAAACCGAGCACCGAAACCGTCCGCGAGGGACGCGTGTGCAAGTGGTCGGTGGCGAGGCCGCCTCGCCGTGTCGAATGTAGACATCCAGTCGAGTGAGAGAGAGATATATGTTATAGGAGGAAAAGGATAGGGAGCCGAGGAGAGAACAGCTGGCCGGGCTGCCACGGGCACCGGCCTCGTTCCTCGCGTCACGACGAGTGTGTAAACTCCCAAGGGGGAGGCAGGCCGATGGTAATTCCTATGGAAGATTGGCTGCATAGTGGTGACGCTATGTCGCCCGATACGCGACGCGAACTTGTTGGTAGCGGGTTGACGGTGTTGGTGCAGCCTCGCGAGGAGGGTGGGGAACACGGGACAGGAGGGAGGGTGAGAGGCAGGCACGCGTTGGGGTGAGATCACGAGGGGTAGGCGGGAGGCAGCAGCTCTATCTCCCCTGTGCTGCAAAAAGGGGGAAAGTCGAGGGTAGAGGAACCAGAAACGAGAATGCCAGCTGAAGTGGTGGGGGGAACGAAGGTCCGCGCGAGGGTTAACGTCGCGGTCGCGGTGGGGGAAACGGCGAGGAGTGGGGAGTCACGCATGCGTCGCCAATCGACATCGACCCGACGTCTAGGCAACACCTGGTAGCGCCCCACGTGCCACGTTAGGGTGGCACCAGCCACCCCAAGCACGCGATCCCTCGTATCGAATATCACGCTGGCCTTCCCGTCCTGTCTACTGACCCACGCCAACCATGTCTTTCATCGTTTCGCTGTTTGGCTCGTGCTGTCGTAATGGGACGCAAACGAATCCGGACCAGTACGTGGCGCCTCCTGAATAACAGGTTCTCGACGCTTTGCTTGCAGCGAGAGAGTAAGGGTGGCAGGAGAGGAGAGAGAAAGAGGGTGGTAGGTATCACGCGCCTGTTGCGAAACGAAACTCGAGGCGGCTGCCGGTTTTTCGTTTGTTATCGATTCCACAAGTCCCGATCGATGATGGGGCACGATTGTGCACGCGCCTCGTGGTAGGATCTTGTTTGCTGACCGCGAAAGATTGATCGAGATGAGAAACGAAATATAGTTTCGTGAAAATTCTACTTCAAAGCGACGATTGTACTAATTTCCTTAACGCGAATGGTTGTTATTAGGTTCTGTCTCATGCAAACGGTAATAATCGGCGATTCTAAACATTTTATTGGCGCTCTATTTATTACATAAAATCTACTACCTACAACAGAATTAAAATAGTATAAATCTTCTAAAGAATTGAATAGAAATTAAAACGATGCTGTTATAACGAAGCATTTCACCGCTCCACCTGAAGAATCATAAAGTTTGTAACAAGGTTGTAGCGTTAAAACAATCCTCTTGCACGCTTCTATCAGGAGCCATAAACATTGATCCTTGTTTCACGCGCGTGCCAGGGAATCCTCGAACACGGTCGACCACAACTTCTGCCGCAACGAACTTCGAGGCGCCGATCACCGCCGCGACAATATCGAGATTGGTTCGTGTTCCACGGACAGATGTTCCCCCCGTGTTCCGACGGAGCTCTCCTCACCACCCGTGCCCTATTTATCGACCATTGTCGCTCTTCCAACGACGCGCAAACTTTCGAAGTGGCGTTGTGTAATAACCGTGCCATATGACGAAACCGTGCCGCAACAGCTGATGCGTCTCGATTTGCGAGACGAGTCAGGGAAATAAGGTGTTCATCGGAGGTATTCCTCGAAAAATGGACTCTAATCTACAATTAGGAACTCGCTTAACCCTTTGACCGCTAAATACTCCCGGTCAAAGTGCTCCGCGTGGACGGTACCCTATTAGCAATCGTGTTGCTCTAAATGGGAGATCGACAAAATTTACGGACGCATACACTCGTCCATAATCCGCTCGAGGAACTTTCGCCAGAGACGCATATACATTTCCATAATTCGCACAAGTTTCGCCAGAGCCGCGTATACGCACCCATAATAAAAAATTACAGTAATGATCGAATAGAGAAATTAGAAAACAGCGATAACACAGAGATGAATTAAAATGATAATATGATTAACCATTTAACTGCTAAATACTCCCGGTTAAAGTGCTCCGCGTGGACGGTACCCTATTAGCAGTCGTGTTGCTCTAAATGGGAGATCGAAAAAATTTACAGACGCATACACGCGTCCATAATCCAGTCGAATAATTTTCGTCAGACGCATATATGTGTCCGTAGCAGTCAACGGGTTAAATGAGTTTAAACACCCTAGTTACGTTCTTTAATGACACTTTTAAGAGCGCGCAACACCATAATACTGTCGAATCAGGGGTGTGATTCAAGGTTTCGATTAGCAGACGAACAAGTGGATTCCCTGATCGGGTGGAAACAATTGGGGCAATTTCAGCGCTGCTCATAGAACATTCAGCAATCAACGCGAGTGCTTTTATTTTTGCACCACCCTATCAATCCCTTCCCATCGGCGGATAAAACGCTTAAACCCTTGTTCACCCCTTTCACATAACACAATCCTAACTGTGCACACTTTAAAACTTCTTTCATCCGTGCGACAAGCGTTCCTCTTTTCTTTCTAAATGAAAGAACAAAGAAAAATCCGATTCAAAGATCACAGGAACTCTACCCGTACGCGTGTGTACTGGTTTATTAGATATGCAAAGCGTGCGCAGAACCGACGTAATCTATTAAAATGCTCAAAGCAAAGTAATAAATTTCTGTTTAGGCTCAGCGTCTCTATTCGCGTGTTCAAGAATGCAAATTTTCATAAACATTAGCTCGGTTAACGCTTAGCCAAACGAACGAGGTCTCCCATTTTTCCCTTAACAAAACAATGCCATTGATTCTATTTACTTTTGTTATTGGTTAGTCTCGAACTGGCGTTGTTCACGGTTCAACAAACACATTTTCTGCTTTTCCAAAGTACAATTTCTAATCAATTCAACACTGGTCCAAGACTTAACAATAACTAAAGTTTTGTAAGATTATTGATTTTTTCGATAGCTCTCTTTTTTCTTGCAAAAACTCAGCAATTACTCAGCAAACTCGTAATTCATGAATTTTTTATTATTATTATTATTTTTCGTTTTTTTTTCATCGTTCTTTGTTCATCTTACTCGTGTGATCTACTTACACATTTTATTCCTTCTATTGTAACAAAGGATTTACCCCGTTGGAAATAAATAAATAAATAAAAGTAAATAGAATCAATAATAGCGCTTTGTGGAGGAAAAAAAGGGAGATCTCCCCCTTCGGTTGGCTAGATGTTAAGACAAATTTTACTACCCTTATCCACTCCCTTGGTCTCCGTTTAACGGCGAATAAATTTGTTAAGATAGTTTTGTTCGGCCGAAAAACGGTCACGAACGTCGTTTAACAATTTGGTATTAATTTCGACGGCGATTAACCGCGTCGAGTCCGCGTGCTATCGCGAGGCTCATTTATCTTTCCGCCGCTATCCTCCTATCAATCGCTAATTAAACGGTGGCGCGAGTCACGACACTTATTGCACCGCCTTCAACCCCACGATTTATCCAACGTGCACACCTCGCCGTGTGCCATCATGCCTACGCGATTCTCCACGAGCTAATCTCGTTTATTGACCCATCGGATGGCCGGTTTCCCTCGTGATTACCACCTGCCCCCCGCACACACGCGCCACTGATTGTGCGGTAGACTTCCATATTGGGCGACTTTTTCAGCTACACGGTTGCTTCCACAATTCAACCCTTTCGCTTCGACAGTGCCGCCACTGAACGGACGCACACACCTGAAATATGCGCAGTGTGCGGGATTTTTGTGTATACGTTTCTCGAAGTCTTTGTAGGAGTCTTTATTTGCGGGTTATTACAGGTTTGCGAATTATGACTGGACGACTGAATGATAGATTGACTGCGATAGATCGACTGTATAACTGTGTTTGTTTGTGTGTGTATGTGTGACTGCGTGTGATTGTGTTGAGTGATTGATCAACAATCAAAAAATCAGGCTCGTTGAACTGCTCTGTGTTGTGCAACGTTAACACGGCAGAGCGAAGAAATTCCGCGGGTCAAAGAAAATCGCAGATACAGTAGCGAACAAAAGTTTAAGACGATGAGACACTGTTAAACATAATTTTATGGTTCGCAAAAATATTATTTATCCATTCATTTTTATTGTCGTTACGGTAGAACGCTCTTTATTGATTCTCATAAAATACTAATTTTATTTATACTCCTATCTTTTATTAATTAATTAATTTGCAATAGTGGACAAAAGTTTAAGACTGCAGGGCAATGTAAAACATAATTTTATGGTCAGCAAAAATATTGTTTATCCATTCATTTTTATTGTCATTACGGTAGAACGCTATTTATTGATTCGCATAGAATACAAATTTTATTTATACTCCTATCTTTTCTTAATTAATTAATTTACAATAGTGGACAAAAGCTTAAGACCGCAGGACAATGTAAAACATAATTTTATGATTCGCAAAAATATTGTTCATCCATTCATTTCTATTGTCATCCCGGTAGAACGCTGTTTATCGTTTCCCATAGAATGCAAATTACATTTTTCTGCTGTTATCTCTTATTAATGAATTAATTTGCAATAGTGGACAAAAGTTTAAGACTGCAGGGCAATGTAAAACATAATTTTATGGTCAGCAAAAATATTGTTCATCCATTCATTTTTATTGTCATTACCGTAGAACGCTATTTATTGATTCCCATAAAATACAAATTTTATTTATACTCCTATCTTTTCTTAATTAATTAATTTACAATAGTGGACAAAAGCTTAAGACCGCAGGGCAATGTAAAACATAATTTTATGATTCACAAAAATATTATTCATCCATTCATTTTTATTGTCATTCCGGTAGAACGCTGTTTATCGTTTCCCATAGAATGCAAATTTCATTTTTCTGCTGTTATCTCTTATTAATGAATTAATTAATTTTCTTTCACCTTTTCTTTGATCTTCAACTTTTGTCCGCCACTGTACGCGACCACCCGCGGAAAGCAACACGTGTAAATCCATATCTGGCTTGCCGATGGTTATGCACGAGGAAAATTGCGACGAATCAGCGCGAAGGTTATCAAGGGTGGCTCTCGCCTTCCCTCCTCCGCCGCCATATTTTTGCACGGAGGACAGTTCATTACCGATGGAGTATAGTATCTGGAACAACGAGGGCGGAAGCGGAGGGCGGCGGACCTCTGTTTCCGCTGAACACGGAGCTCTGCCTTCGAATTCCTAATCTGGCGGCGATCGCTGGGACAATCGGCTCGTTCCACTTCATTCCCCAACTCGATTCCGTCGAGTATTGCGTAACGTCAATCGTGTCTCCGGGATCGATCCGGCTATCCCGGGCTCGTCCCAACGAAAACTGCTTTCGTAATCTAAATCCGTGGCTCTTAGCAACAGGGCTTCCCGAGCGCCGCCGACAATAAAACCTTTGCCCCTTTCGTTGGTGATGGGGCGAATAGGGGGCAGGGTTTGGAAAGTTTTTTTTGGAGATGGTTAGCAAGAGCAACGAAGTGTTTGTTTTGTAGAAAAATTTCAGGGTAACTGGTGAGGGTGTTCCAGGGTTGAATCTAGCGAATGTTGGAGAAACGAAGAGAATCGCGTTTGTTCTTCGATTTTTAATAAAATTTCGCTGATGTTCTGACGGCACTTGGTGTGTTTGTTAATATTATAGTTTTGGTAACTCTGTGGGTATTTCTAGAAAATAGAAAGTAACGGATTGATCGGAATTAAGAGACCTTGGGTAACATTGAAATTTCATATGAAATATTGTGTTACCTAACTAACCGTGTAGTGATTATTAAATATTTTAACAGCAAAAACTGAGTGATAAGTTAAATATTAACAAATAGTGACTACGTAATAAATTTGATAAAATAAATTTTTTTTTTTATTAAATTACCTTAGATTTTGGTACATAGGTTAGTTTCGATAAATCAGTGTATCCTTCGTACATTGAGTACCATTACGCTGTTATAACAACGTAATGATACACGTATAAGAATACTTGAAAATTTCAGAGTACTCGAGCACCTACGCGTGTGTATTATTTCTTAAAATACAGAGGCACGCTAGATTCCCTCATCCGCGCGAAAACGTACGTATCTCACGGCTATTCTGTTCCCCGACACCTCCACCCTGTACGCTCCCCGTCGCCCGAGAGTCGATTTTCCTTCTCTGAAACAGCCTTTAACCCCGACGCCTCGAGCACGACCGTAAAACCGTGGATGCTAGAACGTTCGTGTGGTGTGCACGCCTCGAACAAGCATCGAGCGCGTTGTTGAGTAATCTCGCGGACTCTGCTCCAACGTTTCGTCGGAGCCAAGAGGGCAGGACGCCAAGGGGACCGAAGGGAGAGTGAAAAGGATCGGATAAAGTTCCGGATACGATTCGAGCTCCGCCTACGTAACTAGAAAATTCACTTCGACCCCTGAGAATCCGTGGATCGACAGGCTAAGTAAATATATGTTTAAACAGACAGAAATAATAAAGGGAATATATATATAAAAAGAAAAACATGTAATCGTCATCAACAGACTCTGCAAACCTTTAGGCTCTGTCACGTGACGCTCTACCGTGTTTAGGAGTGTTAACCCTTTCGCTACGAGCGGTGACTACAAGTGAAACACCACGTTGAAGGAAAATTCACTTTTATCACAGTGTGTTGCCTCTGTGTTATAAGTGACCTTCTATCCCCCTCACCAGTTTTATGGTTATCATAGGTATTTTATAGCGAAAAATGTATGTAGGAAACAATTAATAAAAGATTATATATTTTAAAATAGTACAAAAGATAGTTAGGTTACAATTACATGAACATTGCGCACGGACTGAACAAAGGATGGACGTCTTCTATATAATAAAAAAAACAACATCTCATGACAAAATCGTTTTTACAACAACTCCGTTTCGCTCGCTCACGATCTTCTGCCCTCCGCGCAGGCAGTGCCGCCCCACGAAATAATTTCGCCACTAAACCTTCATAATCTTAAATCCTAATTAGTATAAATAAAACTTAATAAATCTATGGGTAATTTCTGGCTCCTACATGTATTATAGGTTTGTTTGAGGAAAAGTCTTAAATTTAAAGGCGGTTCGATTACGTTGTATATGTGAAATTCTAATCGAAACTTTAAAAACGGTCATTTAACCGGTCGTGGTAGGAATTGTGTTAATAGAGCAAAGTATATTTGTTATCCCCATGATAACCGATTGCTATTGAACAATATATCTTTAATTGAAGTTTTTAAATATGTTAATTTTTTCTGCGTGTTCCAACTTGACGTAAATAAAGAATTAATCATTCGCGGTCAGAGCCACCGTAGCGATTAGGGTTGAAATTGCATCAGACGGGACGAAAATTATAAATTGTTATCGGTGAAGTTGTCATCGGTTTTCGAGAACTGGTAACGACGGCACAGCAAGCAGCCTCGTGTATCGGAACTCTCGAGACAGAGAGGAACGCCTAACAATTTGAAAAGCAATTCAATCGTCGTTTCGAGCACGAGGTATTCCATTCAGCCTCCACTTGCTCGTCGTTGCCCTTCCCGTTCCTCCCCGGAATCAATCCGTGTATCCTGCTTCCCATCTGTCTCCGAATCACCGCCAATAAAACTTCATAAATCCCGCGAGTGGAAAAAGAAAAGGAAAGAAGAAAAAACGGCACGATAAAACGCCTATAAAACATGGCGGCAGGTACAGCTAGGTGTACGGTGAATTTGGAAAAAAAGAGAATACTACTTCGTTCAGTTGTTGACTTATCGAGGTCAATATTTTTTTTTTTTTTGATATTTTATAATATTTTTCAATATTTATCGTTCACGGCGGGATAAACGTTCCGCAAGTTCCACGCGAGATTACGTTACCCACTATTTTTCAATATTCATCTAAATAGCTAGCTTCGAAATTAACAACAACAATAATAATAATAATAATAATAAAATACAGAAAGCCACAATAAATAAAACATGTGCAATAGATAGGAAATTCGTGTATTTACCAATATAAATAGACAGGCCCATTCCTACCTGGTCCAAGGAACAGACCCGTAGGAATGGAACAGAACCTGGGAAACTCTGAGAAATAAAAACATAATAATAATAATAATAATAATACTAATAATAATAATAATCAGCAATCACAACTGTTCCAGAGATTCCTTATCTCCAAACGAACTCTTATTCCTAAATCTCCAAACATTCCTTACCCAGTATTTCGTGACACCTCGCGAAACTCATCGTTCCACATAAATAACTATAACCTACAAAAATAATCAATGAAGACGATTGGCAAAGACAATATACACATTTTCCTATCGTTTCACGATATTGTCCAACAATCTCTTTCTCGCGAGAATAGATACATGTACGGTATGTACATACTACAAAACAAGCAGCCCCAAAATTACCAATCCAGAGGGTACACAAACCCGTCTCCCAACCCTCCTGCCCCCCACCCCCGCCCCCCCTGTCGCCAATAACTGGACGGGAGCACACACCGCGTAGAATCCGTAAATAAACGTCGAAGAATGCTTTGGCGAGCGACAACGGAAAACGGAGGAAAAGGGGGGGGGAGGGGGGTTGGGTTCACCGGTCATAAATCGAGCATCGATTGCGTTTCTTTCGATTGCGAAACGGGAGAGCGCGGAACGAAATCTCGATCCCGGATCCCCCAGCTGCGTCGGGGACCGTAAATCTGTCCTGTATCACGATAAAGCGTCCGTGGATACGTCAGCAGCGTGTTCCTATTGTTTTAGAGCCCCCCAAACCATCGCAACAGTTGGCACGCACTTGCAGGAGGGCGAAAATGCCCCGGGGGGTGCAGAACGGACAGGGTGGCGGCCAGTGGGGGAGGGGTTGCGAGCGTTCCGTGACGGGGTGATACCCCACTTTCGAAAAGATAATTTCGAGGCCGCGATAATCTGAAACGACCCGCATAAATCTTCGTTGTTCCGCGCGAAACGATCGCGGACCGCCCAGGGACGGATCTAGGAACGGGAAGGCCCATCATAGAATTGCAGGGGGGCCTTAAAGGCATGGTGATGTTGTTTCGATGAAAAATAATGATCGATTCTCTGTTTTCAATCGAGGGAAAAATTACAGTCGAGAACGAACGGGCAGTGTTTCAATGCTCTCGTGCATCAGGCCCACCGAGTTTTGGGCCCTAACGGTCTACGGCTATTATTTTAATCGTAAGATGATCGATCGATTCTCTGTCAGTCGATCAAGGAAGAGGTTGCAGTGGTTGTAATTGGTGACGTTTTCCAATTTGGGCCCTTTAGAGTTTCGGGCCCTAGAAGCCTACAGTATCATTTCAGTAAAGCATTTACCTATTTCTCTCTTCTTCTCTAAAGAATAGGTTATGCAACCAGGCGAAATCGTAGCGTTTCAATAGATGGCCCTTTCGAGTTTAGGGCCCTAAAAATCTGCGGCATTGCTTTAACAAAGAATATGATCGATTCCATTTTCTCGATCAAAGAAAAACTTGTGGTGCATTTTCTGAATTCCTCAACCGCATTTTATACCAAAAAAGAAAAGAACGATCTCACCTTAATCCTATTTGCTTCATGTCAAATTACTACCCCAGTGTTTCATCCGTTGGATTCCTTAAAAATCACGGCAATGAAAAAGAAAAACGCGATCTCCTCTTCAACTTTGTTTATTGCGCGCTTGAAACGAGGGGTATTACACCAGAGTATTTTGCGTAGCAGGAAAATTAATGGCAGAACCAGGCGCATCGGGTCACCCGTAATGACTCATCCCCCCCTCACCCCCCTGTTCCCATCCCCTTGGCCGCCCCTTTCTATTTCTTTCTTCCCGGTTGATGGGCCCGGGGTTTCGGGCTGCCTCATAAAAGTCTTCGTATCCGGGATCCACCTCACCGCCCCTCCCAACCCATCCCTTGCCTCCCTCCTCCCAACGGTTATCCTTGATTTTCGCGACGGCACAGGAGGGAGGAAGCCATTAATTTATGCCCCTCCTGATCGATCGGATCGCTCGTCCGACGAAAGTCTGAACTTTCGACGCTAGCACGCGACTAAAGAGCACGGGGGATTACTTTATTACGGTTTGCCAGCCCGAGATAGCATGAATGACGAGGAAAAGGGGAGACAGAGAGGCGGTGAGAACGGAAAATGTCGGGAACAATTTCAGGGAAGAAGTCCCGCGTCGATTTCCTGTTGCGTCAGCTGGCTGTCCAACTTTTAATTAGAGCTAAAAAGGGGTGCAACGGAATATTCTGTTGGTTGTTTAGAATCGATTAGAATTAACTGTGTATTCCGTTGGAACCAAATTTTGTATATCACTTATACCGTACATTTATTGCATTTATCATGCTCTTATTGCGTATTCGTTAATTTGATAACAAAGACATTTTTCACGACTTCATTTAGAAATGGCAGTCACAATGATGCGTCTGTGTTTTTATCTTGATATTACCTTTGTTTAGATGTTCGGTGAAACGATGTATCAACACTTAGCCGACCGAATGGGGAGAATCTGCCATTTTTTTCCTCAACAAGTCGCTGCCGTTGATTCTATTTGCTTTTGTTATTAATTGGTGTTGGACTAGTATTGTCCACGGTTCGTTAAACGCATTTTCTGCTATTTCAAAGTACAATTCTTAATAAATTCAGCACTAGCTCAAGACGAGCTGATAACAAAGATAAATAGAAACAATGGCAGTGGTTTGTCGAGGAAAAAATGGAAATCTAAGTGTCAATTAAATCCCATCATACGCGTGAAAGTGACTTTCCAAAGTAACGGAATCCAATTCCCCCACTTCCTTCCCAACCCCTCTACTAACTCACATTCACCCCCCCCCCCAAACTCTGGTATACTACTCGCAGATACCAAATTTCTTTCTCCCAATGCTTCACAACAATTTCTATCTCCTATATCCAGCGTCCATTACTCGCAGCGGCGAATAGTTTCGAAAAATCTACCCTTCCGAGGGATGCGGTAAATTTCACCCTCCAACCCCCTTCTCCCCATCCCCATCCCCTAAATCGAGGCGTTGCGTCGTGTCGTGGAAAAGAGCGAAGCGACACGTTCGCTCGAGGAAATCGAGAGAGCTTCGTCCGACGAACGCGTTCCGCGTGCCAGCATTTCGTTCTCCCCCTTTCGAAAGGGAGGCCCCGTTTAAGGGTGCGCCATAAATAAAAGCGGGAAGAGGAGGCCTCCTCCCCTTTCCCTCCCTCGACCTGGCGAAACGAAGCGAGAACGCGTGACGTTCCTTCCTCGAGGAGTCCCGGTGATCTCGTTCTGAAAATTGCATAACCCTCCTGCCTAATCGATCGTTCGCGGAACTCGGGACCTCGTTCCTTTGTCGGCGCCGCGTAATTGAATTTGGAACAAAAGCAAACCGGCGGGGGAGGGCGGCGATGGGGCATTCGAAACGTGGAGCAGGGAGGGGGTGGGAAGGGAGACACGGAGCGACGAATGGAAGGGATAAGCGTTATCGAAAGGTTCCACCGCGAACCGGGACGAAATTGGAGAGGTGTAGAAAGGGAGAATGTGAATGGAGAACGAGAATGAGAACTCAAGATTTCCTTAGGATAGCGGAAGAGGCGATGGCTGGTGAGTACGCGGGTGTGATAGAATGGGCGAGAAAAGCGAGCCGGCAGAGAAAGTGGAAAGAGTGGATGGAACTAGAGTGAAATCGATCCGTTGGGGGTAAAATAAATTTGGGGTGAAATTAGTTGAAAATGTGGAGCGAGAAAGGGATCTAAGGTAAGGGGATGAAGAATAAGGACGTACAGTAGAGGACAAAAGTTGAAGACCAACGGGTCAACGAAATTAAATGAACTAATTTATAAGGAACTAGCTGTTGTCCGCGGCTTTGGCCGCGCGGAAGTACTTCGATTTCAATTTTAACTATTTTCAGGAGATGTCCAATTTTCCAAGCCCTTACTTTAATTTTAACCAGAAAAGTAAATATTTACTAATTTATATAGTGCTTTCTTCAAAATCGGCGGATCTACACACAATATTTGCAAAACAATATTCTACATTGTCCTCTCGTCTTAAACTTTTGTCCACTATTGTAAGTTCATTCTTTCTTGGCCAACGAGACCGAAGCAAAGGTTTACCACTGTTACCGTTTCTACTCAAGATTTTCTTCTTTGATCTCCCGTTTTCGTTTGTTTCGTCCCGTTGATAATGCAGCTTCTATGTTTCCATCGACTTCTGTATACCTCTGATGCCAGACTAGGGACCGAAGTTCTCGGAAATCTGCTCCTCCACTACGCAAGCTATCGCACGAGCCACGTATACGTGAGCTTAACGTTTCTGACGACTTCGTAAAATCGAAATCGATGTGTCGAAATCGAAGCTGAAATCGATATCTCGAATTTTAAATCGAAATCGAAACTGATATCTCGAAATCGAAATCGCTGTGTCGAAATCTAAATCTAAATCGATATCTCGAATTTGAAATCGAAATCGAAATTGATATCTCGAAATCGAAATCGAAATCGATATCTCGAATTTAAAATCGAAGTCGAAACTGATATCTCGAAATCGAAATCGATATCTCGAATTTGAAATCGAAATCGAAATTGATATCTCGAAATCGAAATCTTCAATGTTTCGTTCGCGAAATTCATTTCGAGAAGGCACAACGACGCGCGTATTCCTGTAGGGAAAATTCGAGAATAAAGCCCGAGAGAGATTTAAGGAAGCAAACAAGCAAAGGGCACTTTCAACGCAGGCTCTTTGATCTCCCCAGCCGACGCAAGTAAATTGTGTGCCCTTAAAGGGACCGTGATTAAAGTCACACGAACCGTGCAACGATGCTCTCCATCCATCCCATCCGTTTTATTTCTTTATCTAAGAAATTACTTTCGAGTGCTTCCCGTGTAAATAATTGTCCATTAACTATCGATTGCCTGTCTCAAATCTTTCCTCGTTATTTTCACGTGTAATATACACGAGACGTATTTAAAATTCATAAATTCACCCTCTTCAAGATATTTTCAACCGAAAATATAGATGCAGACCTCTTCTCGATAATTATCCAGCAATCATTAGCGAACTCTCCGAAATGTTAAGCATAGAATACGTGAAACATGATCGACCCTTCATCCCCCATTAAAAATCCACAAATTCGCTCACTACAAAAATATTTCCAAACCAAGTTTTTTAAAATAATTATTCAGCAATTATCAGCGTACTCTCAAAGATATTAAACACAGATTACTCGAAACCTGATCAACCTTTCATCCCCCATTAAAAATCCACAAATTCACCCACTACAAAAATATTTCCAAACCAAGTTTTTTAAAATAATTATTCAGCAATCACCAACGTACTCTCGAAGATATTAAACACAGAATACGTGAAACCTAATTAACCCTACGTCCCCCCTAAAATATACACAAAATCGAGCCTGTCCAGCGGAAGTAGCATGCACTTTTCCACGTCCCATCGCCGCAGCGAACGAAACGAAACGATTTCCCTGCATTTGCACGGACCTCTTTTCACGCCGATTTTTCGATGCACGCGCGCAACAAAGCGCGGGACGACAAACAAGCAAGAAACGAACCTGATTCTTTTGAGCGAGGTCCACTGCGACAGGGGCCTCCGGGCTGTGGGGCATTGTCGAGGAGTTTCCCTTTCCGTGGGAGCAATTTCAAGAAAGGGAACGAAAACACGAGGAATCGGACCACCGGCGCATCGAGGTGAAGAGAAAGAGGGAGCGGAGTCAATTACGTGAGAGCACCCGCCTTTCGTCATTTCAGCTGACTACCCTTTGATCACTATTCCTTCTCGCTCTTTCTCTTTCTCTCTCACACCTTCCCTTTCGCTCTCTTACCCTCTTTCTCTCCGGAAATCGGTTCACGATGTGTTCAAAATCGCTCCGTTGAAAATTATAAATCAATCAATTAATCAATCAATATCTCTCTCTCTCCATTTATCTATCGATCGCTCCTTCTCTTTCCCTCTTTATCTCTCTCTCTCTCTATATATATATATATATATCTCTCGCCCCCCCTCTCTCTAGTAACAGTAGCAGACAAAAGTTGAAGACGAGAGGACACGTTATATCATATACAATATACATTCATTTTTATTGTTATTATATTAGAACACTATTTACTGATTAGCATAGAATGCAAATTTTATTTATTATTCTATTCGTTATAAATTAGTGACTTTAATCTCTTGGACTCTTTGTTCTTAAACTTTTGTCCGCTACTCTATCTATCTATCTATTCACCTCTCTTTCTCTCTCACTGTCTCTCAGTTCGCGAAAAAAGAAACGCCATGGACGATATTTGCGATCGAAACGATGCCTCCTGCCGTCCGGGCGCCGGAAACGAAAGCCGAAACGGATCGATCGTTCCTCCTGTTCTCCAGCGAATCGGCTACGAAACCTTGACTCCGCGATCGATCGCGTAGTACTACGTCTTCCTCGTAAGCCTCGAAGCTCCTCAAGCCTTCGAACCGACATATGCCCTCTTACAGGCTAAACTTGGAAACGTGTGACGTAGCGGGACCCGTTCGCGGTGTCTATTGTTGGAAGCCTTCGACGTGGCAACAAGTTTCGTCATAAATCGCCGTTGTAGGAGGCTTCTTACGTAGCGAGACGCTGTACCGACTTTCTGTTGGTCGAATCGGTGATTCGAAGGCGCAACATTACGCGTTGGATGCACTGTTTGGGTGCTGGAATAATGGCACACGAGCAAGAGGGTTCGTTTGCTCTCACCACCTGTCGCCCATCGGTAACGATTTTCAAGATCTCACGTTTAACCCTTTGCGGTCTCGATACAGTGCACAGTGGTGTATTTGTCCCGAAAAATTAGACAAAACACTTTGC
The DNA here is from genome assembly GCA_033822845.1 of Tetrapedia diversipes. NCBI lineage: Eukaryota > Metazoa > Arthropoda > Insecta > Hymenoptera > Apidae > Tetrapedia > Tetrapedia diversipes. Next base: position 71,376 of record JAOPTO010002283.1, read on the forward strand.
ATATTCAATCAATCTTTAAACTGACACAACTTCGCTGGAATTTATTCAAATTCGATAAAACAAAGACGATTTTAAAGTTAACCCTTTGCAGTCTTATGTCGAACGTGTCTCGGCACATCGTCGACGTAGGACCTGCTGAAACGAAATCGCGAATGCAGCGCGGACCTCAAAGGGTTAAACTACATATTTACACAATTCAACAGCGTATTTTCCTAAGTTTGTATGTAATTGTGCTCCCTTTAGTTTTGGTTTTATTTTGCTTTTATTTTCTAATTATTGTATTTTTTACTGTATTTGGTTCTTATAAAGGGTGTTCGCCCGTTAAATAAATAAATAAATTCCATACTAGTAGGACAACCGTATTAGAGAGGGATGCGTTATATTATGCAAAAGTCTTGGAGAAGCTTGACTATTTGCATTTACATTTCATAAAATTGAACGTACTGTTGACTGTTATTAACCCTTTGCGGTCGAAATGTTTTTATACAATATCTTTCGCTGAGTGGAATTTGGAATTTACACTTTTTCTCATCGTCGCCAATACCGAGTTCGAATTTATTCTATATATTCTATTTTCCTAATTTTCCTAATTTATTCTACTGCTAACATCTTCACCGTCGATAAAACGTTCTTTTCCTTATTTGGTATGTGTATGTGTGAGTGTGTGTGTGTGGTAACTTGGAACTGATTGCGTCTTTGGATGGTTCATTGTTGAGCCGAAGGTCAAACGACAACCATTTTCTTCTTGCTTTTATTAAGAGACGGTGACTCGGTGATTTACGTCGACCGTGGAGTCCTCGACGTGAAATTATCGACTCGTTTGGCCCACATTATTTCCGCCGCTCCTTGGAACGAATTTCCGGGGAATAGGTCGCGTTTCTGTAGCACATAGCTGTTGCCCCTCCAGCGATGTTTTCGATAACGGCGAGAGAAACAAGCAACAACAACTAACTTATAACTTATAACAGTTCCCTTGTATAGATCTTGGTAAAACCTGACAAATTTAATGGCGAAAAATGGAACATTTGAGAAAACGTCGCGACTGAGGATTTTTCGGTGAACGTGACCGAATGCAAGTGTGAAACGTTGGCAATTAGAAGGAACGGAAATGAGTATTGGGAAGAATATATGACGGGGAAAATACGAGCGCATAGCAAAAACAGTTTGACTGTGCAGGCAGAAAGAGTGTGATACTGAACGTAGTAGTTGCCAAGTCGTAAAGTCGTTTAAATTGTTATCATTAAACTATTTCAAATATACATTTATTGTATTCAAAGCACTTCATTTTATCTTATTCACACTTCAACCCTATCATCTCACTCTACTAAATTAACACTTAGCCGACCATTCTATCCTCAACAGAGCACTGCAATTGATTTTTTTTTTTTTTTTATTTAATGCAATTGATTCTGTTTGCTTTTGTTATTAGTTAGTCTTGAACTAGTACTATTCATAAATTTTCCAAAATACAATTTTTAATAAATTCAACATCAGCTTAGGACCAACTAGTAACAAAATTAAATAGAATCAATGGCACTGCTTTGTCAAGGAGCAAATGGGAGATCGGCTAAGTGTTAAGTTAATTTTCCTATGTATTATAAACAGTTGTGATACATTTACAGTGGCTCCAAAAAGTATTCGTACACTATGTTACAAATAAATTTGTTTAACCCTGAAATTCTGAGTCTGATAAAAGTATTTGAGAAAACTTTGTCGGTATGTAGAGTGTAATAGTACACGTATGAATTAATCTCTTCTTTTACATCTAAATGCCATTTTAAAGGTAGTTCTCTTCGCGTCTCGCATGAGAGTGCTGCCATCGCGACACACTCTGCTCTCGCTCAACGCGCGTCGCTAGTGTCGTTCGCGCGCAGTTCGCGTGCATTACGCGTGTAAACGACTCTGCGAGTGTTTTCCTGATTCTATAAGTCCCCAATCAAACACCCCGTGCTTTACACCCTGAAGGGCGATTGGCCGTTTGGGCCCTACATTTAGGCCCTATTGTAAACTGTTTGATGCAGCCTGTTAGAGCACTCGCAGAGGTTCCATGTCACCACAACTCTATTGCCCCTGTAACTCAAGCATTACCAACAAACAAACTTTCTTTCAAACGTTTCGAGTAATTAACCCTCTCGCTTATCCGCACACGTACGTGCACACACACGTACACGTGCGCGCAAGAAATTCCATTTGGGGGAGGAGCAAGCCTGCGGTAAATATCGCTTAAACGGTGTGTACCTATCCGCGGGAATTGTTGTTAAGCAATTTGCAACGAAAACAGAGGCGGCGTTCGGGCCCGTGTGCGGTTTTACAAAGGAGCCCGACATGCAAATGGCCGCGCGCGAATTACCGGACGGACACGGCCGCGAATAATTCAAGTAAACCGAGAAACATAAATATGTCGTTCGAGCGCGACTAATGTGTACACACGCTTAAACGGATTTGCCGGCTAGATTTATCGCCCGGAGCGATTTAAACGGATCCAACACGCTCCCGCGGAAGGTCAATGCGAGAATAACGCGGGGGGGGATTAATAAATATGGCGAACCGGAAGCGTCGCTGTCGATTCGATCGCTTCTACGACCTTATAACGCATTACTTTATTCAATACCGTTCTCACTTTACTTATTTCGTCTCCTTTTTTCTTTGATCTCTCTCTTTCTTTCTCTCTGTCCTCCCTTTTCTCCCTCACTTATCAGTCTCTTCCTTTCTCTTTCTCTCTCTCCGCCCTTTTCTCCCTCACTTATCTCTCCTTTTCTCTCTCTCTCTTTCTCTCTTTTTTCATTACATTAGACTAGAGGTTTTCAGGGTATGGGTCACGATAAGTGTTACAAGTTTACCCTTTGGAAATCGCTGGACGGGCAATTAGAATTCGGTTCAGTCGAAGATCATACGAGAATTACACACATATTACTTCTGTGTAACTTACTTCAGTTGATTAATTTATATGTGGAATCAATTTTTTCCATCGTTCCTCGCCCTCTCGCAATCTTAAGAAGATGGAAGATAGCTTGGAAAAATAGCTTCCGAAACTATAATCCTTCCTCTATTCAAAGTGATCACCGATCGAATTCTTCGATCGAAGCGATTCTTAACGAATCATTCTGAGCGTGCGAAAAATGCACGTAAAACAGGTTTCAAAAGCGGAAAGGTGTGCGACAGGTTCGGTGATTCTTCACGAGCGCATCAGGCGGACCGTGTGCAACTGCAGGATAACGAGGGCGGATGTTTATACGATTCAGAGATAAAGAATGAAGAGGAGAAGGGGTTGGGGTTGAAAGAGGGGCACAGGGGCGAAGGTAGCGAAGCAAATGTTTTTTAAATCCGGCGAAAGAAGTGGCTCGAAGAATTTAATTAAAGCGGCGGCTGCTGTTGCCCGTCGACGGTGCCGCGGTCTGAAATTTTTTGAGATCTCTCGCCGTCGTATTCAACCACTAGTTGCCATCTGTTCCCGCTGCACCCTCTCTCTTTTCTCCCTCCCTCTCTCTTTCTTTCTCTCTGTCTTTTTCATCCTCTCTCCTTCTCTCTTCTCTCTCTTTCTCTCCCTCCCTCCCTCTCTTTCTCTCAGTCTTTTCTTTCTGTCTCTCTCTCTCTCTCTCAGTCTTTCTCTCTCTTTCTCTGTCTTTTTCTCCCTCCTACTCTCTCTTTTCTCTCTTTCTTTCTGTTTCTCTCAGTCTTTTCTCTCTGTCTGTCTCTCAGTCTTTCTCTGTCTTTTTCCCCCTCCTTCTCTCTCTCTTTCTCTCTCTTTCTCTCTGTCTCTCTCTCTTTCTCTGTCTTTTTCTCCCTCCTTCACTCTCTTTTCTCTGTTTCTTTCTCTCTCTCTCTCTCTCGTCTGAAGAGAGCCTGCGGAACGCGACCAGCGGCAAAATCAACTACCTGTGGATGCAACTTAAGTGACTCCGCGCACTGCGCCAGCCACCGACGGCAATTATGCACGATAAAGTTTCAATAACGCGAATTTCATTCCCCCGCCGCGGTCGGCCATTACGCGATTAATCGAATTCTTCGGACTTCCTTCGCCATTTTGTCTGCGGAGCTAATCGGCCGCGACGCAATCGAGGCGCGGCGCTGCGGTCGAGTCGGTCTTTCCTCTTCGATTTCGAGGGTACGATCCACGTGAATCGTCTCGCGGTCCACGATAAATGGCGAGACACGTGGAAGAATTGTTGGACGAAATCAGGAGAATAAAAAAACAACGCCACTCCAATTTAATAACATGTTCAATTGTTCTTGGTTGGGTTCGATTAGTTTTACGAAACTTGCAACGATCGCAAAGAAACTTATCTGTAAATATGAACAGTTAAACGGAGAATGATAAAAGTTAATAACTGATTTTCTTGGTATGTGGTTCGATGGAAATGTGCTGCTTTAGAAGTCATAGCTTTAATCCATTGTAATTCCTATGAATTACATACAGAGACAATGTATATTTGATCGTTGTCGAAGCACAAATTGATGTTTTAAGTTTAGTTCCTCGATATAAGCAACTAATTAATAATAATTATCGCTATTAAGGCGATAGGGAACCAACGGAATGTTTAAATATTAATTTCATACGTATTGTTCTAACCAAATTACATCCTACTGTTTTACAAATATTACTTTAGTATTTATTAGGATAATATCGTGTTCATGAATGAAAATTTCGAAACTTAAATAAATAAATAAATAAATCCATTCGATGGTACAATCATTCTATTTGTCGACAGTGTTCGGTGCGCCTCGCAACGAAAAGAAACCACACCGTTTACACAAGGGCGCAGATAAAGTATCGCCGACGAAGCACAGTGTGATCCTCCCATAAAATCGCTCCTAACGCAAGAAATTAAACCGCCTGCGCGGGCTAACGCAATTATTACTGACCATTAAACAAATTCGTTAGAATCCCGGTACTTAACCCTCCCGCTGAATTAAGGAACCCTTTAACCCTCCGGCTTAAAGCTTGATCCCCTTTCAGACCGGAGTCCCACCAGTCGAGCGGTTCGATGACCCAGGACGTTTGTTAATTTATACACGATGCATGTGACTCAACGATTTCTTCGTATATTCCGAATACGATTATATTTTGCGTCGATTAGTCACACAGACTAACCACAGACCAGGTATTAGTCACATTTTTTGTTCTGGAATGCATAAAAATCGATCGTAGTACGTTACCAAGTTATAATTCTCATGCTATAGGAAAAATTATATTTTTGGAAATGAAAAGTATTATTGGCGCGAAATTTGAATGCAATATAAAAATATTCCCACAGATTATGGAGCCGTGTTGGCGGAAGCAAGAATTGCTGTAGGTGGTGATCCTTTAACACGTTCGTCGCCCAGTGTGATTCGACTGAGTTTCGTGTTGGGCTCAAATCCGATTGCATAGAAAACTGGGGTAAAAAAAAATATGAAAACAGCAAGAATTTTAACCTTTTATTTTAAGTATTTTATATTTATGTTTATTATACTTCAATGCTTATCCCATTGAATTCCTTTTAAAATTCCAATTTAAAATCCTACTTAACTTTAAGAAAAAGAATGTCACCCAAATATTATGGGTGACGTGGCGACGAACGTGTTAATTACTTTGAACAGTTTAGAACAAATACGAAGATACACAAATCATTGTTGGAACCACAGAAAAATCTAATTGAAAGTCTAATTTAACAGTGCATAAAATAATCTACCTAATGATGAAAAATTATAAATATTTTTTCATTTCTATTTTCAAACATCAGAACTTTTACCCTTTGCACTCTAGAGGTGACTATTAATCGTCTAATGATACTAACTTCAAAAATGTTCAAATTCGAAATATTTATTAAGATTCGCCTATGTTAAAAGTCATTTAATTTAGTTAAGTGATATACTAAAATTTACATACGTGACTGTTTAACCTCTGAGTCTGACTTATAAATAAACTGATTAAAATCTGAAAATTTGCAAAATTATCATTTGGTGACTAACAGTCACCTCTCGAGCGCAAAGGGTTAAATCAAATTTCAAGACCGGACGTGGTACCCTTAACGTTGATATAGAAAAAATAAATCTTTCATCAGGAAATCACAGAACATTTTCAAGCTAGTAAATCGATAAAATTTTTCTGGAAAATTACCAGCCGGTCGTTACTACCCCTTCACCCTTGTTCTAGCGTTAATTAACGTTTCGCGTAACCACCTTATTCTTCTACAGCCGCTGCTTTGATCTAAACCTCTCGCATCCCTTTTCAACCGTCTCCAACTCGACGCAGGGTAAACTGAAAGGTGACCCTAAACTTTTGGACGGCAGTGTAAATCGGATCGGGCCGTGGCTCGTAAATTATTCGACACACGCGTACGCGTCTACGTCGATTTCACCCTCTGCGACACGAGGGGCGGCCAGTATAAAGCCCCCGTTCATTTGGCCATGGTGTCTTTCGGGTAAACAGCTACGGGGATTTTAGAGGGGGGACGCAGCTTTCTTAACGTGTCCTGAATCCGGAGAGAATTATCGAGCGTTCCGGATTTCAGAGAGCTTCCGATGCAAGCAAGGAAACACAGTCAACCCTCTCTCGCAACGTGGTTAGTTTTGCGTTGTTAAGCAAAACTGTGAAATTAATATAGGAAATGTTCTATAAAGTGTAGAACGGAAGATGGAATTCAGGTGTGAAAAATAAAAGTGAAGCGATTAAAATATTAACCCTTTGACTGCGGAAGACTCTGAGCCGAAACGCTTCGTGTCGACGGCGTGCAGCCGGCACTAACTGTCGCTGGGGACTGAATACTTTTTCACGCAATCTGAATCTGTTCGGCGGTGTATTCAATTGTAATATTGTACAGAATCAAATTACTGTTACTTTATCCACTCCAAAATTAATATTTTTCAATTTTTTAAATATTTTTTATCTTCAATATATATTATTTATTCGTCAAGGGTAAAGTTTTAAAACGCCATAATTTTATAATTATAATGTATTATAAAATATATAAAATGAAATGTACAAAACGAACTCCAAACCATACATAACTTTTGTCAAATGGCAGATGAACAGATGAAACGAATTTAAGATATAGGGAAAACTGACGAAATAAACGAGATTTTTCTTGTTGATAAGCAACAAGGTATGTTGTTTCTGAGTGTTACACGGATATGATAAAATAATTTCTTGACATTCAGTAAGACAGCAGTAAATGATCAAAGCCGTCGCCGAGCGCACATGTGCGCCCATAGTCTATATCGACGGCTTGTGCTGGACGCAAATGTGCGCCCATAGTCTATATCGACGGCTTGCGCTGGGCGCATATATGCGCCCGTAGCAGTCAAAGGGTTAATAACAGTATATTTAAAACAATTTAACAAAAACAACTTAAACGACTTTACAACTTAGCAACTTTAACACTCTTTCTACGTTCAATACTTTCTGCCTTCACCGTCCAATACTTTCTGCCTCGCGCTCGCATTTTCCCCGTCATATATTCTTCCAAACACTCGTTTCCTTTCATTCTAATTGTCAACCTTTTTCACTCTACGCATTCGGTCACGACCACCCAGAATTTCTCAGTCGCACTGTTTTCTCAACTTCTCATCTTTCACGCCTTAGAAACATTCGAGCCCAAACATTCTGCGTTCGCACGACAATCGCCCAACTCAAGTACCCTTCAGACTTTTCCAAACTCGCATCCGCTCGATCGCATTCCTACATTAATATCGATAAAATGCGATCCCACGCGACGGACGCCATTTTTGTAAACCCTTCAAAACCCTTTTAATCCAACGTAATTCCAAGTCAAGCTACCCCTACGCTTGTTCTGCTCATCTCAAATGGCAAAAGCGCGGTGATAAAATATTGTCTGCGACGAAATGCTGTTTCGACGTCGATCTCGTACAGCTTGAATTAACCAAACTAATTTATTTAGAATCCGACCAGGAACTTTCTTTGGTCAATGTTTTGAAAGTTGTAGGATCAATCAAAGATTTATACCAATTTCGTTAGAAAGGACGTAATATACAATTTTTCTAGAATGACTTAATAATTAAAAACTTTAATATAATTAAAAAATTAGTCAAATAATGACATTAGATTGTCAATCTGAAATTGATTATAAAATTATTTTTATAAATTCATCGTTCAGCAAACAAGGAAACACAGTTAAACCTCTCGCAACGTGGTTAGTTTGCGTTATTAAGCAAAACTGTGGAATTAATATCGATAAAATGCGATCCCACGCGACGGACGCCATTTTTGTAAACCCTTCAAAACCCTTTTAATCCAACGTAATTCCAAGTCAAGCTACCCCTACGCTTGTTCTGCTCATCTCAAATAGCAAAAGCGGGGTGATAAAATATCGTCTGTTTCGACGACCATCTCGTACAGCTCGTATCATCATTTTTGCCCAACGTTCTCCAACACCCTCCAACCTGATCGAACAAATTCCACGGACTGAATTCCTCGTCAAACGCCCTCGTGCTTAATACCGGAATGCAATTAAGTAACAACGAAGATAAAAGTCTGCGCGATACCGTTACACAGACTTAACGGCAGTGGCATCCCTGAAGTGGGGTTGGGATGGAGGGGGATGGCCAGCAGTTAGCGCAATACCAACCCAGGCGATGTAAAGGCGTTATAAGAATATATATAGGAATTTCTCTTACTTTTAATTTAGTAGAGGAAGCATGTAAACCACCCTCTATGCACCACTGTACTGACCCGCTATCAGAACCAAATTATTAATCAGTTTATTAACCGGTGATAATACCGATTTCCGTTCGCGCTCGCTAACGGTTGAAAGTTCCCCCTATCTTTCATCCCCCCGCTTATCGGACCACTCATCGGGCGCGAAGCGCGAAAGGAAATTGGAAACGTTCTGGGCTCATTTTTCTTCCGGATATCGCTGCCCGTGATCCGAGCTTAAGGGTAAATAGCCTACGTGACCGAACAGGGCAGCGCCCTTTCGCGAAAATAATTTACCCTCTTCTCATCCACCCTCCCAACCTCCCACCCATTGTACGTACAAATATGCTAATTCTTTAAGTAGTTTGAAGATTTCGAAGAATTTCTTTGTTAGCTAAACGATTGACACGTTGATATAACATTTAAGTATCAGAGGAATCTATGTACACGCCCCACTTATCATATTTATATTTCTGAAGTAGTTTTTTTTAGAAATTATCGCAAGAAATATTTTGTTCGAGTACGAAATGAAAGTTCAGTAGGAAGTACGTGCGTTTCTGTAGCTGTCCAGAGGTAAACCGTATTCCATACGTAGTTACGACTAAGCGTCACTGCACAATCATTGATGTTACCTACCGTGTTGCTCCGTTTTTGCCTGCTCTCAGGCGTAAAATAGCCCGATCCTTAAATTGCTTATAACTAATAAACAAAGCGTCAAACGCAATATTGTTACTCTTGATTTTCGTCTTAGAATGGTGCATAGAGTTACCCCTTCAATTTTCACCCAGCTTCGCCTGAACACCCTGTAGATGAAACAGAAAGATCACCAGAGATATTATAACATGTATTCCGAGAATGCTTTGTTCGTTAAACATTCCGATGTGAATTGCTTCTGGTAGGGTCCGGTGTCTTTATTAATTCCGGTCCAATTCCGCGTTTCGCGGAAACGCGCCGCTTTTCCGACAATCTTGCCCCTCGTAAAACGCTAATAAATACAACACTTCGAACCGTCCGCGTTCCTGGGAGAATCGATGAATACGCGGAACGTTTATTACAGCCAGATAGTATACGACGACGGGATACGCGCGCAGCTCACGGGAAAAACAATTTCGCCCGGTGCTTTCGCGTAGTCGAGGAAACGCTGCTCATTAAATCTCCTTAATTACCTCCTCTGTCCACGGAGCAGGGGTGGAATGAAATTTTCGATTAAAGCGGGGCCATGATTTCCGCTCGTTTCACCGGAGCTAAAAGTTCCCAGCTATCCAAACTAGCTAACATTATGATTGGACGAAACGTCCCGCCCAAGATTTCATTCTTTTTGTATATTATGATCTCTTCGATATTCACCCTGTGTATCTGATAAGGTCGTATAACTAGGTATAAGAGAAGAAATACAGGTACAATTATTGGTTACACGGATATTGGTCACAAGATTCGATGCGAACGAGGAATTTTTTGACCGACGTCGAAACTGACAAAGGGGTGCAAAGGGTTAATTCAGTTAAACACAGATAGATCAGAGATTCGGATCGCATGTCAATCGTGTAACTAACTGCAAGCGTGCTAAGCGATGCAAGCGAAGCAGCCCCTTGCCCCTGTGCCAGCCATGTCATAGAAGGACAGTACTCCGATGCCCATCACTCGCAAGAGCGGATATATTCGTAAGGGTGGATCACATTCAGGGCAAGCCTATTTATCATCCCTCTGACCCGTACGCCTCCTCTATGACGGCAGTAAATTGAAACGGAAGATTTCCCTTAAGATTAAACACCGGCGATCCTACTGAAGCAAGCACCGTTCGACAGTGAGGGAAACCGTAGGGGGTAGAGGGATGAAGGGTAGAAAAAGCGTAGCGCGACGAATGATGCTCGAAATTCCTGGACCGGAGGGTTGTGAATTCCTGCGTCGAACCGAAATTTCCAACATGTGCGATGTTCCTCGAATACATCCATCCCCTTTGCGCCCACCCCCCTGGTTCTCGACACGTGATAGAGGGTGAGAGGACGAGATGACGCGAGACCAGTTTCGAGGTTCAAGGTGAAAGACTCGTATCTGCGCTCGAAGCACGTAGTGTTCCTCCAGTTCCCGCTTGTTTCGTTGTCCGCGCAAGAATACACTCCCTTGGAGGGTGAAAACCAGCGTAGTCAGAAACATAAGCTACCTTGTACAGCTCAGGAGCTTGCACTTAGATCTAATTGGTCGAAGTAACCAGCCACCGCCCTACCTAGAAGAGTGATCGTCACATGTGTTTCCCTTAATGACGGAAACGATCGCATCTACTAATCCGATGGGTGATAAAGAGGGGGAGAGAGATCTATCGAAATTGAGTAGGATACAGTGGGATAACTGAACAGATCCCCACTTTGTCGAATTTAAGAACGTCAAAAACGAGGGTAGATAACGTGACGCGGCGGTTCTTGTTGCCTTGCGTTGTGCAGAAAAGGGGGGAACATAACGGGTGTCATAAACCAAAGCCATCAGCAGCTCTGCAGCTCGCGAAGCATTCATGATTGAGAGTAAATGTACACCCGTTATGCGCCCCACTCCGCTGCACGATGCGTGGCAACGAGGGTCGCCGCGCCACGTAATCTACCCCCCACTTCTTATTTTTCTGACTACACTGATGGAACCCGAATTCCGTGGCAGTGGTGGTGGATCCCCGAGATCTTCCAGCGCACTCTGGTCCCCGTGAAAGAAGCACAACTCGCGCGGCTTGAGCGGGAACGTAACCGACAAGTGGTCGAGTGGGGCTAAGTAAGCTTAGCGCGTCGCCCTTAGGAAAAGAAAGAGAGGAAGGAGGAGAGGAAGGGGGAGAGGATGTTCTCCTGCTCTAGCTGCTCCTTGTCCTCTTTATTGTCCTTCCTCTCTGCCCCCTCTTCTCCCTCCACCCCCATCTTCTTCTTCTTCTCCTTCGTTTGATTTTAATCGAATGCACCCCGCCGAAAGGGGATTTTATTAAAACGAGCAGGACCGACAGTATGCAAGGGGTTGGTTTTTCCTCTTCGTTTTTCTTTCTTCCGTTTTTTTTTTCTCACCAGGGGAAGCCTCGAGAGAGGGATTCCACGAGATTGTGTGTGCTTTTCTAAGGGGAGCGGTGTGCAGGCGAGTGTTTGAGTGGCTGGACTGAGACGCTCCTTGTGAAATGAGTGCTTTGTCTGGGAATTTAGTCATGCTAATTATTACAATAATATTGATTTGTAAACGTCACAGCATGAAAAAGTTTGGAAGCTGGTAACTCAACAATGACTTACGCCAAACACGTGAATAGATAGCGTTTTGAATACATCTCGATATTAGCTATAAGAATATATAATAAAAGGTATGGGGTTCTATTTAAAAAGTCAAATAATGCGATCTTCACTGGACTCTTTCAAGTCATCTCAAGATCGAACAATAGCAATCCTAATATGTCCTCTTTGATAATGTACAACTTTTATTTGAAACATTTCTCGGATTTCTGATACTTACAGAAATAATCGCATTGTAGATATTTAAAACTGACATATTGTGTGTAATGAATTTTTAATTCTGAGATCAGCGCCATCTGTTGTTTCGCGACTGGAAACTACCGCTCGCTAATAGGAACGTAGAACGACGAAGGAGGTCGTGCTTATCTATAAGAATGCATAATAAATAAACTTGAATTCTGTTTGAAAAGTCAAATACGATCTTCGTAGGACTCTTCAAGGTCATCTCAACGTCGAGCAATTAGCATCACGATACATACTGTTTGATACTATACTCCTTTTGTTTAAAACATTTTTTTACACTTTCTAATACTTACAAAAATAATCGTGCGTAGGTATTTAAAACGGACACGCTGTACAACACGTTCTGTTTAACGTGGACGAAGAAGTTCGCGAAGGAATATGAAAATGGAGCAGATCTCTGTGCCGGTTAATTTAAATCACCCGTTAAACGGCCACGGTGAACGTGAGATAATTTTCGATCGCTTAATACCGGAAGATTGGATTAGAGAACAGCGCGATAATACGAAAGAATGGCGCTATGAATTTCCCTCCTTAATGAACGTAATGCTGTTTTATTTCCGCCAGGTTGAACAGCGTCCCTTATCCCTTTACCTCGCCGTTTTTTTTTTTTTTTTTTTTTTTTTACGCCCAATTAAATAAAAGACACTGTGAAACACAATGTGAAATTTACATTCAATAATGTCTGATTTTGCAAATTAAGATTGAAGTCTAAACACCAATTATATAAAAATAATTATGTTTATATAAAGATAAAAATTATGTTTTATCCATCGCTCCATTAATTCCCGTCCTGTCTGCACAACAGCACACGCTACTAACACCCATCTCTAAATACGAAACAATACAAGAAACAGAATGATCGAATTTTATAAACGGTCACCACATTTCCAACAATCTTCTCCTCCTTATACGGTAATGGACAAAAGTTTAAGACCAAACGGACGAAGTAAATAAATTAATTAATTAACCCATTGATCTGCCACACAAATTTAGCGCGTTCTTGTCCTGAGTGCCAAGATTTTATTTTAAAGAAACACATTATGTTATAATATAATCGTCTAAGTTATAATTTTTCTAACAAAAATTGCTAATTAATATGTTCACTACGCTATATATATTTTTCATTCATCCTTTATAATAATTTCTAACTCAAATGGCCAATCTAAACTTGTAGCACACACTACGAGATATCTCATAGTTGCTGTTTTGGTACACACGCTTACTACGAGTTATCCCTTAGTTGGCAGTCAATGGGTTAATAAGAAAATTGTATTCTATGCTAATCAATAAATAACGTTCTATCGTAATGACGATAAAAATGAACAGATGAACAATAATTGCGAATCATAAAATTATGTTTTACATTATCCCGTCGTCTTCAACTTTTGTCCGGTACTGTACGTCAAAAATGATTTTTTCGCCTCTCATTGTGTCCACGTAACAACGGATGGATGAGGAGCAACGCAAGAAGCGGACTGATCGAAATTTCATTCGAACGAAGCGAAACGAACAGGTTCCCGGAACAAATTTATCCGTGCAACGAAAGAAAAGGAGGAGGCACAAGGGTTCGCTTTGTACGTCTTCCATGGTTAGCTTGTATCGACTATGCTAATCTTGGAGGACGGTCGCCCCTGTTCTCGGGACCCTTCCTCCTTCCTTCAAGCTGTATCGTCCCTCCACAAAGCAACGCAAATACTTCGGGACGCACGGAGAAAGAGTTGTCCGGGCTGGTTAGCCCGTAAGCCGTGACGTCGTATTTATAAAGAAAGGGTTAACGAGCCGAGAGGGACACAGGGAAGGGATGAAAGTTCGCGTAACGAAATGTCCAAGGATCGAGGAGGAACGCTTAGGACAGCCATGATCAACCTTTTCTTTTCTTCGTGCCACATGAAAAATTTTAAGACCAAAGGATCAACGAAAATAAATAAACGAATTTATGAAAAATGGCATGATACAGTAACGGACATAGGTTTAAGACGAGAGGGCAATATAAATCATAGTATTATGGTCCGTAATTATTGTATGTGTGTACATAAATTTCTATCGTTTATCGATTAACGAAGAATAAAAATTTCGTTTATTGTGTTATTTTTTATGAATCAATTAATTTGTTTTCAGTAACCCTTCGGTCTTAAACTTTTGTCCGCTACTGTAAACAACATTCGTATTCTATGTTACTCGATAAATGATGTTCTACGATGATAACAATTAAAGTGAATATACAGATAATATTTGTAGACCATAAAATTATGTTTCACATTGTTCTCTCGTCCTAAACTTTTGTCCGCTACTGTACGTATGTTTGTTACGTTAACGTGTCGCAACATAGTATACTTTATCACATAGCAATATAATGTAAACAATTATTTAAAAATTTTAAAAAAATTAATAATAATTCATTGTAATTAAATTAAAAATTAGTATGATTTTCGATGTTGAGATAAATTTTTAACTGTTTTAGATGAATCAGATTTATAATTGCTGCATGTTATTTTTAATATACCATCAAGGTGCTTAAAAGAGTATCTACCTGATGATGAGTAAAAAGTGAAAATATATTCGTAAGAAACGTTGTCTGCAAGACAGTTATTTTAAACAGTTAGATCTATCGCGTGATTACTATTCCATAATACTGAATAACAAACGATTGTCGTTGGAAGAATGTGACCCTCTTACATTCACAGTATCGAACGTTGTTTTATTTAACGCGAATTCAACAGGTTACCAACTGAATCTTGTCTACCGTTCAACGATACCTTTTATCGATTCTGCTGCTATTTATCATCAGGGGTTTTACTTGTAAAATCCAATAAACAATAAGATATTTCTATAACGATTCAGCTGAATAACTTCTATTTCAAATTACGCATTTTCTAACCCTAACGAATCTAATAGCGTACTCAATGGTAAATTGTAACTTATAACGCGTAATGTAATAAAATTTGTATTTCCTATGGTTAACATAATGTATATGGAAAACCAGGTACTTATACACATTATGTGTGATCGAAAAACAGCTACCTAAACCTTTCAATATATCACTATACCACTTTTCTCTTTCTCACTAATTCACTCACTCACTCACTTATTCACTCACTCACTCACTCATTCACTCACTTACCCACTCACTTACTCACTCTTTTACTCACTCACTTACTCATTTACTCACTTCACTCACTCATTTACTCACTTCACTCACTCACTCACTCACTCACTCACTCATTCACTCACTTACCCACTCACTTACTCACTCTATTACTCACTCACTTACTCATTTATTCACTTCACTCACTCATTTACTCACTTCACTCACTCACTCACTCACTCACTCACTCACTCATTCACTCACTTACCCACTCACTTACTCACCCTTTTACTCACTTCACTCACTCACTCCCTTATTTACTCACTCATTTACTCACTTCACTCACTCACTCACTTACTTACTTACTTCACTCACTCACTCACTCTCTTTTACTCACTCACATTCTCTCTCTCTCTCTCTCTCTCTCTCTCTTCCTCTTTCTTTCCCTCGTTCGCGATTACTTGAAGAAGATAGAGCCAAGTCCTATTTCATGGTTCCAACGGGATTTCCATTTTATGCTAGGCAAAAAAAGCGTAGGTCGATCCGCGTTATTCTTCATTTCGCCCTGCGATTTGTCTGCGCGGAGGTATAAGAACGTACGGCATCGTAAAACGTGGCGGTGAACAGGCGAGGGTGATGGAACAGCGTTCGCTGGTGTCCTCCGAGGCGATACGCCGCACTTTCAGCTCCCGGCTAAGTTATCCCCTATACACCGCGCCACTCGAGCGCCATGGTAACGTAAGCTCTCCGCGAACGGAAACGGTATTTCTTGATACATGTACGTTACATTAATTGACGTAGATCCGGCTACGGCAACGGAGAACGCGCTAACATCGGGGAGAAAGACGTGATCGATCGGTGGAATGCAAAGGGGGAAAGAAAAAGGTGCGCATTGCATTTAGCAACGAGTTACCATTTTGTAGGAACAAATGTTAAGTAAAATGTTCATGAAGTTGATGCACATTATTGTGTACGAGTGAAATTGAAGCAAACCTCAATGTTAGGTGTACTCAAAACTTCTTAACTTTTCTTTGATCCTCTTCTATTTGTGCCGCCAAGTTGATCTTTCAAATACTTTTCCCTCGCACAGTACACATATTAGAATTCAGACAATTCAAAAATCGTTTCGAGAAAATTTAGAAATTTTAAAAATAAAATAAAAAATAACAAAAAAGAAATTTAAAAAATTTAAAAATTTAGAAAATGTTACTAAGGCTATTGCGTGCACCAAACAAACAGAAAGTTTCGATCGCTCTTACCTCTAGGCCGATCAATTCGACAAAGACACTGAAACCCGGAGAACGTCGTAAGTTGACTTAATGAGCTAATCAGCCCGGGCCACGGTCCCTCGTTAACGGGGACACATGTATCCGCATACAAGCTTTTCTACAATGTATTTAATGTATGCGAAGTCATTCCTGATTCAGCAAAGTTCCGCGGCGCAGAATGAATCATCCCCTCGTGCACCGATGCTCGAGCAGAGCGCGATAACGTAGGCACTTTGCAGCCTCGAAATGAGAACGACTCGCTTCCTGTGTCTCTCTCTCTCTCTCTTTCTCTCTCCCTCTATCCTGTCCCTCTCCCCTCTTCCCCCACCCTCCGCTGTCTGTCCTGCTCCCCTTTCTCTGGTAATTCGACGTGTTGCTGCGGCAACTACGGTGTCAGCAACATTACCCGCTCCTCTATTGATGAGATAGAAATGTCAGCCGAACGGCTAACGAGGATGGCATGTGCACGGACGTGACAATCATCGTGGAAACGTTAGGTCAAACGTGTGATTTCAGCGAATTAAAATGTTGCGAATTTTTCAGATCGATTGCATCGATGCGAGTAGAATTATGTATAAGGAATTTTGTTATCTCTTCAATTGCAAATCGATGATGATAATGTTACTTTTAGCGGTAATGCAATTTCTTTGTTTTAAACTTCAACGACTATTAGTTCAATTTTCTTGACTCCACGTGTTTTTAGAGCAACTGTTAAAACAGATGCTGTTAAACAAATTACCAAAAATTGTTACACGATAAAAGTGAATCTTGTGAACCCAATAGGAAAGATTCTAAGAACCTCTAAATTCCAAGGAACTTTTTACAAGGAACGCGCGCAATGTCTGACTTACTCCACTGCCGGACCGTTGTGTCTGAGCACTGTTACACCTATTCCACTTAAACCCCATCGCTGCCTGGCTTTCCCGCGCGCGCTTCGCTCCGGCAGCCGCCATTTTGCCGCAAGTTTAACCTTACCGACCTTACGGTGATTCGCGCTCGAAACGGAGAAAGGAAAGAACAAAATCTCGCCGCCTGTTCGATCGACCCGAAAAATATCAAACGAAATGGTCGATCGAAAAATGGAAGAAAGGAACAACTGAAAGAAAAATCGTCCCATCCTACGAGTTCGTCGTACCCTAGCGCCACGGTTATACCCAGCCGAATGGACCAGTTCCTATAGAGACAGCCATTGCCTTATTCATACACCTGTCTCCCCCCCGCTCCCCCGTCCCCCTCCGTCGCATTTTTACCATGCAGATTAAATCACGTAGAGGAGAAGCCCGGGTATCCACGTAAAGGTGCACGCAAACGTGCGCCGATTTCCAACGAGTCTATTTCTCTATGGTGGCACGAATTCATGGTGCGCGCGTGGCTCCGTAGCCGGCCGGAAAATTATTGGCCGTTTCTCCGCTTACGTAAGCAATTTCGCTGGATCACCGCTGCGGTTCGCGGAAACGCGTCCTCGGAGACAGGATTCTTCCTTTTGCTCGTCGCTGAAAGGAGGATGGGTTAACGGGGGGAAGAAAGACGGGGGGAGGGGGGAGGGCTGTACGATCACCGGATAACTCTGGTTCAACAAACGATCCAGAATTCACGATCCCGGCTCCGCCGGCCGCGTATTTCATTCTCAAAGTAATCCCCGAATAATCCTTTGATTTATGAAGACCTACCCGCGCCGCTTCTGCTCGCGATCAGCTCGTAAGCCAGTGAATCAGTCGGCCCGCTTTAATCGATCAGCAGTTTCAAGCGTCGAGCTGCCTGGATTCCCTTCTCTGTCTCAATTTCTCTACTCCCCCTCTCTCTCATTCTCTCTCTTCCCCTTTCATTCTCTTTCTCATTCTCTCTTATTCTCTCTCTCATTCTCTCTCTCATTCTCTCTCCATCATTCTCTCTTTCATTCTTTTTTCTCATTCTCTCTCATTCTCTCTCTCGCATTCTCCCTCCCTCATTCTCTCTATCATTCTTTTTTCTCATTCTCTCTGTCTCTCATTCTCTCCCTCATTCTTTTTTCTCATTCTCTCTCTTTTTCTCATTCTCTCTTTCTCTCATTCTTTCTCTCGCATTCTCTCTCTCTCTCCCTTCGTATCACCGTTCAGTCATACATAGATTCCAATGTAGTGTAGAGATGCGATATGTGCGGTACGTATGATAAATAAGTGTTGCAATTGCGTTGGCCAGAAATTCCGGCAGAACAGAGAAAAGAACGCTGCTGTTAATAGCGTTTAACCAGGATGAGTAAGTATCTGAATCAATACATACGTAATGAAACACTTTACCCGAGAGGTAGTTTCCTTTTATTCCATTCGATTCCACTTCAGACGATACGCCGATCTAAAAGATAAACGGGGAATAATTTGGCTCTCTGTATTCACAAGCATTATGTACAACATTCGACGTTCTTTACGAAGTTCGTTCAACATTCGAGCTTCGATTACGAGTCGACCGCGTTGCACTTTTCATGCGTCGACGCGAGATAAGAACACGCGGAATACACGACGAAGTATGCAGAGATACGTGACGCGAAATGTTTCAAATTATAATATTCATACGATCATACGAATCGTCTCCCTTCTGTTTTCCAATCTCCTTCGATTACGCTTACGAGCTTATTTGCACAAGAATTCGGCCCGCCCGATTACAGCGAATCGACCATCATGATTGTCCATCCGATTAATCGTTGGGAGCCCGTCTACCTCGTGGCTTCCGCCTCTGATCCCGGAGGAGGCCGTGGTGTCCAGGCACCAGGCATCGGCACCAGGGGTCCCGGGATGCTGGTAGAGCAACGAAGGTTGCCGAGCAACCGGTGAATATGCGCAATTACCGGAGGACCGGGCGAGAACGAGCGAACGGCACGCCAAGTGGGAGTTACCGAGGAGGGATTGTAAAATGGAATGTATCCCGCAATTACCCGGCCGTCTAACGCGATCGAACTCCTTCGCACGGTGATTCGTGAATCATTATCCGCGGTACGATTGATACCGACCGCACGTGTCAGCCGATCGATTCTCTTTGACCAAGGGGGGAGGGTCAAACGACCCCTTTCCAAATTTACTTGATAAATCGTGCATTCATTGTTACTTCTTTCGCTCATCCGACTTTCTGTAAATTCTTACATTACCTGATTATACAACTTTTCGCTTTCCGTTTATCTCTTAGCTTATTTTTTACCGAGAAAAATTCATTGCACACCTTATGTACCACGAGGGGTGAAATGACCCCTTATGGTAAGAATAGGTATAAGCAAAGTATCGGTACGTTTAGTGTTAACGGAGGATCGTTCAAGGTATCAGCGAGGCAGAGCTGACTCATAGAATGCCATGCGTTAAGCATTTTCTGGACTGCTGTCCAACGAAGGAAAATTTGAATATAGGCGGCAAAGTTCTGCAAGGGGTGGTAACGGGAGACGAGAAAAAAAGAGCAGAAATAATGTCACATTTATCAGTTCAAAATCATGCGATTTTCTTCGTGTACAATACCACACTTCATTATTAGAGAATCATACTTGCATGAACCGAATGATTATTAATGTCAACCACGTGATATCACTCATGAATCTATTTAATTCAACCCCTCTTTCGCTTAAACGGTTACTATTTAACATGCAACTTCAATTTCATTTAATCTAATTTAAGTTAATGTATTTTAATTTTTATTCGTTTAATTTATTTTAATTTATCCTAATCCTTAATTACATTTAATTTGTATTAAACACTCTGCCTCACTGCGTCACTATATTTTTCACGTATTTATACTAATGCGACATTTTCCCGGTTTTTTTCACAGATTGTTTTGTTATACTATTCTGATGACAAAAAAGGAAATTCAAACGGTGAATAAGATTTCTTATTTATAGAAACGAAAGAAATTATGCTGCTTCTCTTTGCTGTTCCGAATGTTCTTTCATTTGTGTGTCGAAGGAAGATATAGATATTTCTTTTCTAACGATAGTTTCATAGAAGTAGATAAAATTTAGCTTAAATTAACGAAGACACCTGTAGAATATTTTAGATTACACAGTAACCATCCTCATGCAATCCTCGGTGGACAAACAACTGGCCTTGCGTAAACTAGCTGTTTGAGACGTTCCCAAATAAAAGCGACCAGGATGTTTGGAGTCGGAGAAGCAACAAGAGAGGACCAACTCTATTTCCCTCAAACATACAACGTGAACGAGCAAGAATACGTAGTCATTGTATAATGAATCTTCATTGAGAACGATGATATTAAACGAATACAATAAAATTTAACCCCTGTAACAATAGCTCTCTAATTTTTTTCAGACGAGGAGTTCAATTCGGTGAAAGAAAATACGAAGAAGATGAAACACATTTCACTTGATTTAATTCATTTTCTTTATTTCATAATGCTAATACTGTTAATCAAAAAAGAAATGCTTATTAACCCCTTTGGCATACAAATAAAATGGGATTTGATGGCGACCGAAAAATACTATTTAATTTGGCTCAACTAAAAATTTTATTTTGAACTTCTTTTTGAAAGGGGGGAGAGAGGGGAACATCTTGAATATTATAAACGAAACAGAATCGACGAGTGAAGCAAGTAGTAAGTAATCTAATTGTATTCTGCACAACGTTCGCTGAAAACAGCCCTGGACGAGTCAGACTCGTCGAAGACTACAGTGGCACGTGAAATGAATGACGACCCTAACTTGTAATTGCATGGTCAAGGGGTTAAGAAGACTAAAAGAACAAGGAACACTATAATTTCGCTTTTAATCTATGTAAATATTTGTTTTCTAGTATCTCATAAAACACACGCGATTGTTCTACAGTACTAACGATTTTTCGTTTCATGGGAACACAGGATTATCATATTGAAGAATAGGAATAATTGTAAACGGAAGTTCCGGCTGACTTAATTAAAGATCGAACGGGGTAACACGATTCGCTAATCAGACCTCCTTTAATCCTCCGGGCTTACGTCGAGCTCTGTTTTAATTGTCTCGTTGTAGGTCAGAGCTACGCCGGCCGGAAACGGCTCCGATTAATATTAATAAGGCCGTTTCGTAGACCTGGCGAGACTCGTATAAATGAGATACACGTTTCCCAATGCGATTTATGGGCTACCCATAAAGTTCCGCGCGATTAATCCGGCTGGAGAACGTTATTGAAGGATCGAGTCGCGTTGACGTTCGAAAGGACGCCCTTTAAATTTCCTTTCCGCCATTCATCCGCTTCCTTCTGCCCTTTTTCTTCTTTAAGCGGTACTTGCCTTTTCAACCGAAAATGTTCCCGCAAACACGCTAATTCCACGTCAAAGCCACGCTGGAACTGACTGCAGAAATATTTTCCCTCGAGCTTCTCGGCACACCAATCTGCCGACCTCCATAAAGGATCTCCACGGAAATACAGATTAATCCACCGCGTTGAACGTGTTTAAAATTTGCGATCAGACAGGTGCACGCCATTTAATAACTCATACTCGACCACTCCAAGAAGGCATATTCTGTCTGATGATAAACTAATTTTATTGTTAAATTTGTTAGTCGTTATCCACTCGTTAGAGCTACAGCAGCGGACAAAAGTTTAAGACGAAAGAACAATGCAGAACATAGCTTCGTGGCCTATAAATATTGTCTGTACATTCATTTTTATATTAGAACAGAGTATTTACTGATCAGCACCGAATGCAAATTTTGTTTATCACACTATTCCTTACAAATCAGTCAGTTTAATCTCGTTAATTCTTTGGTCTTAAACTTATGTCCGCCACTGTAATTCTCTACTACCTCTAAACATTTGTACACGTATTCCGCCGCTACTAATTTACCGTCAAATAAACGTGCACACATTCCCCGATAATGTGTCCCAATTTAATTCAAATTAAACGCTAATGCGTCTCCTGTTCCGAGCACAAGGAACGAATTTCAGAAGACTGCATCCGCACGGACACGACGTCTAGGAGGAATTTCAAGCGCCACTCGGTATCATTAAATCCACGTCAACAGAAGGAGCAAAAAGAAGAGGATTGTATACCCTTTACGGCATCCCTTGAACCAAGGAAAACACGAGGGATAAATAGAGAAAGAGAGCGCGGCGGGAGCCGCTGCTGGGGCGGTTGGCGGCGAGGGGTTAGGTGAAGCGAACGGATGCGCTATCGCGAACGACGCAGACGATACGAGCGGTTAGACGACGTCCGAGAATAAGCGTCGAGATTATAAGGTACGCATACAAACCGTCGCCGGGGAACGAGTAACAGACGCGCAGCATCCTCTCGCTCCTACGCGAGCACGTGGTGGACAGAGAGGACAGGGCAAAGAAGCAGAAGGACGCTCTGAAACTACGAAGCGGAGTAGAAGTCGAACCTTCTAACCGAACAGCGGGAAAGAGAGAAAGAAGTGGAAAAGTGAAGAGAGAGGGAGAGAGACGAAGAAGAGAAATAGCTGCAAGAAAGGGTGGAAGGAGGGACAGAGGCGGTGGAAACGACGAAGGCAGAGAGGAAAAAGCAAAAGGAATGGGTGGACGGAGATCTGGCAGTGGAGGAGGAGGAGAAGGAGGAAGAAAGAGGAAAGATCAGAGTGGAGGGTGAGAGACGATTGGCGAGGAGAGAGGATGAGAGAGAGTGAGAGAGCAGAGAGAAAGAGAAAAAGTAACATGAGCGATGCGCTATCGCAAAACCCTGCCAGCGAACGCGGCACGACGCCGGGGTCGGCGCTATCGATTGGCGTCGGCGTTTCCTCGACGTCGCTATTTGCCCGCTGCCGACGTCTCCTTTCTCACTCTCTCTCTCTCTTTCTCCTACCCTCGTGACTCGCCACCCTCTTGCATTATCCCCCGTCTTCTTTCCTCGCACGTTCTCACCTCCGTTTCGTTCATCCTGCTTCGCCACCCTCGACCACCCTCCGTCTCCGTTCACCCTTGGCTCTATCTCTATCGTCCACTCGATGGCCTGTATAGCCTCTACTTTGTTCGTTGCACGCAGCGTCACCCTCTCCTTCTGTACATCCAGCCTTTCGCTATCTCTATTCTACTCTCCCTCTGTCTCTCTCTCTCTTTCTCTCGCTGCTGCGCTATCCACCAGCTGCCACCCTCTCCGTCCCACCAGAAGCCTCTCAACCGCCCTGCGTCTCGCTCCATCCACCCCCGTGCTACTCCCTATACAGCGCAGAGCTCGCCGTGTGGTTCCCTCGTTGCTCTCTGTGCCACCCTCCCCAGCCCTCCACATTCACGACTCCTTTCCATCCAGCGCGGTAACAGGTGTTGCTCCGGCCCCGAACTCGTACAAAATCGATGGGCAAGAGCCACATCGGCGTCGGCGGCGAGGGGTGGGCCCCCCTGTGCCGGTTCGCCCTCTTGCTCAGCTTCCTCGTTCCTCTGCTCGTTTCAACCCCTCGATCGCGGCCAGCCGAGCTCTCTGCGTGTACGTACGCGTATACATCCACGTAGCCGTGTGCGTGCTCGCGTATGCGTGTATACGCGTGCACGCGACGGCGTGGCAGCTCGTTGGAGGTGGAACGGAGCAAAAGCGAAACGGAGAGACGACGAGCGAGCGAGACGCGCGCGCCACCCTAGCTGCCGGGGGTGAGCAACCCAAGCGCGACGGAGAGCTCGGCGAGGAACGAAGGAGGACAGAGGCTAGGAGGGTGGAAAAGGATTGGGAGGACGGAGAGGGCAACACCGAGCGGAGCCGAGGCTGCCCGTGTCGTCGGGGAGGGAAACGGGAAGGAGCTGCACGAAGCGAGGAGGAAAGGACGCAGGCGCCCAGGACGCGGGGCGACGCTGCTCGACGACGCTGCATTGGCAGTTGCACCCCAGCCACACCCGGTACGAGCCATGTAGTCGGACTACCCTCCACCGCGATACACGGCGGACAATTGTTGCTTCTGCGCCCACAGGTGGTACATCTTCATCTTCGATCTTCGTGCCCGTGTAGACAGCGTCCGGTGTGCTTCGTCTCGTCCAACGCCAGCCGGGCCCGTGGACGAGCCCCGATCTATCGTTGCCCGGTCGACCAAGCGCGCGTCGTGCTCGTAACCGCTGCTGCTCGTCCACGTCGTGCCGATACATACACACACACACACACACGCACGCACGCACGCACGCATACGTACTCATATACACGTAGGGTGGGATAGAGGGAAAGAGATTGCTTGCGTGCTGCTGGTTGGAACCTTGTGCTCTCTTCATCCTAGTTTTCCTCGTCGTGATATTACGTTTCGTGTTGTACGTGGTTACGTGTGTTCGCGCGCGACCATATAACGTGAGCCTCGACTCTCCTGTGCACCAGTTGCGGCAACCCGCCTTGCAGCGGTGCAATCAGCCGAATCGCGTCGCGTCGGTGCTGGAACTCGTGAATCTGAATTGCTTTGGGACACAGACCGAAACGAGAAAAGGAAGGGAAACACAGACGACCAGGGGACAAATTCGGAGGAAGAGGTACGCAGAAGAAGCGAGAAACTAGCTCAAGCCCCGACCCTTTCGTGCACCAATTGCGGCAACCCGCCTCGCAGCGGTGCTACCAGCTCGATCGCTGCGTACCAAGAGCTCCAGCTCGTGGCTAGGCGCGCTCCCCTGCTAACTTGCTTCGCGATACCAACGGGAAACGAGAGAAGGAAGAGGAACACGAACGACCAGGAGACAAACCACGGAAGAGCTGTACGCGGTGAAAACAAGAAACAAGTACACTACGTGGCTGGTCCCTACGAGCCTCCTACGAACAGCAAAAGGCCGCAACGAGGCCCGCGAACAGCCGCACGAGGGCAGAGTTGTAGCTCCTCGCGCGAGTTTCTCCTTTCACGGTGGTTCCCCGCGGTGTGGTGAACCTCGCCGGCAGGAGACGGGAGAGGGCGAAGAAGTCGTGCGCGAGGTGGTCGAAACAAGGAGGTTAGGTTGCCGCTTCTTGCAACGGCGAGGAAAACGCGAGGAAAGCCAGCGACGCCTAGGAGTGTGAAGGTGGGTGGGAGGGGGGGGGACCACTTACCGGAGGGAGTTATCGACTACACACGTAAGGCGACAGCGCACACGTACGGATACACAAACATCGCGGACCTGTTGTCCAACTTGTTGCTCGTCCCTGCAAAAGGCACACCTCGCCTGTACAACCCGACGACGTGCACGGACGCTTTGAGAGAGGAGGACTCGGACGCTCGGAGCTGTGTTTAAAGATTGTTAACTCGAAGTCCAGGACCTGGCCGTGTTCGCTTTGACCCGGCTGTCGAGGAATCCGATCGGGTCAACGCTTCCTTGATCGGTATTGGCGCCGAGTTGGGAACTCGAGAAGCGGTTCCAGTGGAGTTTTTGGAAACCGACGACTTTCAGGATATATTCACCGAGTGCAGCGAAAGGTTTCATGTTCTTCTGCGAGCTACTCGTTTCATCCACGGTGCTTTTCATCGGGTAGAGAGGAAGATACGTTTGACGGTTGCCTCGGATCGATCGGAACGGTAGATTGCGGCGGAGGTGCGAGTAAGGGAGGACGGACGAGAGCTGGTGATCATTACTTGCCGGATCCACCGCGCTCGAAGTCGCCGAGATGAGGGTATCGTCGCGAAAACGGACACGCCCGAGCGGCACGACACTGCACGAGAGCGTTGCCGGTAGAATAGAACGGTGCTCGGACCAGCCGGGCGAGTAGACCGTTAACGGCTACCTATCTACGACACCCGGATAGCAAATCGAAAGACTTACCACCACGATGCGCGCGTACGTTTCTAACAGTTACGAACGCTGACGAAAATTTCAGTTGAAATTGAGTGGTGTACAGAATAGGGGTACAAACAGAAACAAATGTAACGGAGAAGGGGTAGCATTAACGAATAAATAGCTGACGCAGATTGTTAGGATTTATACGATGAGGCGTACGGTTAGTATGCTCGCTCATAAGAGACTGGTGTACGCCAGAGGTGACAAGAAGCGGAATACAGGGCAGAAGTAGATGACTTAGCGGGCGGGGGGGAGATCAAGGGATCGATACCCTCCGTGCACCACGTAATCTTCCAGCCGTGAATACAACGAAAGCAATACTACAAACAAGGTAAAGCAACACAAAGAGGATAAAAGAGGAGGGAACAAAGAAGCTAGGCGAGTAGCTGCGCTCTTACTTTCTTTTATCGCGGCCCAGAAACTCGGGTCCACGGTACGATCTCGCCTGGAACCATAAGTGGTACAACATCCACCGAAAACAAGTGTTTCCGTTGAAACAGATTTCCAGCAAGAACCAGAAATACCTCCGGACTAATTGAACTTCCGGGAACGGCCGGAGCTCGAGTTGGTCGGACTCGCTATACCGAAGAGATATTTTAATATAAAGCTATACACGTATCTATATATACATACATACATACATACATACACGTGTATCTATACATGTACATACACGCATGAAGCACGCATACACGCCACACACGCGCGCGTAGCACTGTTTGAAATCGTGCAACGACATCTAGAATTAAAATACCGCCCCCACGCGACAACCTCCTCCGATCGGAATCGACGTTTCCGGTAGACCGAGCCCGCCACACGGAAGTGTCCCGTTCGAATCGATATCGATGCGGCGCTGGAATTGCCCCGAGTTCAGCTGATTCCTCTCGAGACGTCCGGAAGCTCGTTAGAAACACGTACGGCCACACGACACAGCAGCACAGGGACGCGGCTCGAATTTGGTTAACGAGCACAGGAGGCAGTGGCTCGCGGACAGGTGATCCAGTTCGCGAGAGGAAACCGACGGAGGATGCGACAACGATCGACGTGGAGGGACAAAGAACTGCACGGCTGAAGCGTCGATCGCAGAATCGACCGCGATCCTGGTGGCCTCCGTGGAGACCACCAGGACGACGACATCTTGGACGAATCGAAGCCAGGAGAAACGACGATCGCCACGAGACAGAACACCGTCTCTACCCGGTGCCCCGGAAACACGTACTCTTCATCGACTGGACATTGTTTTGTCGAGACAGAGAGAAAGAGAGAGAGAGAAGATATATATACGGTGGACAGAATTGTTTCGTAGACGGAGGAGAGGGAACCGATATAGAATAGGCAAATATTTTCTCGTAAGTTGCAACGTGGACAAATTGAAACACCCTTCAGACGTTGTTCCAGAGAAAAACGATTGCACAAACGTCGAATAATACTGCGAGAACGTGGTGTCCTCTGCTCGGTTGAGGGGCGATGAATTATTGAAGAAGCTACGAGAGCCGACGATTCTGCTCAAGACTGATGCACCGTCAAGGAAGAGCCATCGAGGACAGCGGATTGGAGCGTTCAGCAGTCTCTGTGCCCGAAAGTTTTGGGTGATCTCTAATTAGAAACTCGCCGAGGACCAAGAGAAAAGCCAAGATGCCGCGCTGCTACATGGTGAAGAAAGCCCTGTGCAACAAGTACATAAGCAACGTTGCCAGAGGATTCGAGAGCTGGGGTCGCGGGAGGAGCACGCCATCGCCGACCACCATGCAGATCCCGGTCTCTCCCATAGAAGGGAGCGTGGCACCCCCTGTTGCTCAAGGTACGACCTGACCCCGGCTTCCTAGCCGCTCCCTCCACGATTATGACCCCTTGGAGCGGTAATTAAATGGACGAGCATGGTTCTTTACGGGCGGAGGTGATAGGCGATGGGGGGTTTTGATTTATATGGGTGACGCAGGTATGGGGATTCACGTGACTCGAACGTAGGTGTTAATCGACGCCTCCTTGCGATTTTTAGGTACCCGAATCGGTAGAAAATTTATTAGCGCTTTTTTTCTCTGTATTCCTTCGAGAAAGTTAGCTTAGGTTTATCTTAATTGGAACGATTCTTTTAGACGCACCAGTGTTGATGGAAAATATGTCACCTTAATCTTTATGCGATCGTTTATGGTGAAGTGTTTTGTTGTGATAGCGATAAATACGAATTATACTAACGAAAAGGCAATATCATTTGTTGGTATAATTTTCGTAATCCGTTTCACGTTTCTTCGCGTTGGTCAACGCTGTTTAAACGTTGTTACGTTCGAAATCGATGGCCGTAAATTTTGAAGCAGCCTGTAGAGCGCGAAATGCAAACAGCATTTTACAGAAACCGCGATAAAGCATCTTGTTTACGTTGAAACGACCGGCTTCTAGAAAGGATCAATCAAAGGGACGTTTCCTTCATTACCGCGGTGGTTACTGCGAATACCCACCATTACTCAAAACAGCTATTTTCTCGTGCTCCCTCCCCGAGCAATAAAATATTCACCCGCGCTCACTCTTCAGCCACCTTTGCGATACAAATTCTGTAATCAACGAAAAAGATTCAAAGAGAAATGTTAAAAGGGAAATTATTCTTTTTTTACGCCTCAAATTAAATTTCACCCCTAACAGATTCTTTATTTGCGTTTATATTTTGTGACTAACTGAAAACCTACAAAAAGGATATTAAACATCTTTTTTCTATAATTTATAATTTATTTTCAAAGTCGAATTCCAATTCTTGTTGCTTCGTTCACGACATAAATTGCAAGCTAAAAAGTTAAGGAAGAGATCGTAACTCCCTCCCAATGACTGTTAACACTAGAACTACCAGAGCAGTCAAAATGACGGATTGGTGATTATCCATAGCAATCTTATAAATTCACTGTTGTAAAGTTTCCAAAATTTACTATGATCTTCTACGAAAGATATAAATAAAGATTTGTTTTCTGTCTATTCGATATTTTTTCGTATAATTTTCAATTTGATCTGTTCCATGCAAATAAGTATACCTTAATTGTCGATGGTTCTAGTGTTAAAGGTGCATTACTGTACATATTAACACTAGAATCACCAAAAAGTCAAAATAACCAGTTAGTGATTGCCCATACCAACCTTAGAAGCTTCCAAAATTTACTATGATTTTCTGCAGAAGGTACAAATAAAGATTTGTTTTCTATGAATTTTTTAGTATTTTCTCATGTAATTTTCAATTTCATCTCTTCCATGCAAATAAGTATACTTTAATTGTCGGTGGTTCTAGTGTTAAAGGTGCACTATCATACATATTAACACTAGAATCACCAAAATGTCAAAATGACCAGTTAGTGATTGCCCATAGCAACCTTATAAATTCACTGTTGTAAAGCTTCCAAAATTTACTATGATTTTCTGCAGAAGGTACAAATAAAGATTTATCTACTATGTATTTTTTAGTATTTTCTCATGTAATTTTCAATTTGATCTGTTCCATGCAAATAAGTATACTTTAATTGTCGGTGGTTCTAGTGTTAAACTACAAGATAAACGGGGCCCATCGGTTTCGCGGCGAACAGATCGAGCGCGCTCGAACGGGGGTCGCGATCGCGAAAAGATCCGGAATCGGGTGTCGTTCGTCACGATGAAGAACCGTGGAATCAATATTTTAGCCGGGGCTATTACGTTCAATTAACGTGAATGTTGCTATTTGTTCCGAAGGCCCGCGGTATTGATTCACCCTCTAGCCATATATCGTTCCTCTCGTGGCGGCGCGCAGCGCGGGCGAGCGTGTTCCGTCGCTCGGCAAAAGAAAAGCTTCTGCACGACGCTGAAAATGTAGCTGCAAAAACCTTGCCACCTTCGACTTTCTCTGCCCCTTTATGTGGTTAACCTTTGGGCCGGGGAGTTGCTTGGACTAAACTGCATTTTCTTTTCCATATAAATCGTTCATTTCTCGACCAATAGAACTGTTCGCTCAAAATTTCGCTCTTTTCAATCGTGTAATTATTTCGAATTCTACGAGATTCGTGATCGCATTCGATGCGTGAAAATATTGTTATTATACGATAAAATAGGAATTGAATTTTGATTAATTGTAGAAAAAGGATAAATTTTGTTTTAATCTTGTTATTTCTTAACTTTGTATTATTAATTCTTCTCAGACATGCGTTTATGTGGCTAACCTTTGGGCTGATGAGGGCAACGAGTTGTTTGGACTAAACTGCGTTTCCTATTCCATATAAATCGTTCATTTCTCGACCGATAGAACTGTTCGCTCAAAATTTCGCTCTTTTCAATCGTGTAATTATTTCGAATTCTACGAGATTCGTGATCGCATTCGATGCGTGAAAATATTATTGTTATACAATAAAATAGGAATTGAAATTTGATTGCTTGTAGAAAAAGGATAAATTTTGTTTTAATTTTGTTTGTGCATAATTTTGTTATTCCTTAACTTTGTATTATTAATTCTCCTCAGACACACGTCCACTGTAACTGTTCTTATATGTAAATTGTTAATTTATTCGGCTGATACAATTGCTCGTCGACAATCCTGCTCTCTTTAATTCTACCAAAACAAGCGTACCAATAAAGTATAAATTCTACCAAATGTTTGTTCGCGTTCATTTTTCTGCCGAAATTATTCATTCGCCCACAATTTCGTTCTCTTTAATTTCGCAGCATTAATTCTAATAGACTCGTAGCCACATACAATTATACGTTTCTTTATCTACCGTAGATCGTTTGTTCGCTGCTTGATAAACCTTTCCGTCTATAGTTTTATCATCGGTTTGCATTAATTTTATCCGCATCGCGATTACGTTCACCCTGCACGCTACGTTCCGCTTGAAATTAATCGGGTACAAACAAAAATGTGACAACCGTCGAGGGGGAGAGAGAAAAGGATATTGAAACCTGGTCGCGTTTACCTCTGAGAGAAATGAATTAGCCGGTGATCTATTATTTAACGGCACTTGGTCAAGCGACGCCTCGGATCGAAACGTGCCCCGGTTAACAGGTTAAAGCTATAGCGCTTAGTTGAACCCGATATTTGCGGAATCGAGCCGGCCATTTTTACAGCAACTCGAACACGTCGCGCGGCCTCTGTATCATTCTCCTGCTGAACTTAATTATCATTCCAATTCGAATGATCGATCGATAGAGTCTCCGGTCAATCAGAGAAAAAAAGAAATGTCAGGATTGCTGCTACATGGATACGTTAACGTTCTAAAATTGTCATCCGATTCGGTCTTCAAACTACAGTGACGGACAAAAGTTTAAGACGACGAGACAGTGTTAAACATAATTTTATGGTTCGCAAAAATATTGTTTATCCATTCATTTTTATTGTCATTGCCGTAGAACACTATTTATTGATTAGCATAGAATAAAAATTTTATTTATACTCCTATCTTTTATTAATCAATTAATTTGCAATAGTGGACAAAAGCTTAAGACCGCAGGACAATGTAAAACATGATTTTATGATTCGCAAATATTACTTATCTCTTCATTTTTATTGTCATTATGGTAGAACACTATTTATTGATTAGCATAGAATACAAATTTTATTTATACTATTATCTTTTATTAATTAATTTACTTATTATCTTTCATCCTTTGGTCTTAAACTTTTGTCCGCTGCTGTACATCACTTTCAAAATAAACGGTTCATGTGTACAGCAGCGGACAAAAGTTTAAGATGACAGGATAATGTAAAACATAACTTTATGGTTCAGAAATATTATTTATCTATTCATTTTTATTGTTTTTTATTGCAATAAATTGTACTAATTATACTATTCATTTTACTGTTTAATATACTAATTTTAGTATTTATTATACTATTCATTTTACTGTTTAACATACTAATTTTAGTATTTATTATACTATTTAATATACTAATTATACCATTTATTACACTATTTGTTCATTAGCATAGTATACAAATTTTATTTTTTTACCCTTATTAATTAATCTATTTATTTTCTTTGGCCCTTTGATCTTAAACTGTTGTCCGATGCTGTACGTACCAAGAAATCGTTAAGAGAAAAGGTGACGGGATTCGCGATGATATTCAGCGGCGTAACGAGAGTTGCGGAGCATAGTCGTCAGTGTACATAATTCGCGGTAACGTGTTACTCGCCACGGCAAAGCTGCATTAATTGTCTGAATTGTCGTTCCCAGTGGCGGCAGTTCTCAACGACAGCCCCGTTTTGTAAAGGGCTCGGTTTATGCTTCGCGTTCGTAATCGAGTGACGGGGGGGGGGTGAGAGGAGGGGGTTGTGGTGCGGGGGTGTCATGCGAAACTTGCCGGAGACGTTAATGGAGCTACAAAGGCCGCACTTAAGACTCGTTACAATGCCTGCACACGCTCGCGTGAAGTCTCTCCCTGGTGAAACCAGGCCAATCGAACGCGAAATACGTACGACTACCCTCGTAAACTTCGCGGAGAACCCGCTTGGGATAGGGCGTACGAACGGTTGCACTGAGTTACGTCGACTTGAGCGATTGTACGATCAAGAAGCTTCAGATTTTTAGAATAATTCCAGCATTCGATGGTACAGAGTGAACGTTAGGATTTACTTGAGCGACAGAGCTCTTGGAATAAGGAGAACATTTGAATGTTGTTCTAACACGAACGGTTGAGTAAATTTTGTTTCCTTTTTCGGATCGAACGGAGAGAGATTCAACGTTTAAAGATTGCTCGAACCTGTTTCAACGGTGATGCAAGAATTAATTCGATATCGGTCGAATGAGTTAGGTTCGAACAGGTGGCTCAAGAATCAACGGATCATCCTTTGATATGTTCCAAGAAAAAGATCCAAGAAGACAGATAGTTTTTTAAGAACTGGCATAAAATTAGTTCGATTAGTTAGGTTCGAAGATGCGGCTCGATTCAACGTTGGATCAAAAATCTGTTGGATCATATTCTAAAAATTGGCTCAAAATTATCTCGATGCGTTAGATTCGGATCAACGATGATTCTACATTGATCGAATAAATCTTTTCCGATCACCCTTAACATCTTCCAAGAAGAAATCCCAAAACAACGATAAATTCTCTCGATTTAAGTGCTTCCCGGAAAATTATTGAGAAGTCGAGACGCGAAGAGCGCGGGGAAAATCGTAGGGTGATCGCGCGTTGTCGCGCTAATCGAAGAAACTTCTCCCAGGAGAGCACGGAGAGAGCGATACACGCGCAAAGATTCTATTGAAGGTTGAGGAGAGAGGTCGAGGTTCGAACGAAACGGGCAGTTTCATAACCGAGTTATCGTGAAATTTTATATCCGCCAGCTCGTACACTTTCCTTGGCCGTCCACTCATCCCCTTTGACCCCGTTTCCAACATGCTTGCCGTCATAATCCCCGGTCCTCCTCCGTCTCTCCTCTCCTGCTTCGCCAGCGAGGTCCGACACTCTTTCGTTGGCACGACGACAACAAAACCAGGCACGCTCCTCCACCCCCCACCTCCTCCGTCGCCCTTTTTTCCTCCTCCTCCTCCTCCACCTGGTGAGCGTCCTCCTGCTCGCTCGTTAAATCTCGATTAAAAAGTCAAATTAAGAAATCGAGTTACGCGCCGCTGTCGCTCGTCAGGTGTCCCGTTTAATATCGCATTGTCGCGGATGGAAGAGGCGAATTGAGGGGCTGACGATGCTCTTTCCGCCCTTTCGCTCAAAGTTACCCCGGAACCTTTTGTATTCTTTTTCTTCTTGCTCTCTCTCTCTCTCTCTCTCTCTGCTTCTCTCCGCGAAGGAAAGAAAGCAGCCGCGCGATTATTGAATTTCTTCAGCTGGCTTTTCCTTTGACTTCGGTTTGAGAGTCTAGCTATGGGTTCAGAGAAATGACGGAGAGGTTTGTGAACGTTCTGGGGTCGAATAATACATTGAAACGATTCTATCGACAGCTACAGGAGTGTCCTCTGTCCCGTAGAATACCTGAGCGCACAGTCCCAGGACACGACAGCGACAACGGGATCAAGGACGCCCGAGCAGAACGTCCCCAAGGAGAAGCCAAACGAGCCCGGCAATGTGGACCTACCAACCGCGACAAGCAACGCGATCACCTCGGCGGCAGAACCTCCGACCACAACTCGAACGGAGACGGTATCGGTGATCACTTGTACCGCTACAAGCTCACCAACCGCTGTAGTAGCACCGTCAACGATCGAGTCGGTCAGCCCGAGCACCAACAGCCCAACGATCACGACGTCCACGTTGCCTTTCACGGTTCCCCGATCGCCGTCCAAAGCAAGCCATACGGACCATCATCAGCAACACACGAGCTTGCTCCATCAATCGCCACCGGGAGAGCCTTCTCCGCCCTCCAGCACCGCCACACCGTACCGTACGGAAGAGACCGCCGCAGACCGTACCGCGACCGACTCGAGGATAGGGTCCAACAACGGCATCGTGATCACCAGCTATGTGTCCTCGATGTTCAAAGATCGTTCGCCGGCCGAAACGGAAGCTGCTCACGATTTACTGGAGCTCTCAAGGTCGCTACCCCCGCTACCGCCGCCCAGCGTCGCCATTGGGCCGCAAAGCGTGATCGAAGCGCCCGCGACGGACATCCAAGAGATGACCGTGTACCAACCGGACCAACCCATCTACCAGGTGAACACCATCGACCTGGCCAGCTCCACCATCTACGCGCACCATCAGCAACAGCAACCACCCACCGCGAGCATCATCTACGAGCCAAGCGCGACGATAGTCCAGCAAACGGGCAGCGTGTTCATCCCTCTATCCCCGGTTCAGGAGATTCTGCTCACTTACAGCGCACCGTCCATCCCGTGCACACCCATCGTCGCCCAGCAACCGCCTCAACCGCCGCCTCAACAGCAGCAACAGCACCAACACCAGCAACCTCATCATCAGCCGATAGAGGCGGCGCCACCGTTGACGCCACCTACTTCCGAGTGCAGCAGCGACATCGAGAACAACAACCCGAACTCGCAACCCAGCCAGAAGGACCAAGAGGTACAGACCGTGACCGAGCAGACGGAGGTGAAACCGGCGAGCTACACGTACGACACTTTACTGGTGGCCGACGGAAGGTCGAAGAACAAGAAGGTTGTACCCAGTCAAAAGACGCAGGAGGCTGAACCGATCGAGACGCCTGAGACGTCGAAGATCGGCCGTTACGTCTGTTGCGAGTGTGGTAAGTGGTCGAGGGCATTGCTAAGGATGTATCAACGTTAAGGTGGGGGCTACGAGCGACTATAGTTAGCCGTTCAAGGCTACTACTCCCTACTAAGAGCTATTTTCGAATCAAATTCTATTTAGACGGTCTTTAATCCAATTAAATTTCCCGCGCTCAAACTTTCTATACCAAAAACGTGACGTTTCACATATAGGATGTGTCAGTTTTCTTTAATAATAAGAATCCATTTAGAAAACACCTCTAAACGAATCGTTCACCCCCAAACATTCTCTTCTTAGGCAAGCAATACGCGACCTCGTCAAACCTGTCGCGGCACAAACAAACTCATCGCAGTATCGACTCGCAATCGGCGAAGAAGTGCATCCATTGCGGCAAAGCGTACGTGAGCATGCCCGCCCTGGCGATGCACGTGCTCACCCACAAACTAACGCACAGTTGCGGCGTCTGCGGCAAAATGTTCTCCAGGCCATGGCTGTTGCAAGGCCATCTGAGAAGTCACACCGGCGAGAAACCGTACGGGTGCGCGCATTGCGGCAAAGCGTTCGCCGATCGCTCGAATCTGCGCGCCCACATGCAGACGCACTCCGCGGACAAGAACTACGAGTGCCACAAGTGCCACAAGTCGTTCGCGCTCAAATCCTACCTGAACAAGCACCTGGAGTCCGCCTGCCAGAGGGAGAACGACGAGCCGAACAACGACCTCGACGCGCCCCAGTAGTAAGCTCGCCCGAGTTAGTGGCACCGGCGGCGCTAGTGTCGCTGATCGTTACTAGGTAGGTGCAGCAGAAAAGTTTGCTATTTGGAAAATCATTATTTTTCATCAATATTAGATTGGCAACTAAGTTCCCGTTGTTTTTTAAAAATGAAAAAGATTTTCAGCTCTTTCGATCTCTTTCAAAAATTCTATGCACGAAGTTTCGTTCAATACTGATGCAGAATTCAAAGCTTGGTCGGAGTCGAAACCGGGCGATTTCTATCAACGGTATATTGAAAATCTTGTTGATCGTTGGGAAGAAGTTGTAAACAAGAAGGGAGGATATATTATTCATCAATTATTTGTTATTATTTATAAAAAAATAAACTTCTAAAGAATTAGAAAAACGGCGGGAACTTAGTTGCTAACTGATTACTTTGGAAGAGTACCCCCAAGGGGTGACTCCAACAGGATATCCCCACCGTTAAATCCGTTAAATCCAGATTAATGAATACATGTAGAAAATAAGTAACGTACATATTTCTGGGTTACAGCTAGCGGCACTCTAGACAAACTAAACGAAACATCGACATCATTGAGTCGATTCAACGACGCTTGAGACTCGATGAATTGAACGGTGACGGCGATTTTCTTCCTTCCCCGTTGCAAAAGTCCTTGCAAGTTCTACCCACCAACGAACTCGCGAAAGGAAGAAATCGTTCGTGAAACGACATAAACATCCAAGCTTTTCGTGCTGTCATCCTGTTGAAGCCACACAACGTTTCGCCTTCGAATTCCACCCTGGGTAAGCGAACGATCTCGAACGCACACTAGTGTGACCGTTCATCAAGTCGTCACGAAATTATCCAACAGCTTACAGCAAACATGCGCGAGGTTACTTTTAAAGTTGATACTCGCAGCTTCTTCGTCGAACTGGTAAACGTCGGACCAACAAGAGGATATTGTAATCGAACGAACATTTTAAATCCTCGATTGGTTTTTCGTGCGAGATCGGTAAACGTACAAGAGTATGTGTGATCGAAATGGACGGATATTAAAGTAGCGTTTACACAGGTGCGTGGGAGGGAGGAAAGGGAAGGAGGGAAGGAGGGGGCGTTCGAATTTTTTCAAACGTGTATACAGGGACGCACTTTCCTACGATAAGAAGAAACGAGTTTTCTTCGCATCGATCGTTGGCGATACAACTTCGAACGGCATTCCTTTCGTCCCTAGACTGCTCGATAGACCTCCGTTCTCATCGTCCGGCGAAATCGATATTCGCCAGGCGTCGAGGGTAGCGAAACGACGCCCGTTCGTTTCCAATGAAGGGTCTGGAACGCGCCTGGAAGAGGCGAACGCCGCGGAGAACGAACAGCGCGGCGAGGATCGATGCAATACTGTCGAGGGACCATCAATTTGTGAGTAAAATTCATTTCGAATCGCCGACCCTCGGGTGGAAACTGGGTCAATTCGAATCGGGGACACTTCGGGATCCAACGTAAACAGTGGAACGCTCCAAGTGCGCTGACTTTTGTCAACACGACGGCGTCCATTTTGATACTCCGTGGTTTCCAAAATGCATCTCGTTTCCATTGCTTTTGTACGAGCTTTACAGTGCGATTAGTTTGTACGCGAAAGGCTGACCAAGGTCGTAGATACACCAACGGACACGTTTTGTTTCCCCTGAACCGAGCTGCAATCTTTGCGCTAATGGCCGATTCAAAATGGCAGAAGCGCGCAGCGAGAGTCGGTGGTGGGGGAAGCGACCTCGAGCAGCCAGTTGATTTCGGACCAACTATAGCGAAAGCGCATTTCGCGCAGCTTCCCCTTTTAACAAACTTTCGACGTGCTTATCCACTTGTCTATTTTTCTTTCTCGTTCTTCGATTCTATTCAACATCCCTCTTCATGCTCTTTTTGGATAAGTTTCTAATTAAACAACGATCTTCTTCTCGCGTTGATGCGAATCGATATAGTCGTTCCTTCGTCGTCGACGAAAACGACTCGCGGCCACGTTAACGTTTAAAACGTCAATGTCCGTTTCCGCGACAACTTTCAACGCGAGCACACTGTTTCCTCGTGGCGTCCTTTTTCCAAACTTCCATCGACGCCGTTGGCGCACAATAGGGGGTGGCAGGGGGTGGGAGCTGGGCACACGTTGAAGGTTTTCATCAACATTTCACGTAAACTGGACCACCTGTTGAATGCAGGAATGACCACCATTCGGTGGCGAAAGGGTCGCTCGTTCTGCTCCCCTGAATTATAGAACATCCTCCAGTAATTTCCTCGTTGTTAACCGTACGCGAACGAGATCGGGACCTCTCGATATCTGCCGGTATTAAAAATGGCCGACACGCTTACTCGATCCGCGCGTTTAGCCCGACACAAGCCGAGTGTCATTTTGTTGCACGATTGTGCTCTTCGTTGCTCTCGATTGAAGGACCAAGGAAAAAACGCGCGATCCGTGTCACAACCTTAACCCCATTGACGTACGATGACGAGTTAGGGTGGTCATTCGTTTCACGTGCCATTATGGATTTTGACGAGTCTGACTCGTCAAAAACTGTTTTCAGCGAACGCCGTGCAGTATACAATTAGATTACTTACCAGTTGCTTCACTCGTGCATCGATTCTGTTTTGTTTAGAATATTCAAGATGCTCCCCCCTCCTTCCTTTCAAAAACAATTTCAAAACAAAATATTCCGTTTCCAAGCTTGCGCATAATTGGTCAGTTGAGTCAAATTAAATAATATTTTTCGAACGCCATGAAATTTCGATTTATTTGTATGTCAACGGGTTAAGGATCAACGAAACGAAGGAAATTCATTCGGGCATCGTCTTTTAACCCCCTCGTATGGTTAACCCTTTGAGTGACGAATAATTTCGGGAAATATATATGTCCGAGGTTCGTTGCATAGACGATGTACAGGTGTTTCTTTTCAATACTAACACATCAACGCCCTCGCTAGCTGATAGGTGTATTTAAAGTATATGACACTGTATATGTACATTTATATACATATATATATATATCCCTATTACGTTACATATATACATATATTTACGTAGTAACTGTTATCGGAACGATTCTAAATTTATACTTACTCAACAGCGTTCTGTGCTGATTATTTATTGCCGAAGAGGTTTACTCGTTCGTCTAGTCGTAGTTATTTTCTTAAAGTAATCGTCGACGCAAGATGCGTATATATTTTTTTACTCGAGAAGCCGCGCTTAGAGGTTAGGTTCGTTTCATCATTCCACGATACTTGGTCGTTTCGTTTATCGTCTAGTTCGCCGAATTGTGATATTAATTTAGAAT
The DNA here is from genome assembly GCA_033822845.1 of Tetrapedia diversipes. NCBI lineage: Eukaryota > Metazoa > Arthropoda > Insecta > Hymenoptera > Apidae > Tetrapedia > Tetrapedia diversipes. Next base: position 110,677 of record JAOPTO010002283.1, read on the forward strand.
CCCGCGAGAAGGGGAGGCTCGAGCGGGTTACGGCGAAAGGAATGTCGTGTTTTGTGGACAAAGAATGGAATACTTCGCCAAGGAGAAGCCCAAAGAGAAATCGAAGGTAAAACCAAAGATGAACCAAAGAGAAACCGTTAAAGAACACCCAACTACGGGAAAAGGTGGAAGAGAAAGTAAGAGATTATAAACACGCTCTGGTCAGCGAGCTACGCTTGAAACCGTATCGTTTTTATGTTAATTTGCCCGAAACGCGGAAGGGGGCGTGATGGCGGTGTATGATAGACGGAGCGAAACATTCGTTGATTTAGGTTGGTCGTGTCGCTGTTGCTTTCACGTGGGACGCGTTTTTATATAATAACGACCGTAGAAGATATTTTGGTACGAGACATTTTCCTGCGATTAAAAAAAGACTTTAGGGGGATCGATCGAAGCGGATTATTGCGTACTATATCGGTTAGTTCGCGTTAAGTAGTTTTAACGGGCGCGGAGCAAACGAGCTTTAGCGGTTTAAGTTTGTAAGGGAACCAAAGAAACCGAACGGGGGAAGGGGAAAAACAAAAGGAGAAGCGTCGTCGACGTCGATCCTTGCTCCCGTCTTGCTCGGCTGAGCGATCGAGGATCCCTCGATCGCAAATATTGCTTATACATTCATTTTTATTGTTATTATGATAGAACACTATTTATTGATTAGCATAGAATACAAATTTTATTTATATTGTTATTTCTTATTAATTTATTTATTTATTTTCTTCGACCCTTTGGTCTTAAACTTTTGTCCGATACTGTGTGTACGTTAAACAGCACAACAGCCTACGTGTACGCCGTTGAGACCGGAAACGACCTGCTGCTCGAGCAGGTCGAACGGGATCGTCGTTGGCAAATATGCAAATTTCAGTAAATCAGCAAAGCTCACAGCTGTCAGTCTCGTCTTCATGCTGTATTACAATATACTCGACAGTCAATCGAATCTCTTAATCAATTAGCGTTAACCTCGTAACGGTAGTCAATAATGAAAGAAAAGAGAAAAAATCTACATATATGGTTATCGAAGTGAATCGTTCCTCGTCACTGCAACGAATTTTGATTAATTAAAAAGAGAACAAAGAAACAAAGGCACTGAAATATATGTGACTTCTTTGAAGTAGTGGAATAAAGAAAAAAGAAAAAAGAAACGTGTAAAATATAGAGTGGTCAATCGATTGTCGAGTTCATAAAAAAAGAAAAAGAAAGGAAAAGAATTTCACCAATAATCGCTACGATAAGGAAAAATAATTTTTAAAAAGGTATATAGTTAAAAGTAGAGTCCTTTATATACGTATATATTACGCAAGTATTCTAAATATAGCAGAGAAAAAATCATCGTTGAGATTCAAGCATTCAGATTGTTTGTCGATTACGTCAAACGCCATAAGTCACTTACCATCGCGTCGCGTATATTTTCCAGTAACAATCTTGTCAGTTTCACTTGTATAACAGGAGTAGTCGAACAATTTAACGACCACTTTCCGTTGCAAAAAAATTCGTTGCCGTCTCGAAGAACGTCCTTAGCGTGAAAGGAGTTCTCGAGATAGATATTGCAGTTCCGTGACAACAGCATGGAGTGGATTGTCCGATGGAAGAAAAAGAAGGAAGAAAATAAAAACAAAGCCGCAGAACTGATGAACACGTGAATACAAATTAACGTTAGATCGTTGCTGTAGTGTAAACTTGACCGAGAGCAAAAAATTGAAAAAAGAAAAAAAAAGAGATACGATAATGAAGGTGGTATAATTATTAGCGATATTAACGATAAACGGGCAATCGACGCTATTTTTTAGATACACAAACGATTTAAGCCAGGACCCGGGAGGATCATGCCTCATACGTTTCTCAACTCGATAAAAATAGTCTTTTCTTGTTTTAAGATTATGAGAGCGTGCGCGCATTTCATCGATTTCCATGTGCGCTCAAATTTCGAATCGAATCGAATCCGACGTCCAACCACGTGTACAACGATGTTCCCGATAGAATTAGTGCAATAGGTGTGTTTCATTGGAAACAGCCTTACTATAAGAGTCGCCATATTAGCCACCAGCCGGTGGTGGGGAGTCAGTATAGGACTGTCGTAATACAGGATGCTTAAGAAAAGTCACTATCTTTTCTGTATAGTACATTGAACCAGATATAGTACATAACGTGTCAGTCACAGATTTATCATTTATTGCAAAGTCTATCTTGGTTTTTGCGACACATCACAATTGTTTACATGGATTCGCGTTGTACACGGCACCATCATGAAGCCAGGCTTAACAGAATTATCTTAGTAGATAACGTGGATTAAATAGAACCTTGAAAACTCGTCGCCCCTTAGCCACAAATAGAAAGAAACGAGGAGATATTAATATCTTCTCGTTTCACCGATTGCTATTTCGACTCATCGCATAATTAAACGTTTAAAAGACTCTAAAAGAGGACCAAAGTACTTAAACATAACTACACCGAAACCGTGGCGCTCTTAAACGCAGCCATAAAGCGTAATTAACATCATCTTTCACGGTGATACCTGCTGTCAATAAGCAAACAAGTACCAACGAGAGAGAAGGACGGGAGGGGAGAAGAGAAAAAACGGGAGGTGCGGTGTGAGAAAAAGAGGAACAGAGAAAAGGAGAAAATTAGCGTGAGAGTGTAACTTAAAATTACGTATGTCGAGAACACGGTGAAAAAAGAACAACGAAACCAACGTGACAAAAATTGTCCGCGTAACTATAATTAATTAACTTACTAAACCGAATACGCACGATATATACTATGTGAATGTGTATATGCACGTGTATGTTAGTCGAATTTTCGCTAGCCCGCAACTTTTTACGGGAACGATCACTTCTAATTAATCTCGTAAAATATCGCGACGATATTTTTCACAATCGATCAATCGAACTTTTCTTTGATATCGAATTACATTGTTTTCCCTCAGTAGCGTTGCTCTTACAAATATATACGAATATTTATGACATTTACGAATATAATTCATTTTTTAGTATTACACTTTGTACGTTCGATTCACTTTGTAATTCGATAATTGATACCGAACGAGCTTACAGTTCGTTTTCAAGGTTTTCTAAATATAGTACTTTACGATAAGATTATTCGTAACGATACGAGAGAATGTAGAAAATGATTTATCCGTTGTGTGTTACACGGATAATTTACAAGTACTAATTAAGAAACAGGTTAACCCTTAATAAATCCACTTATGAGATTAATTAGAACGCGATCCAGGCTCGTCTCCATAACGCAATAATTTGGGTTTCGCTCGAGTTTCATGCAGAATCGATAAGTTTGGAACCTGCACGTAACTTGCGCCATCGAACCATTTCACTTCCATGCAACACATGCGAAAAACACAAGAGTGATATGATGAGCGTGCGAAAATTGAAAAAAATTAATGTATCCGTGAAACAGAGCTCTGCGGAAAAGCAGGCATGATCATCAGCAAACCTGGCTTTTGTGAAAATAATTATTAAAAAAGAAAAAAAATGAAAAAGGTGAAAACGAGGAAAAAAACGGAATAATGTACGAGAAACAGAAAACATAGGACTTAGATTAGTGTGATACACGGTACGACAAAGCAATAATTTAGTGATTGTATAATATATTTGATTAGTGAGTTAGCGAGCTAAGTTTAATGGTAAACATTCGGAACCTATAAATACTTACTCAATAAATCGTATAGTTTTGTAGAAATGCTGAGAAGATTCGCCACTTCAGAAATGAAAAACCAAAAAAAAAAAGAAAAAAAAGGAAAAAAGTAAAACGCTGTCTTGGGATCAAAAATATAGCGACAAAAGTCGGAAAGGAATTAGTAAACTGCGTAAAGTTGAAGATTGATGATAACATTTTTTAATCATGTTTTACCTTTACTATCGTAAATTCTGAAACTTTTGTTATTCATAAGTTATCCATAATTTTCCTTCTTTTCTAATCTTTCTATATGTTGCGTTAACAAAGAACTAATACTTCAATCAATACGTTATTTCAAAACTGTAACCATTTTAATTTTCTGTTCTGGATTATACCGAAATTATATAACTGATGGAAACATTTTGCGTAAATCTTACGTATATGTAAACATCGCACACAGATTTAAAAATTTATAGATTTTTTTCTGCACTAATATGCCGTTAATCAAAACACCGTATATTACCGTTATATCAGTCAAAAAACACTAAATACGTATTTCATTAGCATTAGTTTTAGTATTAACCACGTATTATTCTTACCACAGGACATACCTCTGTCGATGAAGTATTGCAGATGTTTACATATAAACGTATGATGTGTAGATACGTATAACCTTCTCTCTGCTGAACACTAAGTATGCATTTTGAATTTAGATTTTATACCGCATCATACTGCGATAAAAAACGAACATATTTCAATATATCAACTACAATACGTATAATACGTATTCATTCAATTTGTTTAGAATTATACATATATTTGAAGATTAATGATGAACAATTGTCGTCTTCCTTTTTTGAACAAAATGCACGCTCAAAACTATTTACGTAACTATATAGCAACAAAAAGAAAAACACGCTAAGAAGGTCAATGAGAAAGTGAATTATGTAGAGTTCTTATATTCCTAATTATTTCTGATGGGAACAATAACACAGGACATATATAACACTAAACACGAACAAATTTCTCGATTGAACGATACTTTTCCTCGGGGCTAAACATTCAAGTAATATTCCCAAGAGCGTTTCGGCTCATAAAATGTAAATTTTAAAGAAAATCCCAAGACTGATAATGGATATATCGAGATGCATGCACTTGTATTGCTCCGATTTGTTTAAACACACGTCAAATGAGCTCAAAGCTTATCTTATGGAAGTCATTTTTAAATGTTCTAACTTCACGAATAAGAGGAAAAAGAAAGATAGAAAGCAAGTAAATGAACGAATGAGTGAATGAGTAAATGGAAAAGAGAGTGGACAAAGATCTGCAATTTTCGCATTCATGGATGCATCTTGCTCTCTTTTCAATAAACTTTTTTAATCCTTTAAAAATTAGCGATATATAAATCAACAGTTAGTATTAGTGATATTTTTATTAATCATTGAGTGATTTAATTTCAAGAAATTTGTGACGGATTTGACAAAATATGATACGAGAAATAAAAGAATTTGTTCCTAGTCATGAATTCCGCTGGCAAGAAAAGACCTTTGCCATGTTAAAACATTAAAAATCTTATCATAAATGAACGTATATGGACCTTTATATAAAAGGAGTGCAAATAGAAATTTGTTTTCGTTTTCATCAATCATTTTTTCTAGAAATCAATTTACGCACACGCCTAATTTTCCATTGGAACACACCACAACAATGCCGCCAAAACGAGACTCAACAATTAGCTATAAACAAGAACGGTAACATAACAAATTATCAATGTATTTACAATACTTAAAGATAAAAACAGTTTAATTGCACTACATTTGTAAACTTTATTAATTATACGTTGCAAAAAAATGATATGAACGAAAGCTGTTGTTTATTTCACCTGACCTATTACTCCATTTATTTAGCCTTAAAAAATTACGCTTTTCTTTTATGAAATAATTACTCTCTAAATATAATAATTATTTCATTAATTACATGACCCTTGTTATAGTATTACCTTGCATCTTGTAATTATTATATTACAATTATAAATAGAAGGATAAAAATACTTTTTAATAATTTATATTCGTTATTACACACTTCTTACATAACTTGGCTTTCATTATAAAAGGGCTTTATTACACAATTGAGGGTGCTTTTGTTGAAGACTGGCAACATTAAATTGATATAGAAGATATTTTCTTTCTTTTGCAAAATAGTACCTAATTTCAGTGATACTTTAAAGCTTCGTATATTGAAGATCATGATATTGTCGTTCATAATCTATACAATCAAATGCATATTGATGCATCGCTACTTATTACAATTGTGTATTTGAAACTATAATACAAAGTACTTGGCAGGATATAATCCATAACATTATGGTTTATAATCGCTGTTGCGGCTGATTTTGAGGATCTTTTTCGGGAAGTGCTTCTGATGTTTGTGGAACTGACTTTTCTTCTTTTTTGCCTTCATCTCTCGATTTGTTCCATTCTTGTAAGCCCTTAGGTAAACTGGTATCTTCTTCGAACGATCCTGTACCCTCAACAAATTCTTCGTAAGTTGATTTTTCGGGGAACGGTCTAGGTCCTAATAATTCTATCATATCATCTCTACTTAAAATTTCTTGCTTTAATAATCGTTCAGCCACCTGAAAAGATTACAAAATTGTCTACTTAATTATTAATTATTCATTTAATAGAGATATTTTATACATCTTATACCTACCTTAGCCACGTTATCCTTATGCTTTGTAAGTAAATCGCGGGTCCGATTATAAGCTCGTTCGATTAATTCACGCACTTCAATGTCAATAAGTTGTGCAGTATGCTCAGAGTATGGTTTATCGAAAGCCAAATCGCCTTGTTGTGGCATTTGGAAACTAACATTACCTACTTTTTCATTCATACCATATTGAATAACCTGAGCATACGCATTTGAAGTTACCTAATAAAAGAACTTTTTAATATTAATATAAATATAAACTTCTTATATATATCATAATTATATTTAAATAATACTTTTTGGAGGTCGTCTTGCGCTCCTGTTGTTATGCGACCGAAAAACATTTCTTCTGATACTCGTCCACCAAGTGCCATACACATCCTATCAAACAACTGTTCTTTTGTATAAAGATACTGTTCACGGGGCAAATACTGTGCGTAACCTAAACCTTTTCCACGGGGAATTATAGAAACCTAACATGTAAAAATGTAAACGAAATTAAAGTAAATCTACATCAACACTCTGAAGATAACAAGTCACCTTTAAAAGTGGATCTGCATACTCCAAGAACCATCCTGCTATTGCATGACCAGCTTCATGATATGCAACTGTTTTCTTTTCTTCAGGCTGCAAAACATTTGTTTTCTTTTCCATGCCTGCAATGACTCTTTCAATAGCCTGTTCAAAGTGCCTTAACTGAATATTATCATTTAAGTCTCTTGCAGCTATTAAGGCCGCTTCATTACAAACGTTTGCAATATCAGCTCCTACAACAAACTGTTTATAATATTCTGAATGTACAGACTAAATATCTTTGTGCAAGAAATTTTACTAATTAACTCCAGTTTCCATACCTGTAAATCCCGGTGTTAAAGAAGCCATTTTTCTAGCTAACTGATCTTTGTCTACTGTGGTTTTTAAAGGTTTTAAGTGTACTTTGAAGATAGAAGCTCGACCCTTAATGTCTGGAGCAGGGACATAAATCTGTCTATCAAATCTTCCAGGTCGTAACAATGCCTTATCTAAAATATCTATTCTATTAGTTGCTGCTAACACAACTACATTGGTAGCTGTATTAAAACCTAAAAAACAATATTATTTAATTAAACATGAATTTAATAACACAGCCAGTACAAGTAACTATCATAGTATACCATCCATCTCAACCAAGAGTTGATTGAGCGTGTTTTCTTGTTCTGAATGACCGCCAAAACTTCGGCCTCCTCTTTTTCTCCCAACGGCATCTATTTCATCAATAAATAGTATACACGGAGCATGTTTGCGTGCCATTATAAACATGTCGCGAACCCTCGATGGACCAACACCAACAAACATTTCCAAAAATTCTGATCCTGATACGCTAATAAAAGGTACATTCGCTTCACCAGCTGTAGCCTTAGCTAATAACGTTTTACCAGTACCCGGTGGACCTATAAAATATTATACAAAAAGGAATTTAAAAATAAAAATAAACAAGATTACTTGTCAGTAAAATATATACTTACCGGTTAGCATTGCACCTTTGGGAATTTTAGCACCAAGCTCTATATATTGTTGAGGATTTTTCAAAAAATTTACAAACTCCATAATTTCAATTTTCGCTTCTTCACAACCAGCAACATCCCTAAATTTTAATAATGCACACAGAAATATTTACTACAATATTAGCAAAAAATTGAAAAATAAAATACTCAAACATGGTATCGCGGAAGAGTGAGGTAAAATTGCACATAACTTTTTCCTACTCTATAAAGCGATAATTTATTAATCGTTTTACGTATGTAATCGCTTTTCTCCTATCTACTTTTGTTATTTAATACCTCTTGTTTTCTCTGTTTATTTCAACTTAAAACATTCTAGGTAAAATGGTAAATAAGCTCAGAGTAGAAGAAAATTGTCTACAATTTCATATGATAATCTTCTAAATATACATAGCAGTTTAGCATAACAAAATATTATTTCTATTAACTTACTTAAATTGAACACCAATATCTTTAGAATTGATTAATTTTGCAGTTGACTCCATTATTGGACCAAAAAGTCCACCTTTCTTTCCTTTACCAAAAGATGCCATCGATTTACGCAATAAAAGTATTAAAAATCCTATGAGTAATATTAAAAATTACATTTAGTTGAAATCTGTACCTTTAAATATATACAATAATAAAAATAATATTATATAGAATAACAAACCCCACAATACTAGCTGTGGTATAATCTTTAAAACATGAATCAATTCTATTTGATCTCTGTAGTGTACTGGTAAATAATGTTGTGGTTCTATATTTAACTCAAGTTGTGCATTCTCCAAATTTCTTTCAAAACTCTCAACACTACCAATGTTGAACCACAAAACATCCTACAAAATAGATGAAATGATCATATAATATCTTACTTATCTTTATTCATTCCTATTAAATTTCAATTAAACTACTTGAAATCTTACTTTTCCATTCACAAGATTTCCAGGTAACAAAATCACACGAACCCATCGTTTATTGACAACTTCTACTGACTCCACTATTCCTTTGCTTAAACATCTAAATGACAATCATATTTATGTTGATATAACTACTATGCATAATTATTATATGTAACTAACATGAAATTTAAACATCTAGAAAAAATTACTATAATCAATTACTGTGTTATAAAATCTCTCCATGTAATTTCTGCTGCTGCATTTGTTGTACGGTTTAAATACATATAAGTGAGTCCTGCTAATATAACACCAACCGCAAGCATTTTCTCATTGTTCTTGTTTCCAAATGAATTATTTTTTCCACTCCATTTAAAATCCCATGAAAAAGTACGTTTATCCATATTTTGAGAACTATTAGATGATTTCTGAGATTCTGTCTTAGAGGACTGTGATGAAACTTGTTTAGATAATTCTTTAAGTTTCTCAGTAGCTTCTTTAAGTTTGTCAGGTGTTGTTTTATTGGAACTTCCTTCTATAGATAAAAGAAACTTAAGGATCTTTATAATTTACTGTTATATAAAGAAAAGTAATAAATGTAAAACAATGACTTGGTTTATAAAATTTTTCAAATCCTTTTGGTGGTTGACTACACAGTAATCTGCATTGTGTTCGTAAACGTTCCATTGCACTTGCTTCCTTTCCATTTTTTATGAGGGACAGATATTTTTTTAACTGCAGAAATTATATAACATATAACACATGTAGTATGCACATGTGATACAATATATAATACATATAAATGATACAAGTACATATAATAAATAATTGTTTCACTTATTACAAATTTATGTATCAACCCCACAAAAAACAAAATTCACATTCCCCTTATAATTAGTATATTTATAAGAATATATTAATAATTTATATTTAATAATAATAATAATAACAATAATAATAACCTGTACGATTACTACGAATCTTTTATGTACTACAGTTTAATTGTTAATATATGTTTTCTGCACATACATGTACGTTAAAATTACAAGTACAAAGCGTGTAAAAACTGAAGTTATTAAAGTTATACTGATAACAACTTGTAATTAAATTAAAATTTCCAATTACAAATATCATTAAAGAAAACAGTCTTAAATAAGAATAGAGGTTATGTTAGGTTACATTTGTACCTGAAACATATTGGCATGTTTATAAACGGAACTCAAAACCAATCTTTCGAATTTACTTGTTGAATATAATAGTTGGTGTGCCATATTTGTTGTAAACTTTGAAATCACGTAAGATGATGAAATTTCGTACCATCCAGTCGTTCCCCACAACAGATTACCGGCCACAAGACATGATTTCAATAAATATCCCCAGTTTTAATCCTTCTTTCAGGTTTACAATGCAGCGTGTAATTTCACAAATATTTTTAAAACTAACAGCCATTGGTTATTAAATTTTGCATAAATGGAATTAACTAATAGAAAATTTCTGAACCACTACTAGGGTATTAATTTTATTTGGTATCATTGGAAATAAAATTAAACAAGAACAAAGATATTTCTGTTATTCTAAGAAAAATTATTTTTATTAAAGCACGTGTTTAACATTGCAACATTCAGATGAATCAAACGCAATTTACAAATTTAAATAATGAATCAAATACTTTTAAATTTCTGATAATTACTAATACGATTTTCTGTAGTAGTACTTATATAATAATTAGATCCGTAATGTCACGATTTTCTATAAAAATAACGAGGTTTATCCATAAAATATATAGAGTATAAATATAAGAGAATATTGAACGCAGAACGGGATTGTTAATAATAATTCAATCATTCTATATGAATATTATAGAACTGTTACATCTAATAATGTATATGTATTTATTTATTTATATATATTACTAAACTCTAAATTAGTGTATTATTGTACAAAATGAATATTAATGAGTTTTGTTTGGATGATTGTAAGTAATATGCTAACTTTCGGTTTGTGAATAATTTGAATTTTCTTCAATACTTATAGCACAAGGAACATACTCTTGGCCTGATTCCTAAAAACGATAAATCATGTACATGCATGCATACATATTTTATGAAATTTTGTATAGAATCTGACTTTAAAAATAAACAAATAAAAAATACATACTGAATTAACAATGATTTGTCGACTTTCTTCTAAATGAAGTCCATCCATATCTTCTGCTGTTAATATTATCACAGAATCTTCAGGTATGCTATTTTCATCTATATAAGTTATAGGTATTTCTGATGAAACCTATGATTAAAGGTTATTAATATTTATAAAATCTAGCGATCTGTAACACGGAAAATTTTGAAAATCTTTAATACCTCACAGTATGTGAATTCAGATCCTTCTTGTACTTTCGTCTCTGTATTATGTTTTGAATCCGATATTCTTTGTTTTCTCGAATTTAATGATCGCTCTGATTTTTTACCATCTTGCTGAAGACGTCTCCATATCGTTGTTTTAGGAATATGATAAGTCATCGATGCCGCTGCTTGCGACATTTTTCCTCCCTTACAGGCAGCAACAGCTTCTTCCAAACGAGTTTTTTTTAATTCTTCATTTTCCGTCTTACGTTTCTTCCAAAATGATAGTGGTAGCTTTCCCTCATCCACCAATCGAGCTTTGTCTCTAAATAAAGTTGTTTTCGGAATCTAAAAAACAGTTGCTTTTATTACTGCTTAAACGTTATGTTCAAATAAAATTATAATCAGAATTGATCACAAATTAAATAATTTACTTTAAATTCAAGTGCCACTTTTGTCAAGTTTTCTCCTCTTTCTAAAGCTTTAACAGCAGCTTCTCGTTTGTCCGAACCATAAGATCTTTTCATTTCAGAACGTAATATTTGATATCCTTCTTTCTGAATTCTCCTCCATAATACAGTCTTAGGTATACTAAACATTTCTGATGCATGCTGCAAACTTGATCCACCTATAATAACAGCAATTTAAGATTGAATAGTATTATAGAATTAACATTTTCTGAATTAGAAACAGATACCAACCAATTACTGCATTTATAGCAGCTTTCATACATTCTGCAGGATATTCATTTCTTGATGCATTTAAATGTATACCTAATGCTTTAGCGCGCATGTACAAGGTTGAACGTGGTATATTATGTTTAGTAGAAGCTTCTATTAATGTTTGACCAGATTTCAAATCATTAATTGCAGATGCTAACATATCATCACTGTAATCCCTTTTTATTGTATCTCGTCTGCGTTTCTTTTTTTTACTTAAAACAGAATCTTCAATGATCTCTTGCTTTTGTTGATCCTCTAAATCCTCATAATCATGTTGTAATGCATTCATAACATTTTCTTCAGCCTCATTAATTACTGTTATTGGCTCTTCATTATTATCGTTAAAGTCTCTATTGCTTACAATAGAATCATTTTCATCAACTTCATCAATCTGTACATATAATCAACATTAAAGAAAAAAAAATATTTTCATTTGATTTTTTTTTAAATAATAAAACCAACCTCTATAAGACCACAAATTTTTAATGAACGTGCTGCATCTAATAAGCTACTGATATTTTCAACTGGAACTCGTACTTCACCATGATAAGTAAATTCTATAATAGATTTTATGTCTTGAGCTGATATATCACTTAATATTATTGTTGGATGATCTTCATTTACTTGACTCAATATTTCCTATAAATAGAAAATCAAATATTTATTACATAAATCATGCAACATATTGCATAGGTATCAAATCTGTACTTCAATTGCTATTTACACATTCGTTAAATCAAAGAGAGGATATTATCTGAACTTGTAGAAAAACATTTTAAAGAAAATATAATTAAAATGTTTGTAAAACGAAATTAAAGAACAAAAATTTTTACTATCGCATTATTAAACTGTTTATAAATTACTGAAAATAATAATAAAACGATCTTTAATTTTAAAATTTTTATGCATATCCTTAAAAATACAAAAACTGTTTACTCGAAATAAAGTGCTACAAGCACAAAGAACTATCCGATGAGCATGAATACGTTCTCCGGCAGCAGCCAACGTCACATCTACCATGCAATCCTCCTCTAAGAGCTGTCTAACTACATCAGATAAATGGCTTTGATAATCATTCCATTTAAACCAGTAGCTCTGATTAATCTCATGTTGGTTAGTAATTTCGGACATGCCGTTTCAGTTTCGTTTCCTTTTCCAATTTTAATAATCTATACACAACCGGAATTTGGAACAGGACTGAATTGTTCACACCACGTTCACATTAAGATATGCACTTTAGTTATTTGTGATACTTTTCAGAAAATGTAGTAAACGTAAACGATTTGTTATGATAATCTTTTCTAATATGAATTCTATACATCTGTTGTACTCTTTTATGGGTACTTCTTTAAAAATTTGATGTAATAATAATAATTGTATCAAAGATTGGTTACTAGTAGGGAATATACTATGGTTGATACACATGTAATCTGTATTATACATATGCAACAATAAAAGAACTAATTTAAAATTTAAAAATCTATATAAAATGTTAAAAGAAATTATCATATTTACAACTATATATATAAAATTTAATACTGATCTAACATTTTTATAAAATAAATAATTCTACTTGATAATGTTGGTATGAATGCATATATAGAATAGTTGATTCTTTCTATGCGTTTTGGATCGCAAGTGATCGTTTTGTGACTGTGTAAAGTGAAGGAGTGTATGTTTGTTAATTTTTTGACTATTTTATTGAATTGTGTATTATAAAACAGAATGGTTAGTTGTCTTGTACATAAAAGCTATTTTATATATTATTTTTAATTTATATATCATTATTATGTTTTAATGTACTTAAACATGTGACAACCTAACCTCGATGACGTTACTGTAATGTCATACTTTATAAAGTATAGATAGATTTTTCAAAACTTATGCTTTTCTCATTTTAATTAATAATTAGAAAATTTTTTCTAATTATTTCATATTATTTATTATGAAAATTTTCACTTATTCATTTCTTCGTATTATGTGATGGTTATCCTATGTATTCTAAACTTCGATAATAATAATGTTTATAAAAATTTTTTTTTATAAGGAAACATGTATGTAATATAAAATTGACTAAAACATAATTTTGTTACTTTATTGTAGAAACCGTTAATGTTACATGGGCACGAACGTGCCATAACGCAAATCAAATATAATAGAGAAGGAGATTTATTGTTTTCCGCTAGTAAAGATAAAAAACCAGATGTTTGGTATTCTTTGAATGGAGAACGCCTTGGGACATTTAATGGGCACAATGGCTCTGTGTGGTGTATTGATGTTAATTGGGATACAACAAGATTTTTATCAGGCAGTGGTGATAATTCATTAAGAGTTTGGGATTGTCAAACTGGTTTGTACCTTAGTTTTATTGAATACTTTTTTATTTGTTTCATTGATTTATATTTAATGTATGTTTATATCATAGGAAAAGAAATAGGTCTACTTCATACAAATAGTTCAGTAAGAACATGTAACTTTAGTTATTCAGCAAACCTTGCTGTTTATTCTACGGACAAAGCCTTAGGACACCAATGTGAAATGTTCATCATGGATATTAAGAATGTTGATGCAGTATTATCACAAGAGGATGCAATTTCTAGAATTGCTGTAAATGGTCCAAAGATCTCTGCTATTTTGTGGGGTGCATTAGATGAAACAATTATTACTGGTCATGAAGATGGTGAAATTACTCTTTGGGATGTTAGGGTATATATTTGTATCTTTATAATCTAAAATATGTTTGTCTAAAATCTTATAATAACTTCATTTTTTGTACAGACAAGGAAAAAGTTAAAAAGTGTTAAAGGTCATAGATCACAGATAAATGACATGCAATTTAACAAGGATGGCACTATGTTTGTAACTGCATCAAAAGATAACACTGCCAAATTATTTGACAGTGAGTCATTAATGGTATTAAAAACATATAAAACAGAAAGGCCTGTTAATTCTGCTACAATTTCTCCAATATTTGATCATGTATGTATTGTGTGACAGTTAGATATTCATAAAATAACATATTTTTAATAAGATGTATGATAACTTTATAGGTGGTTCTTGGAGGAGGTCAAGATGCTATGGATGTCACGACAACTTCTACGCGTCAAGGAAAATTTGATTCTCGATTTTTTCATTTAGTATTTGAAGAAGAGTTTGCGCGTTTGAAGGGACATTTTGGTCCTATTAATTCCCTTGCATTTCACCCAAATGGTCGTAGTTTTTCAACAGGAGGAGAAGATGGTTATGTTCGTATTAATACATTCGATCAATCTTATTTCGATTTCCATTTTGAATACTAATTTTATGGGATAAAAAAATAAATATGTATTAATAAAAATAACGGCATCTATTATTTTTTTCTACCTTATTTTTTTCAGCTTAGATTGAATTTATTAACAAGAATAACTACTTTTGTTTAAATTTATTGTTCGTTTATATAAAAAAATTAATACACAGATTACATTTGTGAAAATATTATAAACAGTATTTTTAATAGAATACATATATTGATGTATTTAAAATCCCTAATGAATTATAATGAATCTGATGTATAAACTGGTTTTAATATTTGAGTATCAATAAGCAGTCGTTTAAAAAAATATTACACTTTGTACTTAAACTTCATTCTCACTAAGTATTTCGTTTTCACTTGAGCAACATCATATACAATAAATTCATTATACAACAGATCAGATTTCTTAGGAAGTTTAGCAGGTACAGGTACACCATATGGAACTTCAACACCATTTTTCATTTTACAAACATCATTAGGATCAGTTTGAGTTTGACCTCGACCCCATGTTGAATGTTTACCCTTTGGTAACTTTTCAATATATTCTGCATGATATTTTTCATACATGTTACCTAATGCTACTTCGCTAAGCAATAGCAATCCTGTAGGATTTTCACTATTTGTACAACAATAATTTGCAGATTTGGAAACCATATCTGCAAAGTATATACCTTTACCAAACATATAACCAGTAACAGGTGCTTCTGGTGGAGCTATTCTTAAACCCTGAGAAAGTATACCAGCAAAGTTAGTGGTTCTAGAACCATGCCACAGTAACTTCCTATTAGGCAATTTTTCGAATGGTTTGTGCCTACTGTCTTCTCCTTGCCTCTTAACAAGAAATACATCTTCAATCTCAAGTTCATATTGTGTATGAGTCTGTGCATGTGTATTTTTCGCATATTTTTCAATGATTTTATATTCTTCACTTTCCTTATCTAATGTTTTAATTTCGGCATGCAATTGTTCGTAATGGGCATCGAGTGGATTTTTCGTCTTATCTGTCTTAGTATGCAAAAGAGAATATGCAATTTCCATTTCAAGCAATGCATCTAACATTTCACATTTTACATGAATTTCTTCTATTGTATTCAAAACTTTAGGCCCCGATATTCCAAAATTATGGGGTATCAGATTATAAAATTTATTTGATGCATCAACTAATTGAACTGAATCGAAGTTCTTATTCTTTAATACTTCCTGTAGATCTGTTAATACTGCATAAGCTTTTTGAATTTGTTTTTTAGACAATTTTCCAAGCGGCATTTTGTCAATATCGATTTCAAACTCTGCCATCACTTTCTTCATACTTGCTTCATCAAAAATCAATTTTATTAAATGTTGAACTGCTGGTTCTAGCTCACTTTTGATGTCAGAGTCTAATAACTTTGTTGATACTTCATCTCCATAATCAATGTCAACTGGGTACATCTTATGAGGTACTTTGACAAAATATTCTCTTTGACTCCAACAATTTCCACTCTTTTCTTCATACAGAGATTCAAACTGTTCTATACATTCTTCTAAAGACAAGCTATCTAATTTCGTACCACCAATACTTGTTCCTATTCTACCCCAGCTTCTGAATAACCAATACTTATTTTTCTTATCATGCTTTAATATTTGTAACTTATAATAACTGTTCTTTTTAGTTTGTATGTCTGTAAGTACCAATGTAACTGTATACTTATTTTTACCCTGTTGATACACATGTGCAGAATCTTGCAAACCACTATCTGGATCAACAGTTCCACCTTCTTTTAATTGTAACTTTATTTTTCCAGATCCTGACTTTTCAAAGATACTTTTTCCTTTACTCTTTGAAGCGCTGGACTTTTCTGCCACAGCATTAATTCTATCAGACAAATTACCACCCCAGCTTGAAATAGTTTTCTTTTTAATGAGTGATACAGCTGGCTTTGTATACTCTTTCGCTTCCTCAATAAAATCTTTAGTAATAACTTGAATATTAAGATCTTTAGCTTCTTTCATTTTTTTATTCATTTTATCGATTTCATCTTGTGTAGATATAACTGCAATTACATGTTCATGAATTTTTGAAGTTACATCTCCTCCTAGAAGCATGATCTCTTTTTTTAAGGCATCTTTTTCTTTTCCTGCATACCCTATAATAATAAATTGCATATGCTTTAGAGGTTTAGGTTTTGCCTCAATCTTAGGTCCAGAATCAACGTCGTCTTCTTTCTTTACGAAACTAGATGTTGATGGTGCAGTCATCTTTATATGTCGTTTTTTAACTTTGCATTTTAAAGATTTGCTGTTGAATATGTAAATAGTCATTAATTTTTTTCTGCAAAAAAATAGATTTTTAAAAAAAGTACTTACAGCTCTGAATACAATTCTTTTAAATCTGATGGTATTACAAATTTTTTTCTTTTTGGATCTTGCGTTATGTTTTCACATTTAGTCCATTCTGTTAAATTTCCAGTACATTTGTATCCAATACCTGATGTATATACAAACTGTCCATCACATTTTGGACAAGATTTTAAAGCTCCAAAGCAGATTGTATCTGCCAAGCGATCTGTTATCTACAATAAAACATTCTGAATTATTTAAACACACATTCAATAGATGTATATAAATTGTTATTAATATAGAGCATACATTTGACACTCCTTCTGGAATTTCTTGATCATTTCTTTCTAACAAAGTAATGAGATCGGGTTTTTTTATAGAAGATAACATATCTTTAATTGAAAATAATTCATCATTCTGCTTTTTCATTTCTTTTTCTTCTTCTGCATCTTTTGGTTCTTCTTTAATTTTCTTAACTGGTGGGACATCATCTGATTTAATCTTTGGCAATGCAGTTTTGAGTTTCTTCTGATCATCTTTAGAAAGATCTTCTTTACCAGGAAGTGTATCACCGTTTTCATAGAATTGTAAACTTTCTCTTACTTTAGCAAAGCATTCAAGATGATACCATCTATCTATACCACCATATCTTCTGCCATGCTCACTTTCAAAATCTTTTTTTGATACCCTTATTTCACCCTGTACTATCCTTTCTTCGCAGGCTTTGCAAGTTGATTTGTTAGACTTTGCATACTGAACTAAAAAATCACGTAATGGACCTGTAGTTTTAGCAGCAGCATTACTACGCTTCTTTCCTCTCCCAGAAGTAGGTACTGGAAGATTAATTGATTCCTCTACAAAGAGAATTCATCATTAAGAATATATTTCATCATTTAGCATCAAATATGGTTTATTATGTTATAGTAAACAAACCAATTTTTTTTTCAATATCCTTTTGGTCTTCCCAGCGAATATTGTCAAAATTAGCAAAATCTGCAGTATTTTTTGGTCTTTGTTTTATAAAAAAGCAAGATGGGTGATACCACCTTGGTATCACTCCATCATGGACAGGACTCTAAAAATTAAATGATAAAATTTTCCTAATATATTATATGGAACATAAATAAATACATTATATATTATAAAGTAATTTCGAATAAGTTTCGAGCATATAATATAATTGCACGGCAATTAAAAATAAGTAAAATAATAATTTATAAAAATAAATCGATCTTCACGAGTGCATTGTATTTTATGTTGTCTTATATTCTTTGTATGGAACATATCATCAATTACTGTACTATTATATAACATCAGTAAAATATAATAACTTAATATAATTTAAAACTATTATCGATAAATATATGGACATATAAATTCATGTAATATTAATAATTTTGGTCTTACATACTTGAACAATAACGGCGAGTCTTAATGAATCCTTTTCAATAGATTTCTTACAGTTTTGGCAAGAAGCTCGTGAACTTTTTGCATATTCAGCAGAATACGGTAAATCGGAACTCATTATTCTGTTATTTCTCGTTTAACGATCTTAGTTTTGACGCAGAATGATACCAACGGAAACGATGCATTCAACGAGTGCAAGTAAAATGCGCGTTACCCGCCAAATTGTGATGCGTTCAGAAATTTAATCTATTTACACTTTTTAGTCATGATACATTTTAAATTATAAAATTTATAATAAAGGAATCTTATAGCAATACGTAATTATAATATTGTTTATTTATTTCAGCTCAAAATGACTTTCAAAAATATTTAAACATAACTGACCAATCCAGTTTAACCCGGAAAAGAAATTTAATTTTCTGCATATTTTAGAACTTACCTTAACTATATTTTTAATTGTCATATATATATATATATTTAATCTGCAGAAAACATATTCTAAATCATTTTTTCTATTTAATGCAAAATATTTATTTTGATTTAGAAAATTATTTAGGATTTTTGATTTTCTCCTTCAATTTATCTTTAAATCAATAATTAATATATAAAATATATATATTTCAATATAATGTACACAATTGTTGTATATTTTTTTCACACATCAATCTTAATGTGTTCATAAATAATGATTAATGATTAAATATTTTACAACGTATATTTTATTTTATACTTCAAAAATGATATTCTGATGAACATACACATATGAATTATAAATAATTCAAGTAATATTTCTAAAAAATATGAAATAAATATGTAGTCATAAACAGACTAACATTGTAGCGTTATAGTGTATAACAGCATGTAGCCAAAAGGATGTTTCAAATAAATCGTGGATTGTAATACAATGTTGGTACACTTTATTTTTATAATCATATAATATTGTACAAATTATTACAGTAAACTATATATTTCTGTAATTACGTCTATGAATGTTTCTCTGTTTTACCAACATAGCTTGCCATAAAAGTGGCTGGCAAGTTTAGTAGAATTAAATAATACAGCCATACAGTGCAAAAATGCACTGTTATTTCCTTTGACGAATGCAATTTTCTTTTCTCTAAAATTATTTCCTACAATAACGTATAAAACTTATTAAGAAAAGGTCGAAATTATTAAATTAAATCTGTTACTTCTTTCAACTATCTACATATTCATATAAGCCTATTATAAATTCATAGTGCTTACAAGAAGATAATTAATTTTTCTTTCTTGTACCACGCTATCGCTATACTAGAATAGTTTTACATATTTATATATATAATATTCTGCTAGATATTATATATATACATATATAAATATATGTTTATATGTTGCGATGTTCGTACTAACAAGTTCAGTGTTCCATAATAAATTTATCGTTTCAACAAAAAAATGTATACACATATGTGTGCCATCCTATTTTATTGATATAATCGTTTATATTATACTCTATGTTAATGTACATTTTTGTTTATATAAGAGCGCAAAAATAAAACAATGTCATATTACAATGTCTGCGACGAAAAATTTCAACTTAAAACATTAGATACACTTTACAACTTCCAAAGATTTTTGATTCTATAACTTATTTCATACACACAACTTTACGAAATAGTACAAATTAAGCAGCGAAGTATAAGTTACACATTCGTCACTTAAAAATATGATGGCGAAATTAGAAAAAAAAAGTATACATACGATAGAAAAGAAATGAGAACTATCGGTACTCGTTACATACCAAGAGACATCGCGGAACAGTCTAGGGCACTCTCGTTAATTAATACAATTTGTTACTTGGTATATCGTTCAGAAATTACTTCGCAACATGACGCGTAGACACATCGAATATATGGAGTTACGGACAGTATATCATTCATTGTCCTACGTAATCGTATTAGCATTAATAACAAAATAGAATTAATTCAAATATATTTGTCTTAGAAAAAGAATTTATATTATTAGTGAATTTACTATTCAAGAGTGATTCGCAGTATGACATGTGAGTGTCGCATAAAATGTAAATATACTTCGTATTTATAGGTTTTCATAGGCGTGTAGGTCAGGAATATGCAGCTCTAGGATTAACCAAAGAATTAGACTGAAGGCCACCCTTTAATATTTTTACAGTCTATTTTATCTATGTCTGATAACAACAATAAAAATTCTTAAATAAATATATCGGTATAATCATTGATGGAATATTATTACGCAATCAACTAGTTTGTTTGCCAAGAGTTGTAGGTTTATGTGTTTGTCATTGCGTCTTAAGCATAATATGCATACACATGTACACGGCACGTCAGTCATTGTACATACTCTACAATGACCAGTATGGAGTACCACAAAATTACGTGAAATTCATTAAGACAAGACACATGTATCACTCTGCTGATCATTGCTATTTTCCTCTGCCCTGAGATGTACCGGACCTGGTTGTAGGTTTTGCTGGTTGTGGAATAATCGTGATTTCATCATTGATCTTCAGTGGTTTTAGAAGGGAATCATTGGATCTGGACGATGGAGATGAAGGTGTATTCTTCTTATCCATTACTCTTTTAGCTACAACACTATGTGCCGAGTATACGTGATTTTCAAACTGCTTATACATTCCAAAAGTGGCAGTGCAAACTGTACATTTATAAGATAGATGCGCTGGTTTTAATGTCATTCCGTGATCTCGCGCAACATGATTTAATAATTTCCATTGATATACCTAAAAATTAAGTTCCACAATCCTCAAGTATCGTGCTGCTTAAATTTTGTATTTTCCAATTTCATACGCATATAATTTGTAATGCTAAATTATATAAAGGAGATAAACTTACCCTGCCGCAAGCGGGACAACGACCTGCATCTTTTCCTCTGTTTGCTGCTTCTTGCATACTAGATGTAACCAAACCATGAGATCCAAGCAAATGTCTCTCTAGACCCTGGAGTAAAAGAAAATATTTTAATGCCATAAGTATAAAAAACCGTCAGGAGAAATTCAAAAATATTTCTGAACTTATACAATTTACTTTATATATATGATGCATTATTTGTTATATTCATTATATTTACTTTCATTAAAATATGTATGACTAAAGTACTAAACTAATAAAATATATTTATTTAAAGAAATAATATATTTATGCACCTGATCTGTGAAAAACCGAAACTGACATTTTTGACAATTCAATGGAGGTCTATTATAAATCATCTTTGGATGTATTTTTACTTTGTGAATCCACTGCATATGATTACGTAGTTGTTCTAGATCCTGAAAAATGCATGTAACTTTATACAAAAGATAAAATACATAAAGTACATATTTATAATTAAGAACAGTTACAGCATAATATAATTTTATAAAATTTTATACTGAAATTATTTAAATGTAAAATATATAATTTACCTTAATATAACCATCGCAGATTTCACATATAACAAATGTGGTTTTTCCTCCAGACTTTGATGAAGTTCCAGAGCCAGGAATAGAGGTTTGAGACGTTGTACGCGGTAATGGAGTTATAGATATACTTGGTTGGCTTAATAATTTCGCTGTAGGATTTTTGGGACTTGCAGTTGTATTCTGAAAAATATAAAATATTCTATTTATTTTAGATGTAGTTTCCTCCAAAATTAATGGACATTATTTACTGATGAGCAGAACTAGTTATAGTGTCCACTTACATGATTATTACATTCTTGAATTATATCAATGTCTCAAATTTATTTATATCTTAAATGTAATTTAGATACTAGGTACTATTGATCAATTTTACACAGATAATAGAAATTGTCAATAAATCCTTTTAAAATTTATAAAAACTGTATAATTACATTAGTGAAAAATTAGCCAAATTTTCGTAATGCAAGATACCAAAAAGAATTACTGAAATCAATAATTACAAAACTAGTTGCACTGCACACTAATGATATGTTTAGCCATAACTTTACACATACTGTTAAGTCCTATAAGCAATTGTGTACAGCTTTGATTATGGTAAATTTCAAGAAATCGGTTATACAAGCCATTTTGCACCTGCGAAACACATTATTCATGCGATCACAAATCTTACAAAATCAGTTTAATCTTCCGGGTAGGTGCCAATAATTATTTACCTGTGACGAGGACAATCTAGAGAGAGAGTCGATTACGTTGGGTACAAGTGCAATGGGTGTGGGTTGACCGGAACTGCCGCCGCTACTGCTACTCAGTCCCGAGACAGCCGACATGACAGTCCCAGAGCCACCCACCACCTGCCACCACCCATATATCTTTTTACTAATTCTTAAATTTATATCTACTTGATTTTTTGAACCTGTAGCTTTATTTTATATATATATATCAATAAAATTAATGAGCCAATGAAAATACACAAAAGAAAAGTAACATATGCTGCTGCTGCCAATGGATAAATAGAAAAAGGACTCCAAAATGTAATTAAAGAAATTGAGTACATAATTTAGAGCTTTTTTTAATTACAATAATGTAACTTGTAACTAAATCAATTATTTTTGAATTATATAATATTTTAATACAATTTTTTCAACTCTTCTTTCATATATAATAATATTAATTAAAATTATAATAAATTGAAAGTCAACATAGAAGCACAGATACACTATGCATATCATATGTGTGCTATACATTGTAACTAAAATATATTATTTCAGGGCATGACTTTACATAATTATCATTGCCCACACTATCACTAAGTTTTAGCAAAAATTATGATTTTGAAATACATTTTATATACAATATAATTTTTAAATATATAATCATAAAATTATCGAATTACTTTTAATTCTTATTCTAAAAAGTGTAAAAATAAAATTTTTACCTGGAATATTTGATTACTACCAAATTGGTATGATGTAGGGACCAACAAACCAGATGATGTTGGACGATACATCATTCCCGCAACATTATCTGTAAATATCATTATATATTATATTCGAGTTTACAGAACAAATGAATGTCAATATACTGTATATGATTTTTAAGTTTAATAAATAAAATCTTACCTTGTCGCATTGTCGTACTACCCGGCCGTAATGTTTTCAAATCTGAATATCTTGGTTGCATAGGTGGTCGTCCTCTTCCACGTCCGGTCATTGGAGCGGGAAGTAATTTCGGTAAAAGTGGCTGAGGTCCTTTACCGCTCATGGCCATCGCAAGTGCACTAGGGTTAGTCGGTCCAACAGGTCTTGCTCGATTTAATCTTGGAATCTTAGCAGGTGGTTCCCAATCAGCAGCTGGTTCCAGATTCTTTTCTGGTCTGAATTTTTTAGTACAAGCAAGTATATGCCGAGTTAATTTGCCTTTTTGATTATCTTCAAACGGACAATTAGGACATTGGTGGAAAGCTGGACCACGCTCCAACCTCCCACGAGTATTATGTTCTGCTTCCATATGGAATAAGATATCATGAGGACTACGCACTTCGATTGGGCAAAAATTACACTTGTAGACATAATTGCGCATATGTGGAGTTTCTAAATGATGCTGCATGACTAAAGTTGACTCCGTTTTAAAATTACAGAATTCACATTTTTTCAGTTCTAAATGGAATGGTTCATTATTTTCTTTACTAAATTCTAGATTTTTAATGAGTGAATTTATAGCTATTTGAGTTTCAGCTGATGTGCTACCTTTCCCCTGTTTACGTTTTTGAGTCCGTAAGAGATCTGTTTGCACATATTCTTGAACAAGATTCACTCCAATTTGCATGAAAAATTTTCCCAGGGGTAAATCAAAATATGTTAGTATTTTATTCCTATCGTCCTGTCTTATATCTTGTTTATCACTTATGTTACTAAATCCAGATTCTGTTATGTCTAATGAATTATCACCTCTGTCTTCACCATCTCTTTTACTCTTAGTACTTCCTTCATTTTCACTTTCTTCACTTTTATCTTTATTTTTTTGGCTCATATCTAGTGAGTCTTCTTCACATTCTTCTCCTTTGCTTTCTTCTGTAATTCTTTTGCTCTCTTCTCTTTCTTGGTCTTCTAAGCATTTTTCTAGCTTTGTGACAAACTCTTTTAATGGCTTTAGAGGTGGTTTTTCATACACATATGGTACTATAAAAGATGGTGCCTCAACCACAAACATGTCATCAGTTAAAGTAGGTAATATAGGAGGTGTTACTGTAGGTGTAACTGTAGTCATACTAGTGGTGGTCTTGGGACTTAACTGTGCAGTTTTTGATGTCATGGGCACTGGTGTAATAGTTGTCCTCATATTGGGGTACATAGTTTGTGTAGTCATTCCCATTGGAACTACAGAAAATGAGCTAGTACTTGAAACATTGTGATGAGGTTTACTGCTACTCACAGGAACACCACCACGCCCAGAAAGTATAGAATTTGTGTCTATAATAACTAAGGTAGGTTCTTTCTTTCCTCCCTTTATAGACTTACTGCCAGCAGCTATTTCTACCAGCCGTTTAGTATCATTAACTACAATAGTAGTTTTACTGTTTTTAATTGGTGATTTTAGTTTAGAATTCTCTTTGTCTTTACTATCAACACCAGCTAAAGGATCTTCTGGTTTAATTTCCTCAATATCTGAACCATCATCACCTACTTCCTCTTCTATTTCCTTTTCAATGTAACTTGTTCTTTTTATATTACGAGAACTTCTTCTTGGTGTAATACTACTAAGATCTATCTGTTTTCTTGATTTCCTCTGTTTTGAATCTTTATTAGCACGTTCTGGTGAAATATTATGACCATTCTTTATACTATCAGTTATTTCTTCAATATCAGGACTATTGCAACTTCCATTTTCTTCACAGATTTTCACATCAGATGTATCCAAACTACTATCAGCAACTTCGCTACTGTCATTAGGCTGTATATCACTACTGCCTGATAAATTTTTGTCATCATTAAGGATAGAATTTTTCATAGTGAACACATCATCATTATCAGAGTGTATTTCTGTTATGTTTTCATCAAGACATTCAATATCTGAGTTAGTACTCTGTTCATCAACTTCCATAGCCTCACATGATGTATTTTTACACTTATCTTCAGTCTTAGACACTTCACTAAAATTGTTCATCTCACTGACACTCTCTGATGATTTAGACATTTTAGAGTCATTTTCTGACTCTGACATTTCACTCCCTTTACTTCTACTTTGTGCTATCCCATTTTGTTCACTATTTTCAGATTCTAAATCTCTTCCTTCAATTTTAACTTCCATTCCATGTTTGTCCTCATCATCTTCTTTTCCATTTGCCTCCCTCTCCCCTTTTATTACACTATTAATTTCTTTTGACACAAGTTTTGATACATTAATATCTGCATCAATGAATCCTTCTTTGATATAATTTCCATTAACCCCATTTGGAATCACATCTGTAAAACATACATAATTATTACTTAAACATTATTATTAGATATATTAACTTATGCAATCTAATTATAGAATATTAGTCATATCACTAACTGATCAGTTATCAAAATGTATTTATTATTAATAATCATACATTGATAGTACATAATTAGAAAACTTAATATAATATACATCCATAAAAGTGTCATGAAGTAAAAATCATTTATACACAATTTGTGTAAATTGCACCTTCTTAATGACATCCAAATCCAATTAAATATTACAAAGTACAGTCAAACTATGCCCTAAGAAACAATTAAGAACTCACTAGTAGTGTCACTTTTCAACAATAATCGAAGAAAGTACAGAGTAAACACTAAAATAAGTAGTGGATGAATCAAAGGAGTTGCTCTAACAATTTCAAACAGGGACACAGCATACCTTTGAGAACCTTATCAGAACTGGCCTGAGATGAGTCCTTAACAGGGGGTTCTTCTAATGTGCCTTCCATGGGACCACCACTGTACAGTTGATCTAAACAGTTAATAAGAACACAGAAATAAGCGGCTCGTGGCGACGACGCGTTTCATTACATCGACGATGTGAACGCGAGGGCGGGGAGAGGGAGGGAATTTTTAGCGGGGCCGAATTTTTCAAAATGGCGCTGCGAATTCCGTACTCCTATTTCCTTGTTCCCATAACCAACAAAGTTCTTGATATGCTGCTTTCTAGTCGACGCGTCGTCGAAATGTATCCGCTTGGTTCAAAAAAATTCTTGGTACGTACAGTTACAGAAACGATTAGAGAATAAAAAGTCACTCGTAGATAAAAATGATCGGATGAGCAGAGTCCTGTGAAGTAGCTTGAATGGTTAGCGTCTCTCAGTCAGTCACCTGCACTCGCCAGCCACCGCGTCCGAGCGCCAGCCAGTCAGCCCTCCGCCGTACCTCTCCTCTCGCAACCTTCACAACCTACCAACCTACACTCATACCTACAACTTACACATCGAACTTTCGCCTTTCGTACACATTCACACATGCATAAACATACATGCAATCATACCCACACAAGACCAATCAACTCGCTATCCATGGATGCGCGCGCGAGCGCACAACCTTCCGAACTCTCTATATTACATGCCGGACAACATGCCAACCACCTACGGAACAACCCTATGACCTACCGAATCCGATCATGACAGACTGATCTCCCACGACGATACTGCACTTAAACGGCTTTCCTTTACAAATATTCAATGATTCATATCCATATAACTATAAAACCCACGAACCAACAAACATTCTAAAACGGACTAATATACATGATGAAGAAGGAACTAGATAAATGTGGACCATTTTGTCAGATTATCTATATAGATGATTTGATCCACCCGATTAGCGTTATTTATGATTATGTTTGAATATTTCAAGTTACTGTTTGGTTTCGTACTAAACGGCAAGCTTAATAAAAAAATTTCACCGAGAAAGCTGATTTAACATATTAAATATAACAAAAGTAAAATAAAATCTCTTTACAAATTTACTTAGAGAACATAGCATTTCTGTAAAAGATGCTGAGCACACTTTAACCTACACCTCATTTTAATGTAGCGTGCAATATCATTTGAAGTAATGATAATGTTCCGACATTAAAAAATATGCAAAAGATTTCAAGACACCGGTGATTGAAAACACGAGGAATCTCATTCAGTATGCTTGTTCGGGGCATGTCTCGTACTACTTAACTCACTATCCACGAATCCCGGCAGTTCTATGAAGTAATGGAACGCGTACAAACTCCATTCGTATCCTGTCACCAGACACAAATATACGCACCTGACCGCTTGTTGTCCTAAACAATTTTCTGATACCGCGACATTTTCACAACCTGCAATCTTCAGCGGTGGTAGTGGAGCTACGGATTCGTCCTTATACGCACGATACACGATTTATTCACAAAACCTGTAAATAGTGAACATTCATCGCTGAAAATTAGGCACCAGAGGGCAGGCGCGACGTTGGAAACGTTAAAAACTTATGCCCAGGGCCGTCATAAAATCATAGGCTCTTTTCATGAGGGTTAAGCAGAAGCAAGATTAGAAAAAAGGGTACGTAAAATGAAAAAAAAAAAAATGTTGGTGTCTTTCATATAAACTCTGTTTGGTCATTATTATACTGCCCTCTGAGTGAATGTTATTATTCTCTAATTACAATTCGCGTAAAAATTGAGAAAAAATAGGATTTTTTGCAATTACGAATAAATGCTGTACTCTTACTTCAATATCTATACATAACGATATCGATTTAGTGTTTCTATTAATTTCTTGATTTATAGTTTATCTTACAAACGAATTTTGTGATAAATAGTACAAATTGCTTATAAAACGACAAATATAAAAAAAGAACATAGTTGAACTATTTTTTATTGTAGCATCTTGTAACTATATTGAAATAAAGGAATATACAACTATACGAAATACAGCTAAATAATGGAAATTAGAAATATTAATATATAATATTTTATTTAGTTAATTTAAAAAGCAAAGATCATAGCTCTATCACATTTTTAATACATACTTTACACACGGCACTTTTTTCAGAATTCTACTCCATTTTTTGCTGATCACGTGCTTAAGTAGGCAAAATAATAATCTAAGATCACACTATTAAAAGAACAAACACTTATGCTTTGATATAATTTCAAATTAAAATAAATTAACAATTAATTTCAACTTTATATTGTTCAATTCAACATAACAAACCGATAATAAAGTACATTAGAAGCATCACTGAAAGTTTCCAACGTGTAAATATTAACACTTGATATAATTTATAGCACCAATGTTACGTGAACGTCTATATCTAATGGCGATTAATACACCATAAATGAATAATATTAATATTATAGTGATAACCTTTCTATACTATAAGTTACTAGGAAAATTATAACAATAATGTATATATTTAAATTTCGTTTAAATTTAGAGAGACAATCTATTTAACGAAAGATAAAAGGATTTAAGTGTAAGGAATGCACAAGGGAATTGAGAGGATCGTCACGGCCCTGGTTATATTGTGTTATTCGGTACCATAACTGTATAAATCATAAAATCCAACAAATCATTCGCAAGTCCCTTGGCGTTTTTTTATCAATAATATTTTGTTTTTATCTATGATCAAAAATCAGCAGTGTTTACTAATTTATTAAAATTTAGAAAGCTGCCGCCATCTCTTCATAAGGGCTAGCTTAACTATCGAACAGCTGCCGTGGTAGCCGCTAGCCGATCGCGATTATCCCCCCAAAAGAGGACCAATGATCGAAACACACACATCGCAAATGCCGCGCTATTTAAATTCACTGACCGTTCGGAACACAGATAAATATTCGGCTACACGCGCGACTCCTTCGACACTTGATATACACAGTTTTTACATCAAAATTATTCACATATACTTTGTGTTTATTTGGGTTCGACGTCACAGATCTTTCTTACCTTCGTCGTCGAAAACTGCCAAGATGGCGACGATAATCACGTGACCGCAAATTTTATGACGTACGCGTAATGTTAAAGGGACGAAACGACCAGTAGCGTTTGTTATATATTGTCACGTGATCAGGTACACGTGCACATCCAATGAGAGGCTCTCCCAAGAATAAGGACAATCTGCAATTGCAACAATGTATAATAATAAGGTTGACTATCAAGTCCCCGCCCTTTCTTTCAGTTTCTTTAAGAACATCCCCAACATGATTTATTTACAGATATAATTAAATATACAATTTATATATTTTTCAAAGTTTTTTATTAAAAAGTTATTCAATTTGTACAATTAATTATGCTAAATATTTAATACTATCATCAAAAAATAAAATAAGATAATTATATGTACAATAATATTTACATTTGAAATATAAACATGCAAACTTTATCCACTGAATGTTGTTTATGAAATCTTGTTTTTGATCTATTTATATATTTTTACACCATTTTGTGTTATAGACGCTACTATTTGCATTTAAAATATACTTTAAATTAAATCCTTTAGAACATATAGAGTATACTTTATCCCATTTTATACATTCCAATTTTCTAAACTATTTATTTATATATATATATAATGTTAAATATAATCATCATCATTATCATTAAAAGATAATACAGCTTTTTCTTGTTTTGCTTTTTTTATCTTCTTTTTCACAGGCTTATCTAATGTATTTGATTCTATTTCTGTTAGTTTGTTCTTCCTAAATATAATTCGTTTAGATAAGTCTGCTGGAGCATTAGCTTCCTCTGCAAATCAAAATTGACATAAATTTATCTATCATTAAATTTTGTAATTATCGCGATTATAAGTTACGCAACTTATACCTTCTTCTCTTTTTTTTGTAAATACTTCTGCCTCTTCTGCAGTCATATGTTGAGAATTTAATACAACCACAACAGGCTTTTCTTCTTCACGTTCTTCATCATTATCTGAATCTTGTGGTAACACTTCTCTCTGTGTAATAAGTTATTTAAATAGCTATTTATATTAGTTGTAAAGAAGCACTTTTAGTTAAATATTTAAACAAAGCAAATATTATTTTTTTGAAATACGTTAATTTAAAAATTAAACAATAATTAATACAAAATAGAAAACAGAAAATACCTTTGTGTCAATTGTAGGTCCTTCTTTATATCCAATTTGTTCTTTTAATTCGCGTAAAAATTTGGGCTCATTCGGCTTAATATATGACACATTATGTTTTTTTCTTGACATTTCGTTACCTTTTTGTTGATATTTTTAAATAGTACACACCAAAATATAACCTAACTCAAACGTATTGCAAATTATATTGTATACAAGCATAAACATATGCATTCTACATAGATTGAAAAGTAAGATCTATCTAGTAAAATTCACTAAAATCACTAGTACGTTAAACTTGGTTGGTTGGTATGACGGGTATAGCGATTCAGGAATCTTTTGTGTAAAAAATAATATGTCATGTAAAAGATATTCTTATTTAAAAAGAAAGAATAAATATTTAAATACGTAATAGAAAAAAATCTGCACAATGAAATTTATAGTGTAATAAAAAACATCTGGTTATGTACCTCGGATCTTTTGTAGAAAATTTCCATTATTTAAAAAAATCATAGGCTTTATTAATATGCTTTAATAATTTATTTTATGATAACGATGTTCTCATTAATATTTGTCACAATTTAAAACTGTTTAACTCAATAATATAATGAACTGCCGATAAAATTTTAAAAAAGGATTTAAAAAATGCTATTGGACAAAAGTAGAAAATCATTCGTTAGTCACACGTTAATTTCATTAATCAAATTAATGATCAATTCTAAGTATCCTAAAAAGTTTTAAAAACGGTGGTCCATTCCGTAATCGTTCAGCAAATATATAACAGATATTAACTGTCACGATATAAAGCTGATATAAATGCTTAAATGTGAATAAGTACAACTTATGATACCCATTAGTACGTTGTTATCATTCAGGGTTTCGATATGGTAATTATACGAGTATTTTTATTTGAGTACAATTTCTAATGAAAAGGATGCTTTACAAACGCGTCACTTCAGAATTATTTAGAGCCCTTAATTTCCCATCCGAATGACTAGACCGACGGTGTCGAACTTGAGTGTGAGTACTAATAATATATCCACTTTCTTCTTGTCTGTTGTGCTTTTCCATTTGAATCGCTGGCATGCATCGTGGCGCTGGCCCATCTAAACATTCGCAGCTTAAACTACCGTCTAATTCGCTCTGATATGGTGGCGGTATAAGTAAACTTTCGGTAGATTTGGTCGGTTGAAAATGTCTACTGGAGCTGCCTGAATATGTGGTACTGCTGCTTGTTCTTCTTTGAACAGTACCACCAGTAGGCGTTTTTGCTCGTCCATGTGCACCTTTTCCAGGTCTCTCAGCGCTATGCGTTTTTATGGTGGCTGTATCCAAATAACCATATCCGAAACCATAGCCGCCGAATGCTTTGGTAGTTAAATTGTCCCAGGATTTTGGCTTCGCGTACTGAAGGCACGGTGGTGGTCGTTGATGTACGCTTGGATCCCAATAGAGGGTATCCGTGCTTAGACTGGTTGAACAAGATGCTACGCTTTCGGCTGCGGTCGAGATGTCACTACTAGTAATAGAATGCAGACTGTGTCCTGATGTTCGCGAGCAATTGTGTATGCCGTGCTGTTGCGTTTGTTGTAGTTTTTCTCGCTGCGCGTGATGATGCTGCACTTGTTGCTGTTGCTGCTGTTGTTGTTGCTGTTGCTGATGGTGATTTTGCTCGTTCCTTGCTTTCCTTTGCTTCTCTCGACGTCTACGACTAGGTACACAATTTGGATCGCAGCATGGACTAGCCAGATCGTATGCATCTAAACTACCACTGTCCGATTGTTCTCTACGACGGCTGGCGCTCGAAATACAAGCAACGCATAAGCTATTTTGTGGCGGAGGATGAAGGGGAGGCGGATCGCCGCTAGTACTCGACTGTTGTTGACAGGATTTGTGTGGTTTCGATTTTGCTGGAGTACTGTTCATACCATTCGCTTGATGGTAGCTGTGTCGCGATGAAGCGGTTGCTCCTGATTCACACATTTTCGAGAGAAAGTGATGATGATCGCTTCGAGAACGGGGAGGCCCTACAGCTACTAGGCAAGCGGTGTTTCGTGGAACTAAGCATGGTCTTCCATCGGGAAACTGTAAAAGCATTCGTTGCTGTTTTTCATATATTAGAGGTTAAATTTATCTAGAATACAAATAATGTTTAAAATACCACGTTATAGAGAAGTAGATGTTCCGTGGACGTAGCCGGCCGGCAACATTGAATTGTGGAAGAATTAAAACTTGACGACGGCGACGGTTGATTGGGGTTACTTGTAATTACACTGTTAGGTGTTCTCTTTCGTGCTGGCAGTGAATGAGTTTTCCATCGACCCATAAGAATAGACCGTTCCCTCTCACAAAGTCTCTCTAATTCACCGAGGCGTGATTGGAGAGCACGTTGCAACTCGATATAACGCATATGTAATTCCACCTGAAAAAAGTTGTTGGCATTAACGTTCGATTGAACCTAAAATTCCCTCTATTAAATGAGACGGTAATCATGAATCGTTAACGATCTTGAAATTCACCTTTCTTACACAATCCTCGAAGGACACGACCATTCGCATCCTGGTATCACAGTTCTTTATGAAATTGACCAACGTTTTGTGATCGGCTCTGTCCATTTCGTGACCGTTTATCGAAAGTATCACGTCACCTTCCCGCATGCCGGCTTTGAACGCTGGTCCATCGTATTCCACGTAATCGACGTATGTGACCATCTCGATTTCTTGCTCCCTTTTGTAATGTATCCCGTAGCTCTGTACAATTTCAGGTGAATCGATTAAAATTATTGCGATTCCAATCCTGTTTCCCGAGGAATTCGAACGTTCCAAATGAATTACTATGGTATTTGTGAAAGTTGGAATCGACATAGGGTATAATTAACGCGTTCAGTGCGATCTTGATAGATCTGTACAGGAGAACTGGGGATTGAAACTGAAATCATTTCAAACAGCGCCTCCATTACATGTATTAACACGCGTAGGACAAAATTTACGCGGCAGCTTTTTGAGCGCCGCTCTGAACGCGTTAAGTTACAATTAGGATCAGTGAACAAAAATGTTACTATACGATATTTTATATAGCTTGCAGAATGTACAAGAAGATGGACGGATGCATTACCTGTAACGTGAAACCGTACGTGCCATTTTTCTTCTCGACGATGATGGTACGACGGCGTCTATCCTCGTCCGCTCGTGTCACTCGATCTGACTTCGACCTCTCCAGAACAGCCTACGGAGAAGGACCGTTACAATGGTGAAACTGTCGCGATAAGCGATTGAAAAACTGAAACCTCTATTTTCACTCCTCTAACATCGCATACTTTAAATAACGAAACTTGTGCTTCGGTAAGCAAAAAAAGAATCTCACTAAAGTTCTAGCAGAACTACACTCTAAACGTAGCATCAAAATGAAAACAACGTAACTCAGGCATTTATTGCATTTTTCTGGAATACATCATTTGCGCGGCAGTTATCGGGATTAAACAAAATCGACCAACACATCTACCAATAAAAAAAAAAGGAAAGGACACGAAAAATTGGTACGAACATCAACAACATTAACAACAACAACAATCACAACAACAACAACAAACACCAACAAAAAAATAAGAATCAGATAATAAGATTCAACACACGTTGTGCAACCCACAGAATTTCCTTGACCACGAAAAACAACTCGAAATGGGCAACAAGAAACTGCTCGAGGAAGGCTGTTTCAGCAAATAAAAATCATTCTTTCGATACACGAGTCGATGTAATAACATTACACATTCCACGACACCACTCCATTCTTCTTCGTCGCTGTTCTCAACGCCGCCGGTACGATGCTGTTGCCCGGCCGCCTCGGTATTCTGCGGCGAGTTGTTCATGATCCTCCAAGGTGACGGGAAAAAACGAAGAAAAGAAGAAAAAGAAAAGGAAATGAAGAACACGGAACGAACGGAAACAGGAGGAGCCGACCCGAGTTATCCGCGAGGAACGGTCCCTCTGTGAACGGAGAGGATCACACTAGGGGTATCCTGATCGAGGTGTCGAAGATGTCAGGGCGTACGCGCGCGCGTGTACGTGCGGTACTGCTTCACTTTCGAACGCGCTTCTTCACCTCTTCTCCGTTCCTCCCTCTTTCTCATTGTGCTTACATCTCGACGGGCGACACGCCTGAGCCAGCTAGGCCGCGAGGTTAACGTGCGTTTAGGCGCGATTATATATGCTCTCTTTTATTGTTATCTTGGTTCCCGGCTGCTGGTCGCCGGCCCTCAATGCGCCTGCCCGACAATATCGGCTTACAACCCCGTCGTCGTTCAGTGGCGAGCGCAGAGGGTGGCGGAGGAGAGTCACAGAGAGAGAGAGAGAGAGAGAGAGAGCACGCGCAGTCTCATCCTCGCGGGATCCCTCCTCTCGCACGACCACCCCCTACCTTTGGTCCCTTCCGTCACCTTTTATCAACCCACCTTCTCTCCCCTTTCTTCCTGCAACCTCCCCCACCCTTGGTCCCGCCGGACAGGAATAACTCCTCGCGTGCAACGTCCTTGCAGTTTGCGCACCGGCGGTTTGTTTCCACCCGGGGGTCGTCGTGTCAATGAACAGCCGCCTACTCTCCACGAGACGAAGTCGCCAAGTTTTCCTTGCTTCTTGTAATGGAATTTTTTGAATAGCATGGCTGGTGGACCGTATCGCAGCCATTTTCTGTTTCTCATTCTGTTGTGTTCAAGTTTAGTAGAAAGGAGGCACGAGAGGGTGTAGTATATATAGTAGTACCTCAATAGTAGTAATATGAAATGAAGTGCTAAATAAAATCGATACCTTGGTACGCAGAGCGTCGGCATTCTTTCCATTTCGTCCAACCTTACTTATTGTTCCTCGTTCTCGCTAAAGACCGAAAAAGAAATAGTGTTTGGTAACTCTTAGGACGCTTCTCTGTCAACCGTCGTTAGCAGACGCGACTACTATCGAGACACCACTGTGTATACCGACGAGAGTGATACGTTATGCTCGTTTTGTTCCTCTTAGTCCCCAGCTACACATGTCCATTTCGGTGCTTCGCCGAAATACGCTCCTGAACGACGAGAATAACGTGTCACGGCACTGTCCTCGTCGTCCCCGCTGCACTTTTATAAATGTCTCGGGCGAACAGAGGAATACGTCACCGGTCTCGGTGAGAGAGCGGACAAAGAAACACATAAATGAGAAGTATCGTGGGAATGATCAGGATGCATGATAATATGGAGGAGAGTGTCCATACGTTGCACAACGAAT
Organism: Tetrapedia diversipes; assembly: GCA_033822845.1. Classification (NCBI taxonomy): domain Eukaryota; kingdom Metazoa; phylum Arthropoda; class Insecta; order Hymenoptera; family Apidae; genus Tetrapedia; species Tetrapedia diversipes. The sequence goes on from JAOPTO010002283.1 coordinate 146,799, forward strand.
CGTTTTCCGGATTGTCGGATTCGTCTGCTATTTCTTCCTCTTCTTTTCGGTGCCGTTCTCTTTGTCAGCTTTCTGCACGGTTTTCCGTTCGCTGTTTTGCACAGTCACACCATTCTGCTTTTTCAAAGGCGGCAGAGGCGGAGGCTTTGGTTTCGGAACTGGAACGTGTCTGTACAAATGAATCATCAGGCCCATTAACCATTCGTGTGCTGCAGCTCGCAGAATCGTACAGGAGTCGTTTCTGATATTATACAAGATACTATAAGAAACTGAGCGCCTGTGTCGTCTGTTTCGACCTGACCTCTTAACACTTAGCCAACCGAATAGGAAGATCTTCCATTTTCACTTCAATAAAGCGCTGCCATTGATTCTATTTACTTTTGTTATTAGTTAGTCTCGAGCCGGTGTTCAGTTTATTAAAAATTGTACTTTGGAAAAGCAGAAAATGTATTTCATAAACTGTGAACAACACTAGTTTAAGGCAAACTAATAACAAAAGTAAATAGAATCAGTGGCAGGGCTTTGTTGAGGAAAACATTAGAGATCTCCCCATTCAGTTGACTAAATGTTAAGGTGGTCCTATACGATGAGGTCGGCTGTGAGGTTGGACTTGTGGTCAGCAATGGGTTCGAGTTTACACCGGAACTTTTGACAATTGAATTACCACTATACACAGCTTATTTTCACCTGCAACTCAAAGTGATCCGAACCCATCACTACTTGTAAGTTCAGCCTCGCGACCAACCTCATCATGCAGGGCTTACTTTACTGTGGATTTATGATGTGTGCGTAGCAAGGTGATCTCGTCACTTTGCGACTAACGCAAATAAGTCGACGTTGTATGCGCTACCACTCGTAAAATAGCGAAATATTGGTGACTTTGGCACAGTATACGGAGGCTTAAACTGTTACTTCGCGTTAATCGCAATCATCTAGACTTGACGCAGACGAGTGACTTTTCGTCGCACGACTGTACGATTCTACCTTGGAGTTGTTTTCAATCGGGAAGATCGTGTGTCAGAAAATTGCTCGCCTGCATTGGTCGTTAGAGGAAACTCTCGAAGATCGGTTGCAGTTTTAACAAGCAACAAATAAAAGATCAACTTCATGGTAACCTACGGTCTAAGGATCGCCAGAAAGTTACCGAGGTCATATAGATAACTTTAACGCTTATCTTTATAACCTTTATAACCTTGCCCGTCGCTACATTTTGCATACTATATAACTTCAATGTTATCGTTTAACAAGAAAACGGACTGGAGGCTTGGAAACATCATCGAATCGAATTCGTGGCGGTAATTTGTTTAATCTTTCACCTGGAAGATCGAACTGATCTTACTTGAAGGTCATCTGAATTTCCTGGAGCGATCTGTCCTTGATCACGTTGATCCAAATGTTCGACTGCGTCCTAGGTTTCACGCATAATCCCTTGGCCACACAGCATTCCGCGTTATCGCGTTCCTCCTGGGCCTCGAACTTCCTCTGCCAGCATTCCTCCCACTTCCGTAAACGTTCCTGATGTTCCGCATCGCGTTTTGCCTGCCACTCCTTCTTCAACTTGGATCGAATCTGCTTTTTCTTCTTCTTGCCTTTCTTCTTTTCACCTCGCTCCATTCCCTTCCGGTCTCTCCGCCTCCTCGATGTGTATCCCTTCTCGGCGCTCTCTTGTAATCGCTTCTTACGGTCGTTTTAATTGCAGGAAACTCTCATCTGTTAATGGCTGACGATATCTTTCTCGGCGGTACTATTCGTGAACGAATATCGCTGGCAGCGAGAGAGTTACCGGTACCATTTTGAGTCGGTATTTTAGGTAACGCGATAGGTTAGCTAGAAATGGGAAAGTGATTCGGGTGATTAAAAGGATATTAGAAACGCAGGGAATTTAAGAGCACTGTTATTCGATTACCGAGGGAAAATTTAGGTCCTGCTTACGGGTATCCATTATGCTTATCGTGTTCACGGAAAATTTTGTCCACAAATCGAGTTCGTTTGCAAATTAGAAACAGTTTTTCCAATGGCAAACGTCGGAACAAAAGCGGAGCGGCATTCATTAAAAGACAATTTCAAGACTTCCGTCTCTACTTTGGTGTTAATCACTTTATTTCACAAAATTTCGTCTATCTAATTTTGTCATTCTGTTCGGGAATTGTTTGCGTGTACGTAGTTCGGAATAAAACAGTTTCGTTTCGCCGTCCGACGACATCCGTGTTCGGTGTACCATTTTTCATGGCCGATGAACTGGACCAATTCCTTCCACGTTACAAAGAACTTGCATACACGTTCCCCTCGTCACTTTTTACCACAGTTGCAACTGTAATCTTTCACAGGACATCCACATTTCTTGACAGTCTCTTTGGGAATCGAATCGCTGAGCCCTTTGAATCCTTTCGTCGCCGTTGGAGGGGAAGGACCGCAACAAGGTGGACAAGGATCCGGTTGTGCACAAGGAGAGCATTTTGCTGACCCCGCTGCCGATTGTTGACGAACAGACGCTGGTGCTGGACAACCACACGCAGAAGTTCCGGATGCGGCTGCTGATTGAGCTCTCCGACGTTGTTTCGAGGAACATCCCGCGCAACTTGCTCTGTCGGGAACAAACAGAACAATCGTGTATTGTCGACGAAAAGGACGTGAAAAGAACGCGCTTTCTGTTTAGCCATCGAGGCTGAAACGAAAACGGGTGTATTCGGGCGCGACCGAAATGCAGGTAGTTCAATTTAGCCAAATTGCTCCGAGCTTTCGAGCACGTTCGATCCGAACGAACGAACCTTTCCTGCCATGCATACTTCGATTTCATTCCTTTTCCGGTTAACTTTCACGTTGGTTCTTACCCGGCCGCGAGGTATCGATCTTTAAGAGCATCGGAGTACACAAAATAGTGGGAGAGAGGGAAAGAGGATGTAAAAATATACAACACGTAAGCGTGTAACCGTTGAGAGTAACGAAATTTGAAAACATTATGTAACGTTCTGAGGAACTTGTATAACGAGGTATACGCTTGCTTAATGTGCCGTTAATGCATACTCGTCGAGCGTCCTCGCTAATGTAAATTCAATCATTCAATCTGTAGCGTTAAGCGGAAATGTTAAAATACAAATTGCAAATGAATTTTAAATTGTGTAGAAGAAGCTTCGAAAACGTATGTTTTACATATTTTTAACGTTTCATCCAAACGAAACTACTATATTCGACCCTGGTTATATTAAAGTATATTGAAGTACTGAGAAAAAGGAAGTAGTCGTTCAAGTGACCAAAATATGTATGCGATAGTTCAAGCGTTCATTCATAGGTATCATATAAGTATCATATAGTCGGATATTAGACTAGGCTTGGAATTATTCGAACAATCGAACGGCCGAACATTCGGATAATGGCATCGCAAGGTATTAGTAATCCAGATTACAATGTAAGGTTCATCCCTTGAATAAATTCCACGTATCCTTATTTCTACCCTACTTATTACCCGAATTATCCGGACACTTTTAGCTATCCGAAATATTCCGTTACCATTTCGAATATTCGAATGTCCGGATAGTTGCAATAACGCGGTTTGTCCGCCCACTAGACCGTCTAGCTCTGTTCAATCTAATCGCGTTGAAAGGATCGGGGACAAGAAAAGAGCCTAGTACCCAGCAGTTCTCTGACGAGACGGACAACATGGCCGCGGACCATAGTCAGGCGTTCTAGGTTTCTCAGGTAACGGAGGACAGGAGCCTGTCTGAACGACCGGCGTCGGGCAACATGTCCTTTTGCCTGCCTCGCCGCTTCCGTCGACGCATTTCTTCGCGCAGGTGCATTTCAACGGGACCGTGTAGCACTCCGACGGTATTTTCTTGCACTGGAAAATGGGGCTGTCGTCCGCGCCCTTGAAGAGGTACGGTTTCCTGTTGTGGGGGATCTGAAATTGGGTGATGATCCTCTTGCCGAAACAGGAAGCTCTTATGTAAACGGTCACGCTTCCAACGCACTGTCCGGTAGCCGTGGTGATCTTGAACGTGTCCTTGATCGTCTGACAGGGATTCGGTATTTTGAACACCTGCTGGCTCAGCACCGCGTTTATGATCGCTTTCGCCTCGATCTGGTAGCTGCCGACCAGCATCACATCCGGCAGCACCCCGGGCGGTAGCTTTTTGTACACCGACAACGTTATGGGGAACGTGGTCAAGGGTCTCTGGAGCACGATCGACGGCAACGCGAACAAACAGGATTTGCCTTTCTTGAAAACCTGCGTGTCGTCCACGGAACAGGCACAGCAGTCTGTTAGAGCTTCCTGACAAATGTTGACCGGTGGCAGGTTGAGTATCTATGGATTTTGCGTTCGACTATGTTACGTAACATTATGCAATTTATTATGCAAACTAGTAGAATGAAAGAAAATGTAGGAGGAAAGTATGATGTAGAGGATAGATAAGTATAATGTAGGGGAAGAGACGCGCGGAGGGTGAATCTGGTAAATTGTGATCACCTCAATGGTGAATTGCGGATTATTTGTCGGAGAACACTAGTGTTTCGAATAAAAGGGGGACGATTTTTGTTCGAAACATTTTCGTTTTACGGTAAATAATTTACAAGACAACCATTGAGGTGATCAATTTCTGAGACTCACCCTGTATGCGAAGCTTACAATGAGGTTAAGGGGTAAATGTTTAATTAGCAGTTTATCGGCGGATTTAACACAGGTTTGCGTTACTTGAAACGACACACAGGTACAGGCAGGCAACAGCTCGTCCTGCATCGCCCTTATCACCGGGATTTTAACTCTGTCGACCAGGAACTCGATCAAGAAAAGTTGTTGTTCGTCCGCCATTTCAGTCGAAGTGCAACGCTACAAAAGCTCTCTTACATCCTTCCCATGGTTTACGATTTAATTTTGTTACGACCGAATTGCTTAACAAATATTTATCAGCTAACCGACAATTTAGATATTACCACCGAGTCAAACGTGTCGAAACATTTCGAGGTTCGGAACCCGTGTAGAGGGCGTTGCGCACCGCCATTACGAGCATCCGATTCGAAAAGTGGTTTCGCGCGAGAGAGAAAACAACAGAACCTTCTAAAAATGAATCGATTTAATAAACTACACATAAATACGAAGCGTAACGGTAAATCCAATCTTTTCTTCCATCGAAAATTCATGAAAATCGTTCGATTCTAAGAACGGTGAACAGAACCAAATCTGTCTTCTATTCATTTCTCTTTGTCCTTCTCCTTCTGCTTCTGCTTGTCCTTCTCTTTACCCTCCTTGCCCTTATTCTTCTTCTTCTTCTTCTTCTTGTCCCTCTTGTCCTCCGTCTGAATCTCCCTGGTCTCGCATCTGATCGGGGGCCTCCTCTCCGGACCTTTCGGCGTTCTCATCTCCAGCTGTATGTCAGACTTCTCTCCAGCGCCGACGATACCCTTCTTCCCAATCCTGAGCACGAACACATCGTGGTCGGGATCGCAACTGGCAGCGTCCGCTTTGCTGGCCTCTGCCTCGGACGCCACCGTAACCGTAGGCTTCTTGTCCTGGCCCCTATCTAGGATCCCGGACACCTTCAAGACCACCGCCTTCCCGCAGGGCTGCGCTGGCCCTCGACTCGACTGGATCAAACCGGACTGCTTCTGGACGTCCGCGCAGGTTTCCGGTTTCGATCGGCACTCTCTCACCGGTCGCGACTCGCCGATCGCCGGTTTTCGGCTCTCCGTCGGCTTCAACGTGGCCCCAGTTGGGCGTCCGCAGGGCATACAAGGGTGCTCCTCTTTCACGCAAACGCGACACGGTGGTCCCCCCTTCACCAGTTCCTCCTTCGAGTCCCTGCACACGTCCGCGATCTTAGAATCGACCACGCGACACTTGTACGTCGACGATTTCTCCTTGGTCTTGTCCCCCTGGAAGATGTACGAGGAGACGGTCCTCTCCGGCGGGGCGTCGAACTCCGTGACGATGGTCTGCCCGAACGCGGAGATCCGGACGAACATGCAGACGGCCCCGATGATGGTGTCGTTGTAGGTGAGAGGGACCTCGCCCTCGAACACCTTCGGCGGCGGTGCCATGCTGTGCCAACACTGTAGCATCTCCTTCCTTAACGCGGCGAATTGCTTGGTGAGGTCCAGCTCACCGTTGCCCACCAACACGTCCGGTTTCACGCCCTCTGGCATCTTCTTTCGCACGCACAGCTTGACGATCAGGTCGAACAGTTTGTTGATCACCGTGTACTGATCGATGGCGAACATCACGGAGCGACCGGAGTAAAAGTACTCGACGTCGTCGGCGACCCCCGCCTGTGGTTGAAACAACGGGTCCACCGGGGTTATCTCGATACCGTCGGCCTCCTTGAAATTAAGAAACTCCACGGACATGGTGGTGGGGACGAAGAACATTTGATTGAGCTTCGCCAGACGTTCGCTGGTCATGTGGTGGATGAAGAATTCTAGCAGGAACAGGTATTGTTCCGTGATACCCGGGCTGGCCGGTTCCCGGTTACCGAACGCTGGCACAGCATCCGGTTTGCTTCTACTCTCCTTCGATGATTTCTTCTTTGCTCGGTGACCACGCTCCATTAATAGCCGATCGGTTTAGCGACATTAGAGTAGTCCGGAATGAGGGATCGACGGGGTTCACTTCAGATTTTCATCGTTATAAATCGCTCGATTTCAGACTTCGAATTTTCACGGGCTCATGGTGATTAGGTTAACGTTTCTCCCCGTGACGTTTGCTATCGGTTCCGTGCGTACGAGGAACTATCGATTAATCGTAATGATTTTATGCGGAGCTTCTTGGGAAATCGGCTACGATTTCTGCCCCTATAACTCGGCGGAGGTTTCTTAACGGAGCATTATTTAATGTCACAATGATCAACGTGAAACGAACCAGGTGAAGCTCACACTCTCGAGGATATTCTGAATGTCAGAACCGATAAGCAACGATGCCCGGACGATAGGATAACCGTGGTTATCTTTATTTGCAATGACAGACGAGCTATAGTTCTCATGGAATTTGAACGAATCACTGATCCGACGATTTCGACCGATAACCACCGATTTTGACGGTGAACCTTGTAATTTTACAAGTGCATCCCTTACAGTAACAACAGTTCTTGTCAATCTTTACGCGTGAAAATGTTTATGGTATGGACGAAAAAATTGTTCGATTAAAAATTGTCGTATTCGTGTATACGTACAATCACGTTGTAACTTTCATGGTGCATCGGTTCAGTTTCCAGAACCACCGCCTCTCGATTATTACATAACCGACGTTTCGACCTCCTACCTGTCCGATGGAATATTTTACCATGGAACACCGGCCCCCTCCCATAAATACGTGGCCAAGCAGCTCAAACCGATCAAACGGACAGTGTGTAAGCTTATCGTTTCCAATAATCCGTATCTTGTTCAAACACCAGCGATAACTAGTCGAGCTGATCCTTTTTAAAATCGACAAAATGTCTAACTTGCACGCTACGAAGACCGTTATACCGATTTTAACGGAAAGAAAGCCGGGAAAAAGGAGTATAGATCCCTTTAACACGTCCACACCGGGACCAGTTCAAATATTCTCGATCATATCCACTCGATCGCATTCCTACATAAATGCACGTTAAATTTTCCTTATTCCAATTTTCAACTATGTCGCAATTTTTTCTAGTTTTCCTAAGTATCCGATGGGACATTCGAATGTGAGCCACCGGTGATACACGATTGCGTGAACGTGTTAAAGGGGAATATACTGAAACCCTATAAATTCGTTGTGCTCGTCGCTAAAAATAATCAAAGTGTCGAATGTAAGTAGGTGTCGATCGTAAAACGTTTTCGATTCGCTTTGAGACACGTGGCAATGAAACGGAGCGTACGAAGAATGGCTACGATCTGTTTGCCCGGTATTATTTAATCGATCCCCCCCGGTTAACGGTATTAAAGGCGACGTAACAATCGAGTTAGGGAGATCGAATTAGACGATTGTTTGTGTAATTGTTGCAGATGACCCGATAGCGCCGATACAGGAACTCAGTTCGTATAGTTTAGAACGGCAACTTATGAGGGAGAAGGAACTGTATGTGAACTCTCCTGTGCACGATAATGGACTCGTGTATCAAACGCTTCGCGTCATGCCTAAATGGCCCCGTGAGCAACGTCTGACACAAAACGGTTGGTACCATTTTTAACATCACGATCGCAATAATAATTATGTACAGTAACGGACAAAAGATTAACTCTTAGCCAACCGAATGGGGAGATTTCTTCTTCTTTCCTCTGCCATTGATTCTATTTACTTTTGTTATTAGTTAGTCTTGAACTAGTGTTGAATTTATTAAAAATTGTACTTTGGAAGAGCAGAAAATGCATTTAACGAAATGTTAACAACTCTAGTTCAAGGCTAATTAATAAGAAAAGTGTATAGAACCAATGGCAGAAGTAAGAATGAGAGACCTCCCCATTCGGTTGGTTAAGTGTTAAGACCAATGGGGTCAAAGAAAATGAATAAATTAACCCTTAACACTCCTATTTTTAAGTGTGAATATCTACCGGCAATTCCAATTTATTCTCATCATATTTTGACTTACAAGTTTTTAAGCGTCAGACTTTAAATGCTACAATGACGTGTAAATAATAATATTAAAGTAATTCAAAACAATCTTTATTCATTTCAAAAGTAATATAATTTTGATTAGAATATTTATATTATTCATTATATTTTGTGATCGAGAAGCACACTTGGAGCCATAAGAGTTAATCAGTAAGAAACAACAGTATAAATGCAATTTCTATTCTACGCTAATCGATAAATAGTGTTCTACCATAATGACGATAAAAATGTACAGATAAACAATATTTGCGGACCATAAAATTATGTTTCACATTGTCCCGTCGCCTTAAACTTTTGTCCGCTACTGTAGCTGGGTCCATTTCGTCCGCGGTGAAGTTTCACATTTCGAATATCTTTCGAAGGGAAGGATGGGAATCGTAAGTTTTCAGATGTGTTTGAATGAACAATAAATGGCCCCGGACGAAATGGCCTAAAAGCGATTTATTTGTGTAGTACACATTTCAATGATTAAACCGAATCAAAATTTACGCTGTAAATGTTTAATAAAATATACGAAGCGTGAAAGATAAAATATAGGGTGTAAACAAAAATTGAAGCAAACCTGATAAAACGTGTATATCTCCAGATGATACTGAACGAATTATTTTTGTAACAATGAAATTATTGATCTATATGTAGAGTAATTGGAATGGAAAGATTGACGAGAAGTACCATTTTTTTTTTTTTTTTTTTTTTTTTTATAACAATGCTTGGCATTCTTGTTGTATCCATGGGGTCAAAGGTCATCCGTCTTGTCCGCCAGGGTGGATCCACCGAGTTGGCTGGAATATTAATTGTTTACCACTTAAAGTAATGGGCCGACACCGACTTAGCAATTTCGGCCAATCGAACGTCCGCCGTACAAATAATTGGACGTCCCGAGAAGCAATCAATGACAAAGTGAATCGTGCACGACACTAATTTGCTAATGAGTCACGAGTGATTTGTAACCCCGTTACAAACGGTCGTCGGAAATGTTAGCCTAATTGCTGATCGCCGATTCGTGTCAGCGGCTGCAACAAACTGTTTCTAAAACTGTTTTTAAAAACGAAATTTTTGAAAAGATTCGAAAGAAATTGCAATTGCTAGTCCCGATACAAGGTACGACGGTATCGTTAAACTGTGAGGAGTTGAGTTGAACGTTTCGAATAGTATTTTGGTGGGTCCTATTTTTTTTTTCACTAAAACATTCTTGAAACATGTCGAAAAGAAATGAGGGGCATAAAATGCGTTCCACTTTTTCATGATTGATTCATGAGGACAGCGTGAAAAAGCTGATAACGGATCGGTTCCAAAAAGTTTAAAAGAAATCGCTGCTGATCAACGATGCAGCAAAGAGTGGGAGAATCGCACACCACTACAAAAGGGATATTATGAAACTGAAGCAAAAGAAAGCAAGGTTAAAGCTCAAGGAAGTCTAAGTAAAAAAAAAAAGACTACACTTGGGGAATGCTTGCTTGGAATAGACGCACGAGATGCTTAAAAGAGAGCAAGAATTTCAACAAAATATGCTTCAGTGCATAGATTCTGTCGTTTCCATGGGTTTGCAACATAATAAATTGGAAAAACCTGAAATTCATATTTATTCATGTGAATTGGTTTCATGAAAGGGAATCAAATCTATAACGAGATTTGTTTCGCCGGTGACGGTGAATGGAGACCAGTAAATTTCTTTCGATTTCGATCTCTAATTGCAAATTGCTTTTGATTGCTTGTAAAAAATTGCAATTTCCAGCCGTGTTCTCGATATTCCCACGTTCGCAGCAATACGAGTTATGGTACATCCGTGATAGGCGATTGAAAAACGGCGAGAAGCTACGAGAAACCCTGGTCGAGTGCAAGAAGAAAGAGGAGAAGCTCAGGTAAACGCCTGTCTTTTATTTTTATCACGCTTAACACTTAGCCAACCGAATCGGGAGATCTCCCATTTTTTTCCGCGGCACAGCCGCCACGATTGATTCTTTTCGCGTTTGTCGTTAGTCAGTCTTGAACTGGCGTTGTTCACGGTTCATCAAACGCATTTTCTGCTTATCCAAAGCAGAATTTTTAATCAATTCTTAGTACGCGACGGACAGTGTTCGGGTTAGGTGTGGCACCGTGCGGTTAGCTAAATGTTAATAGGCTCACGATCGATGAAGTGTTGACAGGGCAGAAATATCGCGGTGTATTTAATAGGACAGATGACGAACCGTGTGCCCTGATGAAACCACCGATATGGTGGAAAGATAAACAGAGTAAACCGCGTGGCGTTCCAATTGGAAACGCGAACGACTACACGTACGAGAAATTAGCTTTCGAACAAGAAGCCGCGAAGCTGAGCGAAAGGCTTGAAATAGATCATCCGAAAAAATATGTACCTGGTGTGATTCATCGAATACAGGTATTAATATTGTTATTATCATATGTTCTTGCTGTAGTTCAAGGTAAAATTTTTATTATTAAACGTTACTCGTTTTAACTCCGTGAAAAAGTGGCATTTGACGATTTCGTGGTAACGATCTCCTGCAGTGACAATAGTAGTAGAAACGTTTAAAATGGTTTCGTCCTCCGCGTTGCTGACGTGAGAACGGCGGATCTGTGAAATTAAATATCCGGGATGTCACACAACAACGCCATAATCAGCGTTCTTTTCCATTACGATAGTCGAACACGTAACGCGTGCAAACTTCATTCGTTTCGCGACGTAAAAATCGCGTCTTTATCTTATGATTTGCAAGTAGTGCGAAAAGAAGCAAGGTCGCAGCTCTTGCTAACTTCAAAGCGTACGTTTGAACATCCAGCATCGCAATTATCGCGTGTTCAATAAAAATCAACGATCTATGGCTTGTCGATAAGAAGATATATCGCAGAACTGCTTAAAAATGCTTTCGTTTGAAAAATGAATTTTAACGTGATCGTGCGAGAAACAGTTGCGTACTATTTATTCAATTTATTGATGACACTGTGCTACTATGTATGCGAGACATCACGTGCCTCGGAAGACGTACATGCATATGTATGTGTTGCAGGAAGATGATAAAAATAGGGATTTGATCAAATCCCTATGGTATACGATTAATTCACGGAAGATGTTAGAATAACAACTATGTAGGGTGATTTCCCTGAAGACAATAAGCGATTTGATTAACACTAGAACTACCACAGCAGTCAAAATGACTGGTTGATGATTACTTATAGCAACCTTATAAATTCACTGTGATAAAGCTTCCAAAATTTCCTATGATTTTCCGTAAAAGGTATAAATAAAGATTTATTTCTTATGTATTCCGTATTTTTTCATGTAATTTCCAATGTGATCTCTTCCGTGCAAATAAGTACGCTTTGATTGTCGGTAGTTCTAGTGTTAAATCCCTTAACTGTTTTAGCAAAAAGATCACCCGAACCTATTCCTTTTGTTAATTAGTTTCGAATAAATAATCTTGTGTTCTTCATTTACTATCGTTTTATTAACTATTCTACATTTAATAATGCTTGATTTACTAAATAAATATTTTTAATATCTAGACAATGTTACTTCATATTTTTACTAAAGCAGTTAAGGGATTTCATCGAATCACTTACTTTCTTCAGGGAAATCACCTCCCAGAGTTGAGCAGACCCCTTTTTTCAACATTTCCCTGCGACATATGCACACGTATTAAAGCTCTACAGTTACACGTACACAAAAATATGCGTCAGAAACGTGAAATGCTAATAAGGACGTCAGTGGGATGCGTTTCTCGCACCTTAGATCTTCCACGATCGATGTGGATCGCAGATACTTATATGATTTCATTTTGAAAAGAATCCAGAGGACACAAGCATGAAGGACGCTCTCGAGCGATCGGACGCGTTTGAGCCGCTTTTGAAAAAGGACAACATCCTGTCAAAGATCCCACCCGTCGATGAACGTCTTCATCCTTCTGAAAAATACCGTATGCGATCATCTCGACTTACTCGATGCGAATTTTACGTTTTTCAATAATCTTAGAATAACGTTTCCTATATTTATTTTATTTATTTTTATTAATTTATATTTATTTAATCCTTGCCTATATTGGCTTAGGATGCTTCCGGTTTACAATTTTACATTTTATAACCCATCTTATTTTCTAAATTTCTAATTGTACTTGCTATTTCCTATTTGTTTCCCTATTTGACACTAATTGCGCCTTCGAAAAAGAAAAAAAAAATTATTTCTTAATTATTAAACTTATTTTTCTTAACTATTCATTCTTACATCTAACTTAGTCTATTCTGTTTGATACTTCTGCTCTTCGGTCTGTGTTAGTCTTTACGTCTGCTCCTCCCCCTCTCCCTCTTTTTCTCCTTCCATCCTTTGGTTCATCGCCCTTCTCTTTTTTCCTCTTTCTCTGTTTATTCTTTTCATTTTTACTATACCTTCTCCAGACTCGAGTAACGTTTCTTATACTTCTTACAATTTAAAACGTTTTCTTTTATCTTTATTCAATGCTCTCGAGTAAGTTTTCCATCGTTTCACAGCTATCTCCACTTTTAACGACCCGGGCAACCTTTTTATTGTGGTTCACAGCGACTTCTTTACGTTTCCTTATCGATTTCGCGACGATCTTCTTATTTATTTCCAAATAATTGTAATCTCACGAGAGCAGCTTGCTGCGGATCGAAAGAGGATCGGAGTAGTGAACTCGTGGCTAGAAGTCCAAAAATTCTTCACGGTGACAGACGGTGGCAGCTCCCGGTGGAATACTTAAGCTTCCCAAAAACCGAGTTCAAGAGAGGAGAGGAATTACGAAAGTTAAGCAAACCCTTTTCACACGATTTGCATATGTGGTACCTGAAGAATAAACCAACCAAACTGATTGTTCCACCTAGACACCCGGGAAAGAGACCGATACCGGAAATGCGTTTTTCCCATTTGTAAATCTTATCCTTCTCAAATTAAACGTCCAACTTGCACCTGTTTGTTTCGTGAAAGTTATTTTAAAAATAGAAACCTATATGCGAAATGATAATGCACGATACAGAAGCTGTCTGTAAGTAGGTTAAAATCATATGTCGGTTAGACTATAAAGAAGCATTATCATGATAGATAGTGAATTGGCAACGACGTCGTTATGAAACGTGTCGCACAGGTGTGTCACAATTTGCACCCGATAAGAGCACACTTACGTCTATCGTCCAACCGCGGTGAAATGTAAACGTTTATATTTTTCGATTGATATCACTGACTCAAGACTCCATGACCTATGGGCAAGTAACAAATGTACGGATAATTTTTGTTTTTATCTCGCAGAAATTAATTTCAATGTTACCATCAAATCACTTCATTGACCCCTATGATATATTTACGTGTCTCTCTGCACGGTGAACATTAATTATAAAGTGGTTCCAAATATTATTCGTACAATATGTTACAAATAAATTCGTTTAACCCTGATATTCTGAGTCTGATAGAAGTATTTGACAAAACTTTGTGGGTATGCAGATCTTAATAGTATACGTATGAATTAATCTCTTGTTTTCATCTAAATGCCATTTTAAAAGGGTGAAATCAGTGTTGAAGTTTCTGAGTTTTCTCACATTTTTTAAAAATAACTTTGTAATGGTACTCGATGAAGCAAAACCTTTCAAATAGAAAATGTTTAATTTTTAATACCCTATCGCCCTGTAATAAAAAAAAAGAACACAGAAAAGCTTGTACTCAAAGTGTAAAAAATCGCTGAAACTTTCAAATTCGTTATCAGCCCCCTTAAAAGATATTTTGCCGCCAAAAAATTGTTCCACGCGGGACACACCATGCTCTGTACACGCATAAAGTTTCATTAAAATCAGAATTTCAGAAGTAGATAAATTTCCATATAATACAGTGTACGAATACTTTTTCGAGCCACTGTATACACAAACGACTCAATCAGTTTCTTGTCCGAAAGTTTTTTCAAGTGATTAATCTTACAAGTGGTCCTATAATTTCTTTACTTTCGAGTGTATTTAACTTTTTGTGCAAATACTAATAAAATAAATCAATGAAAAGGTCGCAGATATTGATAAGATAATAAATCTGCCAAAATGACGAGGACGCGATCGATCGACCAATCGTTGTGAAGTGTTCCACGTGTTGCGTTTCCGTGTGCAATTCATCGACCTCGCTTTTCTCGATTATTAGCGATGAATCGACGTTACACTCTATTACATGCCGCACTATGAATCCGCGCGAGCTAGCTTGTTCCGATAAAAATTTCACATATAATTTTCTGCTTGTTCATTGTATAAACAATCACCGTTACCTAACATTCTATACATCAAATCGGGTGTGTTTTCGATAGATATGAACAGAAGTTATGTAATATAATGCAATACGTTTGTAATTGCAACGATATTAAACAATAATTCGAATGCAGGTACAATTTTTGGAGAACACTGGAAAAAATATACATTTAACAGTTTCTCTTTTAATTTGTCTACCACAATACTGGTTAATATCATTAATATCAATAACGATTAGAATATTTGATCGATTATTGGAGTAATTGCTTGATATTTCGATCGTTTAAACCTCACCGCTACGTGTATTTATACGTATGTGTATATGTAGCTGCAGCCATGCCGGCTGAGATTTCATCATACGGTCCTTACCACGTGTTTATCGAACAAGTCTGATATAAATGCTATGCTTCTAACATGATAAATATTAATTTACACATCCGTTA
This sequence comes from Tetrapedia diversipes, assembly GCA_033822845.1. NCBI lineage: Eukaryota > Metazoa > Arthropoda > Insecta > Hymenoptera > Apidae > Tetrapedia > Tetrapedia diversipes. The sequence goes on from JAOPTO010002283.1 coordinate 162,030, forward strand.
TTTAATGATTAGATTTAATCGAATAAAATATCAAATTGAAAATAATTTTTGTTGAATCACAGAAAATGTGTCTTAAATAATATTTTTAAACAACATAAATTTTAATCAACGTTTCTAATAACCGTTGATTATTGTTTGACAATAAAAAGAATAATAATTTTCTTTCTTTATACAGTGCATAAGTTGGAAAATTCGATAAACAGTTAAGTAAAATTAAATTACTGATTCCTGGGCAGGACGTTCGACCTCTAGCGGTTGGTCGATGAAACGCAGTGGACGCTCTTCCGGGGACAAAAACTTTCGGTTTATTCCCGTTTATTCTTGTCTCGGCGGCAGTCTCCTTCGGTCGGTGTTCGCGGTAGTTTACACCGGTACGTGTCGCGCGAACCATTCGGTGTGCCGTAAACCGTCTATGCGTTTCGTATTTACGTCGTGATAAATTTGTCGATCTTTGTGACATTGTGCGTACCGGTGTTTACTGGGAATGAAATAACATTAAACTGAGATCCGTCCATATTCGCCACGTTCTTCCCTATACACCATAAAATACAGAGCAATATTTGTGCGCCAAACAACAGGTATGTATAGTCTTCAATTTTCATTTGAAACCCATTATTAGATACTCACTCCGAGCACTATTTAAAGACTGGTGTACATGATTTAAATTGCAAAAAAGACTGGAATCAGCTTGGAAAACGATAATCGAAACCGATTACTACCGATCGATTTCAAAATTAGATTCTTGTTCAAGGATACAAATGTGTTCTCTACGGTAATTGATCGCTATCGATATGAATTCCGAAAATTTGCATTCTTCATTCGGAATTTCATGCGTATATTTTAAACTTGAACGAGAGAGACAATATCGTTTCGTAAATGCAGTTGGTATATTTTCGTACTCGACCTTAGGGCATTACATTGATTTAAATATTAGTAAAATTTACAATTCTATCAGTTCTTTACATTTTTCTGTTGAATTCCAATGTTTTGTATATATGTAGAAAAGATTCACGCACTTACCTATGTACCAGCTGTATTCAGCTGCTGTTTACCTTAAATTCTCTATTCCGTTATCGCTGAAGTGTAAATTATACAAAATTCAAAGAAAAGAACAGTGTTGTAATACTGTAGAATTGTGTATTCTTTTATTTTAGGACTTCGTTTTTCAAATGTAAGCTTGTCAAGACTTACATACGTATAGGCTTATCGATCAAATAATATTAGCTAACGTCGAGATCATAGCAACAAAGGTTATCAATATATCACTTGAGGAAATTCGTGATTCATATTTCAAATTTAAGTACATCTTAGATTAACCTAATGTACTTTGTTTTGACATTCTAATGCTAATTCTGTAGCTAAAAAAACATTTATTTTTCGAAAATATACATTAGCAATGTATACAGAAAGAATAACAATGTTAGAAATTTCTGTAAACGGCAACCAGCAAAATTTATAAGCTACAAATTCTGCAGTATGTTTCATCAATAGAACCACGCCGCCACGAGCACGTGGTGTTAAGTTTGTGTGGACGCGACTTGTATGGTTCGTAATAGCAGTTCCATCGCACGGTAACTTCGTATGATGTAACTCCGCGTCGATATTTCGGACCTGCGCGACGGAACTATCGTTCTCTATATACGCGAATTGGTTCATTACCCTTTCGTGATATGGAAATCGATTTTCCTTCCGACTATTCACACGTTCTATATATTACATTATTGTGCTTTAGGCTTAATAATAGGATAATGTTGATTCATGTTAATTATAGAAGATTCCATAATGTGGTTTAACACGCTCAGTGTGACATCGATAGATCTATCGAGGAAAATTCCGAGTTGCCGGAAAGGTACTGGTAGAAAACACTAACTGAAACTGAAACCACTTCAAACGGTGCCGCTGCTCCACTCATTAGCATGCGTAAGACAAAGCTTATGCGACAGTATTTTTGGTCCCGCATAAAATGCTGTAAAAGTCATTTGTATTTCCCGCATTTTTATTTCGGCTTACATCTAGACGGGGTTTTTAATATTTTACAAAATTAATTTCAATTTGAAATATTGGAAAGCGTATTTTTAAAATTAATTTTTATAGTGACAACCAGATAATTCATTGAAGAGTTATGTTAACATAATTGGTTAAATCGATAGTGATAGAATCAATTATATCTTTTTAATGGAATATTTTACATGAAAAAGATTGATAATAAATTAAATTAATAACTTGCAGTAATTAAAGATAGAAATACAGGTTTTTGTATTGTAATTATAACTTCTAGAAAATCACTAATTTTGTATCTTAAGTTAAAAAGAATCGTAAGGTTCCTAATTTTCATATTGCCTATTGGAGCGTTGCCAAATTACGTAGGCTTGGGTACCGTAAGGAAAGAAAGGAGGGCATTTCTTGGAATGTAAGGGCCTGGCTAATCTTATTTCAAAACAGCATGGAAGGATTTAGCTGACCTTGTCTGTATAATAATGAACTTTGGAAACTACAAGTTCTTTGTAATTTTAAGAATCTTTTTGAATTTCCAAAAATGGTACTTAAAATTTCAATAAACTTTGGTTCGAAAAGGTTGCTACCAAAAGAATAAACTTGGAAAAGTAATCCCGGGGTTTTAGTGTTTCCTTTGACAGAAATATATATATATTGAAAGTAAAACTTTATGAACTATTCAAAACCTAGTCTAACAGTTTATGATTAATAGCATTTCATTACTTTCAAATAAAAATTTGAGTGTTTTTTTTATTATAGTATTTGAGGCGGAAAAGACCTGAAAGACCTAATATCTTTATCGTATCTGACCCTGTAATTAATATACCGCGAGCTTCCAACTCCTTGAACTCGAAAGGAAAACCGGTCGCAGGTAAAGTTGCTCAAGACTCTTTATGTGGTATGAATAATTTCATTGACCTTGTAGTCGCGCAGCAACCTTATTATATATAACTGTAATGATATTGACTTTCCCTATTACATATTTACACAACCGGTTGATTATGTTTGAAAATTATTTCCAATTGTTTCACCTAATTATTCGTGATCAGAAACATATTCTTTTATTATATTAAGTATAAATAATGGATAACTTATAAAATTATTTTTTTGTTAAGTTACAAAACACCCACGAAATTAGATTAAATTATTAATATTGCAATGAAGCTGTATTAGGCGTTTATGATCTAATAATAGGATAAATAAAATCGTTTGCCACTAATTGTTTCATTGTAAGTGCTTTTCTTGTTTTCATTACCTTGAAAGGGTATTGTCCGCGAATCGGCTAGGGAGACAGACCTTGACATCTACATGCGTGACAACGAACTAGAAAAGCTAGTCCTGAGGTGACCCAGTTTTCCATTCGTGTTTAGCAACTCCGATCGAACTTCGATACGAGTAACTATAATATTATGTCACGTGTTTATTTAGTACACATGACGATAGTACACCAAGCGAAATAAGAAAGCATGAAGTAGATATAAAAATTTATATTTCCTTACGATTCCTTACAGAAGACCTATTTATTCTCAATCATTTTTTTTTTATATACATATAATAGAGATAAGAACAAGTTTTCAACAATCTTATTTGTCTGTAATACAATGTGAATTCTGTTTGCACTGTTGATAATTATAACGTCTTGCGTCTTTCAATATACATAATTTATCTCTTTCAGATAAATGTCATTTTACTTCCTTTTTCTATTATTACAAAACGTCGTTCTTCTCTAGCAAACGCGTATGCAGATTATATGTTTCATCGTTGAATAAATAACGGAAAATTCAATAATTACAGTTTTATTTACAATTAACGGATAGCCTTGAAATTTTGCTTCATCGTGTTTCCGTTGATAAAAAAACAGTTATCTAAGTAAAAACATGGTAGTTACGTTATGGCCAGTTGGTACTTCAAAAAGTGAAATCTCTGGATAATTCAATTGCTTATTTAATCAGTCTTAGTCTCTTTTTCGATCTCTCTCCCTCCCCCCACCCTTGCGCTCTAAACCGGACCACTCGAGAATTAAACATTGCAGATTTATCTATATAATGACTACATTTACCATAACATATTAATTATACATGTAGACAAGCTTCGCTATTTTACAGTAATGCTAAAAAGAAAGAGATATTACGTATAATCTCATTCTGTGTACTTTAAAAATATATGTAAAATTGGACAAATTTATTACATAAAAAGAGGTAGAGAATTGTGCGTTACTTTCCTCAAATAATGCTATGAATCGAATGCTTTGTACCTATCGGTAAATATTTTTTTAACGTAGCAATATTATTATAAATACTTTATTTATTCATAGAAGAAATTGATAATAAAAACTTGACATTTCTCTCACTCTCTCTCTCTCTCTTCAACGAGTTGACCTGAAAAAGTTCCGTGATTCCGATTAGACCTTCCAACTTCATTAATGATATTTCAAACAGTTAATTTATAAGAAAATAAATCACGAATAACTGTATACAGGATTCTGTTTCGAGAAAGAGACAGTCATCCGTGTAGGATGTTTTTTCAACTTGTCGGTCCATACAGACACAGTTCCACGAAACAATTACGCTACAGGATGTTCCGATGATAAAGAATCGATCCGTCGTGAATTATCGAGGAAGTTTTCGTTACAGCTCAGTTTTGGATGACTCGCAAGGGTCAAACATGGGGTCACGCACAATAACCTTATCTTATTACATACAAACAAGTTCCACAGATTCGAATCAGACAATGGTTCCCTGTGATTTTCCACTTTCTGCAGTTCCCGCCAATTTCTGTGATTCCGAATTCACGTCCGCCATGTTCGGTTTCGTTTTTTCTAAGCTCGGTCGGTAATTCGACAATACCATTAACCGCAATGAACGAAAGGTTAACTGTGAAAGTTGAACGACCTAATTTTCCACGTAACAGTTGGTCTTGTAATTGTCGCCTTAACAAGAATAGATTAAAGATTAATTAATTCCAATGTGAATTGCTAAGGCTCCCGGTACAATTACCGTCACAGTTCCTTTATCTGATTTTACATCACTCCTATGACGTGTCATGCTGAAACGTTACAAGAAGAAAAAAAGATAACGTTGGCTGGTCTAGTGACAGACTATCAAACACGTTATAAGCATAATTACATAATGCTTCTTTTATTTGGTTCACCAGACAGGTGTACAATTTCTGTTCGACGGAATAACGCTGGCTAGATCGGCTGTAACCATAACTGCTTTGACGCATGAACGATAACAAATTGCCACCTGGACTGTTATTTTATACTGCTGTACAGAATAGGTTCCCGTTACGCTCAAATAATAATTAAGCCGAAGCATTGTACTGATACGTTTGGCATTGGTAAATTTAATAGCGCGCGCCGACTTTCGTATAGCGCATAAATAAAACTAAATTTTCAGTTTAATCGTGACACTGTTACTTTCTTTTATGACAAAACTGAATAAAAGATACGGTTACTTATTACTTATTATAAGTATAAATTATATGAAAAAGCAATCAGAATAGTGATAAATATATTATTGCCTTTAATACAATAAGCTTAATTTTAATGGCGGATCATAAGCGTCTGAAAATTTTTATGAGCTACAGTAGCGGACAAAAGTTTAAAACGAAAAGGTCGAAGAAAATAAACGAATGAATTAATAAGAAATAACAGTGGAAATAAAATTTGTGTTCTATGCTAATCAATAGATAGTCATGATGACAATAAAAACGAATAGATAAACAATATTTCCGAATCATAAAATTATGTTTCACATTGTCTTGTCGCCTTGAACTTTTGTCCGCTACTGTACATTTCGATCACCCTTCTAATTTCAAGCCATAGAATTCTCTAATGTTCTACATTGAAATAATCTTGATTATGCTTCATAAATTAGAACAATTCGTTTATTCTGACGCAGTTAATAGTTCTAAAGAAACGATCTCTGTTGAAGATTCCAACGATGTATTGTATTTTAATTAACACCTCTGCGACGGCGCGATTCAATGTGGCGCCTCGCGAGGCGTCTTTGGATGCAGCCGTACAATCGTACAAGTACAATTGCTAAACGCATGTGTAACATTTTCGCAGTCTCATGCCGATTATACTGTTCTACTGTGTAAGTCACCATTTTCCTTCATCTTGCTCTAAGAGTATTATCGATGGATGAAATATACATGCAGATGTTAAATGTTGTAACCGTCGGCATTCGAAAGAATGCAAAAGTCATTCTCTCAAATTTGCGTCTTACATTTTACGAAGAAATCGAAAGTTCGTAGAAATGTTGTGTAAAGCAAACACTAAAGCAAGTTTCATAGTATGTACACAAGAAAATGATATGAATGTTTAAGTGTATAAAGCAGTTTCATCTATGTGTAACAACTGTATATGTTGAACTTTTTTTGGCATAAATGTGATACTAATGTATAATTTTGGAATATATCCTGAATATAAATAAGATTAGTAATGGGTAGTTTCGGTGATGAAAAAGTTTTCGCTACTCGTGTATAAAATGACTCACAAGATAAATGGTCGTTACTTACAGATTATACGCATGATTTGTCAAATGTCGTGGGTTAAAGCTGTCTTACCGGATTTTTTGTTATCCCGGTAACGGGAGATCGATTTCAATTCGTATTGCATTGACAGTGAACATGTATTTACATACGTTTTTAAAACCAACGGAAACTCGTTAATCAAACTTACTACTTGTATATTTGTTTTTTTAATCATATCTAACGTAAAGAAAGAAGATATGCAGTGCATTTGAAAATTTATGCGAGCCTAGAAAATCGTCGTTTCTTCTGTAGTTACGGAAAGTTATTGGGACAACATAACTCACAGATTTGCACGGCTGTTTGAGGTTATTTTTAGGCTGGACACGCGCATCCGTTAGCGGATACCGTATTATAGATCGCCAGCGGTTCTATATTTTTGAGGACAATGTCCGGAGTTACGTCAAGAATGGTCGATCAACGCCATTCTCAATGAAATACTTTCCTATGGCTTCAAGTGGAAACATTTTTTTTTTTTCTTGTGCATCTCACTTGTAAACAAAGGAACGGTGAAAATGATTTTTTTTTTCCGAGATTACTTATCCTCCAGTTATGAAGGGGTTTATAAATATTATGTTATAATTATGTAAGAAGGATCCTGAAATAAACGGGATTACGTAAAGCTGCACTTAAATAAACGTCTAAACTTAGCTAACTGCTGTTCAGTATGCGAGCCTTTTATTTAAGCCCTTGAGTTATTGTTTATTGCTACAATTCTAATATTAACCAAATACGATCAGTAGAAATTGGTAGATTTATTATTCAAAGAAATATTATCACAAGCAGAGCGTTTTCAGTTTCCATAAGGTATTCTATGTTACGATTTCATGAGACAGCAGTAAAAAAATTTATGACATCAGAGACGGACAAATAGCCTTTGTTTAAACACAATGAAAATATTTGTACGACACAATAACATTAACGTCTTTCATAACGAAAAGCCTTTCGTCTATGGGTCAGTTGATTAAAATAAATGCTATACACGCTTACGATTTATTTATTTATTTTTTTTTTTAACCCATAAATTTAAATTATTTCAGGCTCAATGTTTTGTTTTTCATAGCTTTGTTGAAATGGTTTTGTCGTCAATTACGTATCCATTGGGAAATACTTTGGTCAATCGCAGTGGCACAGTGTTATCTAATTTGTTTAGTCTAGTGGATATTATTTTCTTGTAGGAAGCTCAATAATATTATTCATAGGTACACTTTTAACGAAAACACTTTCAAAATTTATGCAATATTAATTTAAACATCGGGGAGCGGGATCGCTGAATTGTTGGAAATTTTAACGGATTTCAAAGGTACCGAGAGGTTTCAGAAATGTTCCAAGGATTTCAAAGGTTGTCAGCGGTTTCAAAAGAGTAATGAAAGATAATAGAAGCATTAGAGACCTCGGTAAGCCTTCAAGTCCTGAATGTTGAGTAGTCCTAAGAATCTTGAGACTACAGTGTTGTAAACATATCTTAGGTTTCGACCCCAGGGGTCCTTGTGGTCTATCGAACTTCCTAGAATTCCCCAGGCCTGACCGAGATCTCAGATATCCTTCCACTCTTTCATTATCGCTAATAATCCTTGAACACCTCGATACCCTTGAGTAACCGTTAGAATCTCTTTGAAACCTCCACCTGGTAATTTTTCTTTGAAATTTTTGAAACTTCTTAAAGCCTACGGTACTCCCACCGTTAGTGGATTTCCCTATGTCCTTTAATTGTCCAGCTTTAGCTGCCAGTTTACTTTGGCATTTTATGACACCCTTGAAAATAATTTCTGAATTGTTCACGCGTCTATATTAATTTTTCTTGCTGCCTCAGTCGCCTACGGTTTTGTATTCCCGTATACATGTATGCCGTTAGTGTACGCAGAACCGCAAGGTCAAAGTTTTTTCTAAGCTGAGCGCGGTTTCCAGATGACGTTTTACGTAATACAATATGCTTCGATTTTGTCTAGGCAGAATTTTAACACGATTAATGGTATTGCACGTCTATATTGAATTACCATGTTGAAATGTATGAATTTCAATATTACTGTATTACTATATATTAAAATTGATCATATTTCAGCGATTGTATTACAAATTTACATGCACAGGATTCTCCTGATTTCACGATTTCTTTTGTCGTTATTCTTTTTGTATTCATTGTTAAGATTTATGTGTGCAACAGAGGCAGTATGTATTTTCATAATTTCTTCGCATCAGGCCCCCGTTCCAGAGATAATTGACAAGGCAAACGATATGTACTACAACTATTTATCTCTTCGTTAGGCACCATAACGTTCACGTTCTATTCCCGACAGAAACCCAGTATTATTTTAAGAATGAAACCTTCAAACATTTTGTGAACGACTAAAATTGTCAGAAAAAAAAAGATATATGTATTTATTTGATAACGTGAAATTTGTATCGGGTACTTAATGTTTACGATATCAGTGACTTTCAAAATACATATTGTTTATCTCACTTTTAAACGGAATCCTTTACCGATAAAGTATTTATATTTCGGCTATTATATTTATAGTCTTAAAAAAGCTATTATGGAAATATGTTCATTCGGTTATCGTACATGTAAATGACACGAGAACTGTGTTAATTCGTATGCTAATAAAATACTTTGGGATGAGATATATTTATGTTTGTGACCTCTATGGATTCTAGTATCCAGACAGATTAATAACAATAGTATCTTAGAATGTTGACAGCCGTTCGATCGGTGTGATGTATCGATTGGAATTAATGATAATGATTTCCGTCGAGCCGAAATGGAAAGTTGTTTTCACAGCGTCGGTATTAATCAGTAAAACAGTAAAATAATCGATAAAAGTAGGAGTTGTTAACCGACCCACGGCAATAATTTATCTTGTTTTCCATAATTTTGCATTGTAAATAATTGACGGATAACTTTATAATTGTAATATTGTTGCACTTGCAGTTTCTTAGTCACAGTTCACGATAATTGAAAATTTGTTAGTACAGATAAGTCACGATATAACACGATACAAAAAATACAAATAATACAATATATTTAATTTAATGCGTTTCTATTCGTATTATATCCGTAACCGGCAGATTAGTATTCCAAACTTAAGCTTAAGATATTGTAATAACTTTTCTCTGTACACTACTAACATATTGTTAAGCGAATATAAATTCGAATTTTTTTTTTTTGTTACAGATAACGTATATTAGATCGACGTGCATAACACGTACACATCAAAAATGGTAAGTTGTATGAAACATAATTTATTATTCAAATTTTTATGGCACATTTATTTCGTAGGATAACAAAGCACCCACGGAGATGGATACATTCTTGCCCCAGGATGGGTCAAACACAAAAGATGGCGTATTGTCCAAGTAAGAGTTCATTGATGTCAATCTATTTCATAGGTCGATTAAAATAATTTGTTAACTAATATAAAACAATTTGCATAATGTTGTTTTCAGATACAAAGTGCAAGTCGCGCCACGAGATATGGAGGCTGGACAGGGTGACGGAAAAGGTTTTGATCCCTTCAGCGAACGAAGAATAGATAACCCGACGACGTAAGTCGTAATAATATACAGTTAACATAAGAGTATTTAATAAACTGATACTCTTATCTTTTCTCATGCACCAGCCCCGTGTTATATTGTGTTACTTTTGATGTTCGGCCAGAATAAAATACCATATATTATGTCGCTCAATGTTGTTAGCACCGTACAATATATTGGCACCAAAATAACGAGTAACCAATAATAGCCAATGATGTTTTTTCAGGGACTGTGACACGTTAACGCATTTATTGAAAGCTTCGCTTGGAACGGGCATATTATCAATGCCGATAGCTTTCAGAAATGCCGGTCTCCTCGTCGGTGTGCTTGCTACGATTCTGGTAGCATTTGTTTGCACGCATTGCGCGTATATTTTGGTAGGTAAACACTAAGATGCTAAGTACAATGACATAATTTACAACCGGAGGATTGTGTAACCTGAATCCATATTCCAGATAAAATGTGCACATGTTCTTTATTACAAAACGAAACGAACAGAGATGAGTTTCGCCGACGTAGCAGAGGTGGCGTTTGCTACAGGACCGGCGTGGGGGAGGAAATTTTCAAAGCCAATTAGGCAAGTTATCTGTTACCGCAACAAAATAAGAATAAACTTATGTGAATTGTTTCAGCAACTATGGTTCAAATAGAGGATAGTAATCTTGTAATTCCTTATCTACAGGTACCTCATACAAATTAGTTTGTTTATAACATACTTTGGCACCTGCAGTGTGTACACGGTTATCGTTGCCGCTAATTTTAAGCAAATCATCCAGCATTACCAAGAAGATGGATCTGATGAATTCAGTATCCGGTTGATGACTGCTTGTTTGTTGATACCAATGATACTACTCAGCTGGATACCGAATCTTAAATATCTTGCCCCTGTTTCCATGGTGGCCAATATATTCATGGGAACAGGTTTAGGAATAACGTTTTATTACTTAGTCTGGGACATCCCGCCTATCACTTCTGTGCCTTTATTCGCAGCTATTGAGGACTTCCCGCGATTCTTCAGCATTACTATTTTTGCAATGGAAGCAATAGGTGTTGTAATGCCATTGGAGAACAATATGAAAACGCCGCAACATTTCGTCGGAATTTGCGGTGTTCTCAATAAGGGAATGTCAGGAGTTACCTTGATATACATTTTACTTGGGTTCTTAGGGTACATAAAATATCAAGACAAAACTTTAGATAGCATCACTCTAAATTTACCAACGGAAGAAATGTAAGAATTATGATTAGCATGAAAAATACAATAAAAAGTAGAGAGTTCTTGGTAGATGCAAGTGATGCAAGGATACTTTATATTTTTCATTTTTTTTTCAGACCCGCTCAAGTTGTAAAGATTTTAATAGCTCTTGCCGTTTATTGTACGTTTGGATTACAATTCTATGTCTGCCTTGATATAGTATGGAACGGTATAAAAGAACGATTTCAGAAAAAACCCATGCTAGCAAACTATGTTTTAAGAACCGTTATGGTTACGGGAGCAGGTGTGTATTTCAACTTTTAATTAAATGTTTATCATGAAATACATAAAAAAAGCTTACTGTACGTTATCTTTAAAGTTAAAAACAATGTTAATGAACTACTTATGTATTACAGTTTTACTGGCTGTGATTGTGCCAACAATCGAACCTTTTATTGGACTAATTGGTGCGTTTTGTTTTTCAATACTGGGACTCTTAATTCCCGTGTTTATCGAAACTGTAACTTACTGGGACGTAGGTTTCGGACCAGGGAATTGGGTAGCGTTAAAAAATGTAATCATATGTATCATTGGCATCATGGCACTAGTATTTGGATCTCGAAGTGCATTAATACAAATTGCGGAATTATATTAGCTAAAAAAATTATTTTCATATGCACATAGATCTGTAGATATTCCAATATTCTAAGCGTTGATAGCGTTTAGAAGCCATTTAACAGATTTTAATGCAATAAATTTCTGATCATTCTATTATTTTACAAAGACAATCACGAAAATCAAAATAATATGTAAACTGAAAATATTCATTTTATAAAACATTAATTTTAATAACCAAACGTTTGATAAAAATTGTATCAGAAATTTAAATGCAGTGTATATACTTACAAGAAGTGCTCTAGTAAGATAGAAAGAATTCTAACCAACATTATTTTAATTGTTGTGTGAATGAGAGCTTCAAATATGAATTCTTGTAAGAGTGATAAGTTGAAAAGCCAAACTACACAGCGACTTACATGTAATAATATTTACGCATAAACAATTTACCGAAGGTTATATGATTAGATTTAATTGTTATCAAATGATCAACGAATTTGGAAGTATATCTGATAATTTACTTTGTTTCTAATACTTCATACATAGTAAGGTCTATTTAATTCGTAAGAAATATAGACTGAGAGATGATTTGACAGTATTTATAAGATTTTATATTGGAATAATACATTATAATTATTAATTCTATTTATTGAATAATCATAAATTACTTCGAAAAATTTACTTTATATGTTTTACAAAAAATATGGTTGTAGACTGCTTGAAATACATTTATCTTAAATTTTATATTTATCTAAAAATTTGTAAGTACAAAATTTATAAAAGTTGTTAACATATAGGAAAGTATGTTTATATATTATTGTTAGTTTTATAAATCGACTATCAAATCTCAAAATATAACCTTCTTTTTGTAATCTTCATAATATAAATTATTGATATATAATAAGTATTGTTGTAATACTTGAACATTTACAAGCAGTTCTTTTAATACATAAAAGCGTACATGAAATAAGTTCCAATTACATGTTTCATACATATGGTGCAAGTGCAAAAATGTTTTACCATTCTGTGCTGCATTTAATATCAATGTTATATTTAAAAAAAGAATACGATCTTTTTGAAGCAATTTTTGCTCATCAAGCTTGTTATAAATTAATCGACTTTTTATACAATTGTTGAAAATTTTTACATATTCCTGATAAAAAATTATGAAATGATTATAATTTTGAAATACAGACCATTTTACAATATGCTTAGTATATTTATTTTATCCTATATTGTACAGAATTTAAAAAATAAATTTCTACACATACATATATAACTGTTTTAATACTATGGAATATTTTAAGGCATGATTGTTCTAATACTTATAATAGTATAATAAATTATACCATATATTTCATAACTTAAAAATATTTATTTTTCTAATGGTGCATAATTTAAAAGCTTTTCTATTAAATCTACGTGTCCAAGAAGCATTCTGCGACAGCAATATCGTTTCAATCCCAATGCATCAAGAGCATCTCTGTAAACATACAGAAATTACACGGTGCATTAGTAATTCATTGAAATTATCTCGATGTATACTTTATTAATTTCATAAAAATACTTATTGCATTACAAATTAAAAATTGTGGTAATCTGCTGTCACTAATTTTTATATATAATACAATACTACGTTTTATAACCTTCATACGATTAAGGTCAGATTTGTTATTAACGTAAACACTGCGTATAAATTGTACCATATATATATGTATACACATTTGCATTCTATTTAAATTTCATTTATTTTTACAATTTTGTATAATAGTGTGTATATATTTACCCTTCGGTGTATTCTGCTTGTAATAGGCCAAGATAAGCTTCCCATTTATTACCAATCACCTTCCCACACGTAAAACAACGTACAGGTATAATCATTGTTAGAAATTTTATTAAAATATTACACTTAGATTGACACGGATATTATTATTATTATGTTTAAATCTCACAATAGTTATTAGTTATACAAAACTTGTATGTTTTCTCAAATTTCACCACGATACAAACTACCGTGTTAACTGAAACGTTAGAATCTATATAATATACTGAAGTTCTCTAATATTGCCTCACTGTTGCCAACACACGGTTATAAAAATAAAACACAGTTGAGTGTATCACTCGAGAAGATAACTGTATCGAGGACAGCCTCGTAAATTTATTGTAATTCTTTGAATTACGCTACTAATTATTATTAAATACAGGTGTTGTAAAATAAGAAAATAATTTAAAAAAGATGAACACAATAATCACATTAAATAATCTGAATATACAAGAATGAGTAAAACGCATCGGACGCTTGTGATTGTCTCTTAGAAAAAGTAGCGTTAACTCTAAAGTCGTATCTAAAATCAATTTTTAACAAAAGGAACACATTATTTTTAACTTAAACATTATTTTTGCACCTTCTTTCTATTAGCTATACAGGGTACTTTGAATGTTTTCTAAAATATCGGTAAGCTATAATAGATTAGGTGTTGACATGTATGAAGTTTCCAATCACAACGCAATAATGTGACCATACATTTTTCATGGTATTATATCAACCAAATCATATATAAAATACGTGTTATATTTTCGTTCCTTAATAGGTCCCCGTTAATAATATATTATGGAAGCATAAAGCTATAAAAAATATCATTGTTTAATACTTTGCTTATAAGAAATGCAATGACAATTCAAAATGTAGTCATTTAAAACGCGTTCGAAAGATAAATATGTAGCTTTGCGTCTCGCGCGCCCGGATACAAGCCGTAGTCCGTGGTAGAGACAGCTGCTCCGATCGAAGGACATGAATAGGGGGGGTGGAAGGGAGAGAGGGAGAAAGAGAAAAATACGAGGCCGAAGCAAAGGGAGAACACCATAAACATACAAGATCGGATTGGTTCTGCTTTCTCCTTTGTCTACTGGATGGAAACATGTTATAACACGGTCAGGCTGCTATCAAATCATCATTCTAATTGTTGTTTTTTATTGCGCTCGTTTACTGTGCCATACCAAAAACCGGAAAGATCGGAATTTTGGCGCCGTATATACCGACGCGACATCAGTGACAGTGTAAATGGTTATGTTAGCTGAGCGTACTTTTCGTTCGCATTTTATTAGATACGTTCTCGTAGTTTATTGGTTTCAGTCTCTTTGTTACACGATAATTCGAACTTTTCGTTGATTTCTTGATTATGGTGAATACCTTATATCAGCAGTAACGTGGAGTCAAGGTTATATCCTGTGCGTCTTTTTCGCTCTATTGTCAAAATCAGCTGCCATTGCTATAGCGTTGCGATTCTACTTGTCCTTTTCGGGTTTCCTTTTTTTTTATAACTTAAGTTGTATTTGTCATTCTCAAAATTTCATTCAGAATCGTCAGTGTGTGTTATGTTTGGTTTTTCGGAGCCGTACGCGGCAAGTTGATCCTTTGTTTAGAACAAACGATATATTTTATCAAATTTATGCAGGATTGATTTTACAAATACAAGTAGAAACAGACTAAATCTGAAATAGTGTAAATAATGCTAAATAGTTTGTATGTATTTTTTTCTCTTACATGTTATTTACTTAATAGTATTTTGTTTTCTAAATTATTTAAGTAGTGTACATAAATAATAAAAGCAATTACAAATCATATATTTTCTTATGTATATGTAGGATAATAATGTTCTTAATTTTGGATTTTGCCATATAACAAATGAATTAATTTTTTTTACACAGTACACGTAATTAGTTGAACTTCATGCATAATTTTATAAAAATGGTATCGTTGAACAGTTACTGTTACAAAATAAAATTAGCTAAAAATAATGTGTATTATGTGATTATAAGCTTACCTTTTATTTGTACTCATGTATTTATAAGATATGTTGCAGAGTTGGAAGATTGGTGTCAAGTTGTGTACCTGTGTAACAAGAAAGTATAATCAGGATAGGGCACAGTTGTTAATTCCCATTGAAAGAAACAGGTGGGAAGGGATTTTCAGCTGGGAAGAAAATACAGAGAGTAGAAGTGGGGGTTAAGTGCGATAGCAGTAAATGCAGTGGTTGAAGGAGAGATGGACCCTTCAATGTTTGTTACATACACTCCTCAAACAAACGGCGTTCCATTGGAGTCCAAGCTTGCTACCTACATGGTAGTATACTACTCTCATCTGCAATTTAATTGAGGAGAGTCAAGTCTCAGTAAAACTTTCCATTTAACATTCTATATTTAGATAAATGATTAAGTAAAAGGCATTGATAAATAGTAGAAAAGATCTTTAATTATATAATTTTTTACTTCTTTTTTTTTGGATAGAATCGTCAAAGTCCAGGGGTAACTGTAAATACCACAGCTGTTACCAAACATTTGTCAAATCTTTCTTTGGATTCATTGAAGAAGGTAACTGCCAGTCCAGAATTTGTACCTGGAAGAGGACTTACTAGTAGTAACAGCAGTTCTCCAAATCTTTTCAATAATTCTTATCATTCACAAGAGAATGTGGGTGGTACTACTTATTTTTATCTTGGAAATGCTGCAACTGAGACTGTTGGAAGTGAAGAAGGAACTGAAACTGTAAGCAGATTTAGAAGTTTGTCAAAATTTCTTATGTTTTTTGTTGAATTAACAAATCAATTGCACATTTTTTATTAACAGATTGGAAATATAGGAGCGGGTCAAATAGGTTATGTTTATCCTGGTACACCTGCACATTTGCAGCCAGTGAAACCTACAAAACCTCCATCCTCTAATAGTTCTTCTGCTTCCTCAACCCCACCTCCTCAAGCAACACCTAGTTTCTTTATCAGTGAAAGTTTACGAATGGATATTCTTCAAAAAAATGCTTTAACTTTAGCACAACCTGATGTAGTACGATACCCTGATTTACCGAATGAGGTAGATAATTATCATGAGCTGTGCCCACTGGAACCAATTCATAAACCTGCATCAACAATACTTGGATATCAAACTTCGACATATAAAGCTACTAGCATTAAAAGCGGTGTACGTTATTGCTTACGACGTATACATGGTGAGTACTCCTATATTGGCATACACGATCTCATATAAGAAATATAAAACCGGTATTGAAGTAAGCATTTAATATGTTTTTAGATTTCAGACTTGCTAATACGAAATGCATGGTGCTGGTAGATATGTGGAAGCGATTATCTCATACAAATTTGGTGCAGTTAAGAGAAGTTTTTACCACCAAGGCTTTTGGTGATCATTGTCTGTATTAATGTATTGAAAAGAAATCAGTAAATGTACTTTTGTAAAATGATCTTATTATTTTAGCCATGGTATTTGTTTACGATTATCATCCCGGATCGGAAACGTTATTAACTAAGCACTTCTCAGCAACCGAATTGAACGGTTATACGGATCCATTTTCGTCAGATCCGAATGCTCCTCGACCTTATAGTCATACTAAGAATACTATTTTGAGACAACAACATAGCAGTATGTTACCAGAAAGTGTCATATGGAGCTACATAATTCAACTCACTGCCGCACTTCGTGTGATACATGCTGCTGGTTTGTATTTACTAATAACGTTTCGATACATCTTATTTATTTTTTTGGATAATTATACGTATAATATTTTTACTTTTACTGTGTGTTTTATAGGTCTAGCATATAGATGTTTAGATCCCACGAAAGTGCTACTTACATCGAGAACAAGACTTCGTTTAAGTTGTGCAGCTATACCAGATGTTGTTACTTTTGATGGAAATGCAGCAAATCCACTCTCGCTTATACCACACTATCAACAAGAAGATCTAATTGCTCTAGGAAAGTTGGTGTTGGCGTTAGCATGTCGCAGTCTCCTTGCCGTCCATCGCGATAACATGCAAGCCTCCCTCGAACTCGTCGCACGTTCCTACTCTACGGATCTTCGAAATCTTATTCTGTTTGTATACATTTTTTCTTTATTCTAGATTCGTTTTTATTTCTTTTCTTTGTGGTTTAATCTAGCATCTTGTTTTATTTTTTAGCATAGTTTTCATCATTCTGAAATAACATCTAATTTTTTTCTGTGAGACGGTTTCTTTTATAAAATTAATACTTTCGGTAGAAGGAAAAGGAGTGATACTTTTATGTTCGATACACGTGCTCATACACATATATCATTTTATAGGTATTTACTTTCTAATCAAGCACGAAGAAGTGTAACAGATCTCATGCCGATGATTGGAGCACGATTTTATACACAATTAGATGCTGCTCAGCTTCGATCTGACGTATTGGAAAATGAACTTGCGAAAGAGTTGGAGAATGGAAGATTATTTAAGTTACTTGTAAAGTTGGCTACTATTAATGAAAGACCCGAGCTTAATATGGAACCAACATGGGCAGAGACGGGTGACCGATACATGCTCAAATTGTTTAGGGATTATGTTTTTCACCAGGTAGCAGCTGATGGGAGACCATGGTTAGATATGGCACACGTTGTATCTTGTTTAAACAAATTGGATTCAGGTTCTCAAGATAAGGTATAATCTTTTTTCTCACACTCTACTTTTAGGTCTTAAAACTTTTTATCCTTAAAAATAATTTTACTTTTTGAATTCTATGTTAAATATACAAATAATTCAAGTAAACTTATTTAAGATGTATACCATTTTTTAATATATGTTTCTGAATGTATTCTTTATAATTTTATAGATATGTTTAATGTCACGTGATGAGCAGAGTGTATTAGTAGTAAGTTATGCAGAATTACGACAATGTTTGGAAACCTCATTTGGAGAGCTGGTACAATCTGCAAAAGAAGCTGTCTAGGTCTGTGTCACAGTCTTTTACAGCTGACGAGACAGTACATACTCCGAACCATAAATGTGATATCACCACTTAGCGGTACTATCATTTTAATCTTTATCAAGACATAGGAGAGTGAGATTTGATTCAAGAATTAAATTTGGTGATAAGAAAATAGTACGTGAACCAGTTTGTAAGCATGATTTCAAGTGTTGAATCATTAGATACGTGCAAAATACATTCTGGAACTGCCATTTGAATGTAATATATGTATGCAAGGAAATCATGTGATTATGTAAATCAGAAAGCGTTCAAACTTGCTATGGAAGCTATTAAGGTACTATACAAACAAACAAAAAATTGTACACAACTTAATAATGCAATGAAGTCTTAAGAAACCTTAAGAGAAAGAAACACCTAAACACAGTCAGTGTATAGGATAGATCTTAGTTTTTAGGATACAGCTGGTAAGCATTAATTTTGAAATAAATGTTTATTTTTGAAAGCAATCTTAATCAACTGTGTGTAATTATTTGAAAATGTTATATCATCAAAGATTTATTATATTTCTTTATAATTTATTTTCATATTTTAAATATAAAAAAAATTACAAATATTATTTGAATACCATATACTTAATACTTGTAGAAATCTGGTACTTCGTTTGTTCCAATTTATCCAACTGGCAATCTGTAGATTCGGTTCTTGAACTGCCCTATCTCCATTCCCTACCGCTCGCCTCCTCTCTTCGACTGCTGTCCGCAATCACTCAAACTTGATCTCATTTCCTTCGCGCAATTGCGCGATCACACTATGGAAGAACTTGCTCGCGAGTACGCACGCAGATACACATTCACATGTGTAATCGTATCATGCACATGGTCGTCGCTAATGTTTTATTTGCAAGATGCAACCTTAAATTCATATGGGTATTTTTTAATACCATCCGTCTTGAATATATATTTATATATATTTTTAAATAATGGCTCTCACATATAACCTCTCATGATGAATGAAAATTGCGTAATTATATAATTTACAATACGTATCACATTATTTCTCATTTCTAACACTTTGTATCGACGCCCATGCATTTATCCTACGTACGTCCTGTGGATCGAATAAGTGTTTAACTTATACGTGTGTATACGTGGCTGACCGTGGAGTCGAAATAAAAGGCATATTAAATGTCTGTTTCTGTTCAAGATACATTAACCGACTCGACTGAACCCACCATTCTCTACCTAATTGTCTTAATGCCGACGTGATTTACTCCCTCGTACCGTGTCACTTTTGACCATCACTTCTCTTCCACGTATCAACCATGTATATACATACTGTGATTGCGTGTAAGTCTTCATTTTATTCGACGTCAACCCGCTAACCCAGAGACATCACCCGAACACCATGCGATATTTTTTATCATATTTAGTAATATTTGTTTATCATACATATACAGTTTTCATAATATCAATTTGTAAGAGTAATAATCATTTTTGCTTACTACTAATTTTAATTATTAACATTAAACATTTTTTATGCTCCATTAATTTCCCTAAAAATGAACTCTGATAATATCTTCTATCAGCAATATTTTATTTTCAAGTAATCCGAACAATTCATTATTTCGTAAACACGACGAAAGATTCAAGATATTCGCCTATAACAAGATCGTAAAACAGTGTTCGCTTTAAATCCAGTTCTGCTGGTCGTTAAGAATCTGTGAGCATACTACCGGAGCAGCGAACCTTTGCGCAAGCGATTTTTCTTCTGATCGTCCCACGATCGTGGAACTGGATTGTGCGGAAGGTCGCACGAAAGCGTCGTCAGTGTATGGGTTGAAAAGAGACTGGTTGGTATGCCCCCTAAGCGAGAAACCACTTCTGGTTAGCAATTAAGGAACCAGCGAATGTATATGACCTGAGCTTGGTGAAGAAGAAGGTCTAACTCCTATGTGTTCCAAGAAAAGCGAGGTACCAGTAAAACGTAGTCGTACACATATATACATGTATGGTATATAAGCGTCTCATTCATCTGGTTATTCCTATCTGTTTTTGTCCTGTTGACTTTCGTGAAACCGAGATATTTGGCAACAAAAAGATGTTACCAGAATTCACTTATCGGACGTAGAGGTCGAACAAAAACACATCACGACTGTTGGTCAGCGCTGAAGTTTGTTGACGCTTTTTTTTCTCCCGGTTACGGTTAACTGTTCCTCGGCTCGTACACACGTACACAAGTATCGTCTACACTATGTTTTGCATCCGATTCATTTGAATCGATATTCTTGCCTACTCAAAGTCGTAGTTTAATCGCGACGTTGCAGAGATTAATCGTTCGCTAGATATAAGGGACAAGTTTCCAGTAATATGTGTCCTAGCTAATTTATGTGATAGTGGTACTGTTTTTGGAGTGGTATAATTTGAAACAATTTTTATTCTTCTTATTCTTTTCAACAAGTGACTATAAGTACTAGAGAAATACAAATTTCGAGTAATTTAGTAATTTTTAAACTTGGTGGTGTACTTAATATTTTGTAAGTAAAGTTACTCATGATTCTCGTAGCCTGTTAAACCAAAGAAATTATGCTTGTAAAAACATCTAGAATATGATAATGAATTACGTTGCTTAATTTAAATCTCGTTTCAATTACATTTCTAATGCCATTTAACTCCTGTACTTTATATCAACTTTCATCTTTCACACAAGTTATCGATTTACATTTATCAATAAACTAATAACACGGTAGATCAAATTTCTATTCAAATTCGTATTAACGCTTCCTAAAAGATCACAAAATATTGTTGAAACCTGTAATAATTTCGCATATCCGTTTCAAGGACATTGAACCAAATTTATTTCCTAGATTACTCTCGGTTTAATCCTTTCCCGGTTTTATTTGTTTCCATTTAATAAAACAAACAATTAGAAACAGTATCTTGGGATGATGGATAATATTTACTATTTCTATGCAGAGCGAAACCCATGGGCAACGGTATGAAACAGCAACGGTTTACTACCAGGTATGCGTTTGAAAATATCCTTCAGCGCAGCAGAGAACGATGGGGCGACGCTGGTAATGGCAACCCCGCGCCACTGTTCGCGCGAAGGTTGCTGCTGCGTGGACTCGGAGGGATGGTAGAGAGGCACACATAGAAGAGGAAGAGGTCATGGAGCGGGTAGAGTAGCAGTGGCTCTGGCAGCAGCAACACGTAGTACTCGGTAGCACCGCGACGAGAACACACACGGTTCGTACCACGTCGCTTTGGTAGTCAGTAGACTCGTTTCGAGCCAGTCTCATTCGGTCCAGTGGCGCAGTCGCGTTACGCGTACATATTTTTTCATATATACCTTCGACTACTACCAGCATCGTCGCCACTACACCACCACCGCCACTATCAGCGTCTCTGTTACCACCGCTACCACCACCTGCACCCGTCGAGCGTGTCAACATACACGTAAACGTCAGCAGGACCACCAAGCCATCGGGCTGCTCCTGTGAGATAAATCGCTGAAGCGGACACTAGCATCCTCGAGACGGCGTGAGGTACGTAACATCTGTTATTTACTTTCTTTTTTCTCTTCAAAATTCTTTTCGATTTTCCTTGACTTGTGCGTCGATCGCAAGCGTAAAAATGGTGGCCCCTTTATGTGTGCGGGTTCTATGGCGGAAGCGATCGCGCGGTCTTGACGAAGGGACGAACGAATGAATGTTTTTGGAGCATTATCATGTTTCGTTCTACGCGCTGTGCGTGTATCCCCATCGATTTTCCACGGCAAGACCCGCCCTGTAATTTACCGTTCTCTCTCTCTTTATATCTTATCGTGTCTCGCTCCGTGTCCGCAGTTCGAAGTAAAATTTTTGTGGCTCCAAAGTAAATTGATGCGAAATCGTATCGGCTGCGAAAATATCCATAAAAACCTTGTTTATCGAGATGAGTCTACGGATCCTTTTTTCGGCGAGCGCGCGCGTGTTTGCCCGTCGACGATCGATGGACTCTATCGGCTTCTCTCTTTCACCCTTCATCCACGAATCGTGGTTGGCTGTTTCTTTCTAACGTGATACGCTTGTTAGACGGCCTCTCGATGGACCACGCGTCTTACGTATCGATTCTCGATGGAATAAGGAGATCGAAGTCCGATCGTAGTTGAGCGTATTTTCGCGAAATTTATCTCGCGCATTCCTATGAAAAAGAGCAAAAGCTCGTATTTTTTAATAACTCTATTATTCAAGTATAAAATCTTTGTTTGATATTTGTAGCGTGCTTATCAATGTATTTTTTACTCGTTAAATCTAACGATAAACAATATTTTATATTTTTAGTAACCTCTTTACGATTTTTCGAAGTTAAAATTTAAACTGTGATTTTATATTTGAATCGCGAAAATGTTTTTGTCATTACCTATTGTACAGTGAAGGTGGTCAACGTGTCTTCCTACCCCTAAGCTGAATGTTTACGTTCCATACTTTTTACACTTTGTTTGTCTGACGGTGACCGTGGATACATCGGTCTGCATCTCAAATTACAGCCGGCAAACCCCATGAACAGAAAGAATTCATTGGACGGAACTTTGCCAACGCTTCAACCGACCGTTTGAAAGTAATTTTAACTTTTATGTGAGAGATCGAATCTTTTAAACTCAATCAAAAATGACTACGAAGATTGTTGAACATGAAATCGAATGTATGCCGTCAGAATAATTTATATTACAATTAAGTACTTCCAATTTATTTACGTCCGATTACTATCTTCCAATTAAAAATTTGTTCGTAATTTTCTCAAGCTTCAATGTTTGAAACACAACTAAGTATTAACAAAACGAGATATGTGATTGTATATATGGCAGGGATAGTCCCATATTTTAATAGAAGATTCTTTATTAAGTTGATGTATAACATAGTAGATATTTTAATGCTCCCTTGTATAGAAAGATACGAATTTGCTTATCTTGGGTAGAATTCAGGGTAATTTTATAGACAATCGTATGAAATGAATAATCTTTATTACTTCAGCAATTAGAATCTGTGTATATCAGAAATTTTCAAAGAATCATTATTATCTGCAACAATAAAGTTTTTCATAAAAATAATCGTTTAACGTTTCCATGAATTTTCTCTAATAATGTTTTCTAAACAAAAGAAAGCCATACAAACAAGTAAACCAGTTTAACGATATATTTCATGGAATATACTATTTTGTAGATACCATATATCATAAAAAAGTGGTGGATTACATTGCCCACCTAAGTTAAAATATTTTATTTCGAAATATAATAATGTCGCCTGAAAAACAGAACAAACAAATTAGAATGTTTCCACAGTAAGTATTACAAAAGACTTCTACAAAGCCCTTAAGGTTTTCTTAAAATGTAAAAAAACGTGTGGAACTTCGAATATTTCAATACGTCCTAAAAAATAAAAACATGTCAGATAGGATATTTTAACTTAGAAGGGCAGTAAATACACATAAACACACACACGTACAATTCACGCACATTCGCCTGCGCGCATGTAGATGCACGTCCCTCCAGGCTTTTTACGCAACAGGGTATGCTTTTCGATATGAAAAGTGTAATACACGTTTATCTGGAATAGTGCACGAACTCCATGGGAGAGCCGATGTTTAACGATTTTTTTTTCAAGCTCGTACGCGTCACCCTCTGTTAATTCATTAAAGGATATTGAGTAGGCGACGTGATGTTGCAACAACCCTTTGAGGCAGATAACAGTGGAGAAAAACAAGTCAATCTGGGTATATCGATCATTTTTTTTTTCTTCATTCCCCTTTCCCTGAGAGTTGGTAAATTCAGTTATTCTCTGTTCAAGTGAAAACGGAAACAACGAAGGGACGCTCGTTTAGTCGTGTGTTTTTGGTTACAAAACGCGGTCATGTAATTTGCTACTTTGTAACGCTACTTTGTCTAAACGTGTTTCCAACAGTGGATAACGTCCGTAAAAAACTTTTTTGCGCGCAGAAGTTATCAATTACCATCCGAGCGAAGGGACCGTTTTAACCTCTGTAAATAGCACTCGCTATAGACATCAAATTAATTATCGTAGGGGGTTGATAATTTGATGGAATAAGCGTATCATTGTTGCACTTAGGATAAGTGATGCTTGGTCGATGGTAGTAGCGTGGGAGATCGGAAGAGACTTCTCTTGGTAGTTGCTTTCGCCGGCTTGTTTCACGGTCTCTTGGCTGAATTGTATGCGGAAGATGGGAATTTGCAAGGAAAAAGAGAGAAGCACTTAAGAATGTACAAAAGTACGTCACTCGGAATTATGAAATCTCTCGCGTAAACGACTTTACCGGTCGGTTAAGTATTCCAACTTCTCTCGCTGAAAGCGAGCTCCTTAATTGTTTTGACTAACATAGTACGAAGTCTCTCGTCTTGACGGTATCTCTGTATCGCGTGGAAATTATTTATACCGAGCACTCAGGATTTATAAATTGCATTCTCGTTTAATCTGTGTTTACGTTCCAAGTAGTTTTTTGCAACGTGTTCTTTTTATCGTTTTGGTTTACTTAAAAAAGAAATGGAAGTAAAACAGAAAGAAAGGAGGCAAGAAAAATGAACGACAGAAGAATGTAACAGAGTTTCGGTTCCAGTGGGTCGACACAAACGTGAAATATGGCAGAGGCCATGACAAAAAAGCGTATCTGCGTGACCGATATCGCGAGGGAAATTATCGCCGATGGGAAAAAAAGAGGGTCGACGCGCATCGCGAGCGAATTAAGTTACACGAGAGCAATTTTGTGGGGAAATTGCGTTTAATATTTGCCATTGCCGTAGTGGAATCATATTACGCGCGAGAAAATGAGGGAAACGGGAGTGCGAAGAAAGAAAGAGAAAGAATGCGAGGCCTCGACAACGGGCGAGCAATTCGTGACGTGTCGTGTTTTGTCGTGTCGAAAAAGGTTTCATGATGACACTGACCACGCATATTTTTCAGGAGAGGATCTTTGGGAGAATCGGCATTGCTCACAGGAAATTACCTCGACTTTCTTCTATATAACGCGTTCACAAATAATCGGATAGTTTGATGTATGAATCTTGAAGTACGAGTGACACTCACTTTGTGATTTCCTACTTATCATAATTTCTGTTTATTCTTAGCACCACCGACAATTCTGCCTCTTTGATACGAATTAAAATTATAACACGACTGGAATCGAAGTAACATTGAAATTCTGTCACATTTTCGAAATTCGATTTAAAACAAAATTAACATTGAATAGTAAAAGATAGTTTCATTTCTGCGCACCCTGTATATCTCATCGTATTAAATCCTAAATTGTTTAGAGAGAGTTCGTGTAAGGGCTTTCTTAATGACCATTATGTATTTAAACGTATCGTGACCGTATTACCACGCTATATTTCCCTCTTTAATTAACCTCAATTTGCGGTACATCTGGCGACATAGTTGCCGCCAATTTGCTGGCATCTCGTGTTCCCTGAACAGTTTGTCGTATCGGCAATATCGTTCGTATCGCGTTAACTAAATTTGTCAGCAAGATGTATCAACTAAAGAGGGTTTAAAATCGAGATCCATTGTCAATATTGTACCTACATATCACATCATCCGTATAACTTACCGACTGCCGCTTGGTTGAATAGGTTTCCATTGAAAAAAAGCTTATCTGCTTGTTGGCTTCGTAGTTTGAGCCCAACTATTTTTTCCCTGTTTAAAAAAGTGAAAGAATAGAGAGCAGCAGAAGTTCAGTAAATGAGAGAAAATGTTAACATAATGGTCAGATTTAGCAGAAGTATTTGAAATTTAAATGTGCTCCCTTTTTCCTCGCAATGAAAAAAGAATTGAAAAAAGTAATCATCTTTCGTTTGAATAGGACACTTTACACGCAAAAAGTTCCTTATTATACTTTTTTTATTTCTTTAGTAAATCACTTGTTTCTAATTAAATAGAAGGATTATCATGCAATTTCAAAGGATATTTAAATTTGTCGAACATAGTTTATTCTTATATTCTACAGAGGTATAGATATTTAAAGAAGCGACTGCTTATTTATACAACGTAGCAATACAATTCACGACTTCCGGAATTCTGTTAAGGAATTCTGTATGCTCGTTCAGAAATGATTTACATGTCACCGTCGTTCACCCATTCTGTTTAATCAATTCTAGGCATCTCTCGAAGAACATAGACATATGCAAATAAATTAACCGCTCTTCTTCTTTTTTTCTACATTATTCATTAGCTTTTTTCTTGTCTAGCAGTGACTTCCGTCCGTCTTGCGTCAAGAGATCCCTAACCTCTTAGAATTTCAATGTCGGGTTATCTGTAGATATTCATGATATTCCTTTCCGGTTTTCGTTAACTTAATCTTCATTTGAGAAACACGAGGGAAGCAATTTTATAGGATACTATCGAGTCATTGTTACTAAAATATTTTAACATTCGTTGCATGCTACATATCCGTCGTAAGTGTCGATTACCTCTAAATCTTGGCGTGCACCGCTTTCGCGGTTAGCTTGTTCGATAATTTATCGACCGAGCATGCTAAATTGAAATCTATCCGTGAAATGTGCATCACCGGTGCACCCAATTTTAAACCTATATATCTACAATTCAAGAAATAATTCTCTCTTTAATTTTCATATTTCTTTAATCTCAAAATTTACTGAAATTTACACATCATTATTCTTTTGAACAAAACTTTCCTCATTGTTAGACCACAAATTTGTTTTCCGTAGTTGAAAACGTATCTGAGCGTTGAGTGCTTCCGCGTTGAATTATCGAGAGGGATAAGAGAAACATTTCGCCTCGAATCGTCACAGAGAACGTAGATGTCACATAAAGTAGAAAATGCGGTTTCACTAGCGGATATATTGTACTATGGAAATGGTGCACAGTTTACACCGTTTCGTTCCTCCTCTTTCCCTTCATAATAGACGCCTTAGCTTCCCGTTTCCCTTTCGTGACGGGGAAATGTATTCGTTCTGTCTGGGGTTTTAACCCTTTCACCGAGCATTACAGCTCGGGTGCAATATATAACACGTAATAGCTACAAGTGAACACTTTTCACGCTCGCGAGATAACCTCCTCCGAATTACCTCATGAGAATAATCCATCCGGTAAACGTCTTGAAATTTTGTTGCCAGCGTTTGAATCATATGATCGTTGATTCTTGTTATATGAAATAAAATTATTCCTAAACAATAATTCCACATATATTTTAATTTTAATAAGAAACAACAGTTGTGAAGAACTTATGCTTTGTAAAATAAAATAAGTAATCATTTAAAATAGGCAGTGTAAAATGTAAAATATATTCAAATTATAATTAGGGTAGATATAATGTCGTTCTATTCACATACTACTGTCATGTTAATAGCTTATTGCAAGCAGGTGTCCCTAGAAATAATTGGATCACTCTACAAATTGCCTCATGTCAAATCCTATAATGCAATAAAGTCTCGCAGCAAATCGGCGAAGCATATTCCAAACGATTACTTTGATTTCTCTGGTGTTAACTGTAATACCTCTATTTGAACAAAGATTACTCTTCCCCCTTATCTTCTGCTATCTTCCCTACATACGTTACGTATACTTTATGAAATGCATGCTATATCAAATAGTCTCTTTCCCACGCTTCTATCAACAAGAAGAAAACATTCATGGACTTGCTTCAAAAGTTACCTAACCAACGAAATAAAATTTACTTATAACTTTAACACTTTATATAACCGGAATTTCGTTTACTTACATGAAAAATTATAATTAATTACAAAATTGCCCGGTGCCAGTAGAACGATACGGTAACAAAATGCAGCAGTTTAACGACAAGCATAAATAAGATTTAATGAATACAAACAATCAACAGATGCATATAGTAATCTAAAGATGGTTAACGAGCACTTCGTGTCGCAACAGCCATTGGGTATCAAAGTAAAACGATAGCCCTGGTTTGTTGCTCGTGGAATAGAAACACGAGAAGCTCCTTCGGTTCTCCTGAATTGCCGGAAGACACGGTACCGGAAATACCGTGGTATGTAAACGGTCGTCGACTCCCTCCCCTTCCTTCTTTCCTCGCTTCGCGATCTTTTTCGAGTCGCTGCAAAGAAAATGGATCGCCCCGTAACGATCTCGCTCCGTAAGGCGCTTCTTATCGCGACTTAACGCAACTCTCTCTTCTTTTCCCTTCTCTCCTTCTTTTCCCCTGTACCCTCTTCTGTCGTTCGCTTCACCGTCTTTTTTCTCTCCTCCTCCTTACCCCCTTCTCTTTTTCTGCTTCTCGCTCTTTTCTCCTTCTTTCTTGTTCTCTTCTTCTTTTTTCCTGTACCATCTTCTGTCGTTCGCTTCTCTGTCCTTTCTCTCTCTTTCCCCCCCCCCCTACTCTCGCGCTGCTTCTCCCTCTTTCTCATTCTCTTGTCCCTTTTCCTCCAGATTCGACGCGACAACGTGCCACTAGCGTTGACGCGTCGATCGCATCTCGCAGATACCCGTTTATCGCGCAGCATCTGGATTTCAAGTGTTGGCCCGCTTAACGCTCGTCGCCTAATCGCGCGCGCCTCTCTTTGGATTCGGCCGGTTTTTTGTGTTTTCTGAACGAGACCCCTTAGCCTGGTGATCTCGTTACCGGTTTTTTTTTTAAGGTTTCTAGGCTAAAGTCGGGAAAAAATAGGTACTTACCTCATATAGATATACACGTCTGGTCGTAAAAATAATTGTGTAATTTTATACAGCGGTTGAACGCCTGTATAAGTGCTGTTATAATCATGGAAACACCATAGCTTTTAGATTACCACGGTGCATAATATATGTTGGGTAAACACGCGCTGAACGTTAAAATTATACATCCGTTAAACGGCTACCGTAATCGTGGGAATTTTCTGGGAACTCTCGAAAATCTCAAACAATTGCCGGCTAACGCTAAACGTGTTCCAGCCACAGCGATCTAACCTTACCAGGCTCTGTGTGTGTGTGTGTGTGCGTGTGTGTGTGTGTGTGTGTAGCATGTATAATTGAAAAATTGTTGGCGAGGGCGATTCGTGTATCGTTAAGGTTTATGACGACAATAACAAGCCGGTAATTTAAATAATTCCAACGCGCTGGAATCGCGTGTAAGCGGGTAGAGACGAGCGCGTGCTTGAAATTACCGTGATAAATATTAAATTCTCGCGGGCAACGCCGCGCAATTCCGTATCGTTTTGCTGCCAAATTAGAGGTAGTGCACGGGGTAACTTCGTTAAGATGCTGCACGAGGCTGCACGGAATCCCAATTAACCGGGGATAATTAATTGGAATCTATTGTCCCAATTGCATATTAATGTCAATTTGCATGGACGAGTTCCTCGTCATCCCTCTCTCTAGACTTAAGTGTCTCCAGCCGCGTATACATGAAACTGTTCCTGCAGTCGCGTTCGCGGCGTGTCGCTTCGTTTTGGAACGTGACTTGCATACGGACAGCGCGTGCCGCGGAATCTCGACGGTTTGCAACGATTTTGCTTTTTTTTTGTTTCTGTTTTTTGTTTTACCCTTAGAACTAACGAATTATATCGGTTCGTAATTGTTGGCTGTTTAATAATGATCCGCCAATGGTTTTTGTTCGTTATATCGAATTTTATTATTTCAATAACTGTACGTTCGTTGATTTCGTCGCAAGGATTGCAATACAAGACTAGACCAGAGTGATTTGTGGACGATAGCTCTTAATACTAGGACTACTGACAATTAAAGTGTACTTATTTGCGTGGAAGAGATGAAATTGAAAATTACACGAAGAAATATCGAATACATAGAAAACAAATCTTTATTTATACCTTCTGCAGAAAATTGTAGTAGATTTTGGATGCATTACCATAGTAAATTTATGAGATTGCTATGCGTGATCACTAATTAGTTATTTAGACTGTTCTGGTAGTTCTAGTGTTATAGTACCTAACAGAAAGCAAAGATGTCGCGATTATCGGTCTTTGCTCCAACGGTAATTCTCCATGAAAATTGTATAAATTTATTACACGGTATGCTTTCGGAAATTTTCTTTTGGTTTCCTGTAAAATATACGAACGAAGATCTGTTTCTTTTGTATCAAATATATTTTCGTATAATTTTCGATATGACTTTCATTTGCTGCAAATAAGTAGATACACTTTAATTGTCGTTTAATTGTCTAGGGTGAATTCTTTGTCGAAATTTAAATCTGTCGAATTTTCAGTCGAATTATTTAAATTTCTTAAATTTCTCTTGTGGCACGAATTTTGTATCGAAAGTATTTTTAAATTAATGGAACGGTAAACGAAAGAGGGGATATTGGAAGATGATTGGCTGCCAAGTTGCTGAAGAAAGGAAATTAAATATTTAAGGGATATGAGAGGCGCCCGCTGTGTATTATAATATAAGGGGGGTTACATAGTCGAAATTTCGAGAGAAAATTGTGTTTGAACTTCCGCGCTTTGTACGTGCCGAAGATGTAGCTGTACGACGTAATATCACTTACCAAGTGTGTAGCCTAAAACGGCGGCGCGGAAACGTGATCGGTTAGTCAGCAGAAAGGTTCGAGTTCCGTTTACTTTATTAGATATATACTTGAATAATCAGACGGACTGCTTAAACACACCATTAAGGTTTTATTATGCAACCAAGAATATTAACCCCTTGACATAGGAAACTGGAAGACGTCAAGATCTTTTGAAATGTTTCATACTTTGCAAAATTACCAATTTATTATTTTATTGTTACATAATTATTGTCCATTAACATTATCCTTAACCTGATTAAATGTTATACACCAGTTTAAGTTTCAAAGCAAAATTTTCTGTTTCCATGCTTGTACATAACTTCAGTTCAGTTGAGGCCAAATGAAATAGTATTTTTCAGATGCATCAAATTCCGTATTATTTGTATGCCAAGGGGTTGAGTAATAAAAATTACTAAGTTAACATAAATAAACGAATTGTTGAAAAACGAAATTGCATCTCATGTGAAAAGTGCTGTCCAGAACGGACTTTCTAGCCATGCCACTTATCCGAACTTACAGAAGCAGCTCAGACGGATATCTAGCGAATAATCTCCCTATTACTGGAATTATTCGGTAATCCCGTTATACTGCTTGTTCCCCAATGCGTTCGAATAAACAAGGGTTCGCTATAAGAAAGAGCGAAACTCACTCCCCTCCTTTTCCCCGCCCGCTGTAACAACAAATTCTCGCGATAACGAAACCACCGAAGTAAACGATTAATAATCGAAGAGACCTGGTCTTCCCGGATAATCCGGAGATCCGGTACTCGATGGTGGTACAACAGCGAAACGTATGATGGACGGGGAAAGGACGGGGGTCGGTCGAGGATGCACAATGCGCCGGAAGAGGCGAGCAAAGAGGCCAACGGAAGAAAGATTCCTGTCGTTGGACTCGCGAAACGAACGACACGGATAAATGATTCACTGGGGCTCGCTGCGAGCATTTGCTTTTCCGTGCCCCATACCCGAAGTATCTCTCCCTCCTCCACCCCCTCTTTCTCTCCCCTCTCCTACTCCTCCTCCACTCCCAAACGCTTCTTTCTTTTTCGAACACGTCCGGACAAATTTGTATTTCGTCGGAGAAAACCAGGTATACCTTAAGGGTTAAACCAGGGTGGAGGTGGAGGAGGAGGAGGAGGAGGAGGAGGAGGAGGAGGAGGTGGAGGTGGAGGTGGTGGAAGAGGAGGAGATCTCCCCACTCGGTTAGTTATGTGTTAATGCGTCTAATTATTACATTTTCTAATGTTCTCAAACGCACGCCCAACAAATTTTCGAGCTCGACATTTTTTCAACAACAAAGCCTCAAACCAAAGGATCGTTTTTCATAGTTTTTGTTGTTTGCTCTTGTTGTAAATAGAGTTAAGACAAGTG
This sequence comes from Tetrapedia diversipes, assembly GCA_033822845.1. Classification (NCBI taxonomy): domain Eukaryota; kingdom Metazoa; phylum Arthropoda; class Insecta; order Hymenoptera; family Apidae; genus Tetrapedia; species Tetrapedia diversipes. Next base: position 194,486 of record JAOPTO010002283.1, read on the forward strand.
AGTGAGACAGAGATATAGAGGGCGTATAATGTGAAGTCAGTCAGTCTGTAGTCGTCGTGCATGAAGGTGAATAAAGAAGTATACTAATAAAACATGGTGTTAGAAGTTAAAATATAAAGTACTTTCTAAGTAATATTAGTTACAATATAAAAAAAAAGTAGATATTATATTAGTAAAATATTAATCAAAATACAAAAAAAATGTTGAGTCCAAAAGACGAGAAAGAAAATATAACCTCAAAACAGTCAGTCTGTAGTCGTCGTGCATGAAGGTGAATAAAGAAACATACTAATAAAACAGCTCTCGCCCCCGTACGAGCTTTCTTTTTCGCTGTTGTGTCGGTAGATAGCGTACACTGTGCTCTGCGTCAAACGGGTGAATCGGAAAGACGGAAGATGAGGGTTCTCCGTATAGAAGAGGTAGGAAGTTATTGGGTCATCGGTAGCAATTACACGGAATCGCGAAGTTACACGGGAACAGGCCGTGGATTTCTTTGTGACCGTGTGCAACGACCCGGATTTTCGACGTTCTCCCCGACGAGGCCTCGAGGAAGAGGGGGAAGAAGATCACGGAGGACGGGGCTAGGAGATCCTCTTTTTGACTCCAACTAGCTCTGCTCCCTCGCACTCCCCCGATAAACATGTTCTTTTCTGCCACATATATTGTTTTACGCTAAAACGTATTTCTACGCCAAATGATAATTCTGTTGCATTCCCGGTGGCGGGAATGAGTGCAACACGTAAGGGATTTTTAACACTATTCCTACCACAACCGGTCAAATGGTCGTTTTTAAAATTTCGATTAGAATTTCATAGATACAACGTAATTGAATCGCCTTTAACACTATTCCTACCATAACCGGTCAAATGGACGTTTTTTAAATTTCGATTAGAATTTCATAGATACAACGTAATTGAATCGCCTTTAACACTATTCCTACCACAATCGGTCAAATGACCGTTTTTAAAATTTCAATTCCAATTTCTTTTTAGAAGCTTCTCAATCGATGTTGCTCAGAATTTTCGTCGCTTGTTTTAAAAATTATGCTCAAATTCACGTTTCATACTCAAAAGACGACACAGTCTTACAAATTTCCAGAATAAAAAAAATATCCATAATAAATTAAGTAAATTTTAGTGTTAATGAAAACCTAGTACTACTTGATTTCAGTATTTCGCAGTTGAAAATTTTTGACGATGGTTTCGTCAAACGAGCGAGAGCCGCCTTTCAAGTGGAAAGAGGTTAAATTCTAAATGGAAATTGATCTCTTTTCGAGCTATCTTTATTGGATTCCAATAAAAATCTGTTTTTTTTTTTTGCGGAACTGCATAAATTGAGTCTGTCGTCGATCAACTTCGACATTTCTGTTTTCCTGCGTGAACGAGGAAAAAAAAGAGAGGAGAGAAAATATGACCGTTTGCTCGAAAAGTATTTCGAGGAAGAAGTAGTCGCGATAGCGTGACCGATACAGAATTATCTTTAACCTCTGCCAGGCAACGTGATTTTTTCCTAACTGTTTTCGACGAAATTGTTCTCGAGAACGCGATCCGTTCGATTTCCAGTACCTTCTAACAACTTCGACGCCGACGATGAATTAAATTTGGTTCATCTCGCGAAAAAACGAACGTGATTCATAGTCTGGCAAAGTTTATTAATGACTCTTCAACTCGCTGGAAATTTTCTTGCTCCGCGCAAATTTGCTGGAACGCGGAGGATATTTCAGACTGAAAATAATTTTAACACTAGATTTACGAACATTTCTTGTATATCTATTTCTAATACACGTATACTCCGAAATAGGTATACATCGTACAGAATTTGAAATTGCAAAGCTGAGAAGGAAATAGATTAGGGTATATACGTGTTACTCCATCTATAAAAATCAACAAAACTAGAAATAATGGTAATCGTTTTCACAAATTTTGCTCATAAAATTCGAATCTCGTAAACTTTGTGTTAAGCTTCTACTTACACTGCTCTACGATATATGCGATTCTTCGATTTTTTTTCGACGATAAAATTGGCACAAATTTTTTCATATCTGTAACTTCTTGCAATCGAACAGTTTTGCTATATAAATTAGGTTCAGGTTAGGGCTTCGGTAAAATCGAGTAAAATAAAATTAACTCCGACGTATATTTTTACGAAACAAACTTAGGCTTGTGAAAAAGAAAAGAAAATGAAATATACGCTGGGTTCTACGCAGCGCAGAGGTGGATTTAATTTTTTGCCGCCTTAGGCTATCACTTTTTTGCCGCCCCGCAATGAAAGGAACGAGTAGGGTAACAAAAAGGAATACACCAGCGCTTCAAATACCAGATTCGAAGGCACTTTCTGTGAAAATTTCTTATTACTGTATTTGAACGTTTATGAAGTTCATGTCAAAGTTCCATATAAAAAGTATCGAAATTAAACAGCACTGCAATTTTCTTGTACTAAAATTTACCTATTTCAGGTAAATAATATTGAAATTTAAAATGTGACTGTTTTGCCTTTTACAATTGAAAATTGATGGACTTGATATGATTTTACCGACTGGTGTCTCCTTTCGAGTGTAGAGGGTTATTCGTTCTCGACAATTTCACGAGTACACACTCGGAGTGCATGCACTTGTGAACGACGACACGTATGTCGGACATCGGTAGTTTCGGTAACACGGTGTTCCAGTCTCGTGCAACCCGTCCCGGTCGGTAATCATGGTCGCAGTACGCGTAAAAACAGTGCGATGGCTGCGCTTAAACGGCTCCCGGGTACCGGTGATTCGTAACGTTTTATTATTCATCCCCTCCTATGAATTATTCATGAGGCAAGAATACAGGGTGGGGAGGGAGAAACCGTGGGCGGATGATATTCGAGCTCATTATTTTATAAGCGTTACAATACTTTTGTTACGAACAGATTTTTCATCCGATTCTTCTGCTCTCCGTTCCCTCTCCTCCGATCCGCCAGGCGCATTTGCATACCTCGCGGAGACGTTCGAAGGGAAACTTTTAATTGGAGATACCGACAGCGCAGACGGTACTCGATACTGTTTCAACGAAACACTTTCGCGGTTACACGGTACCAGTGGTGGCCAAACGTTATCGAGACGGGTGCTGTGATGCTAGACTGAGGACGGGAGTACTCGAGAACACACACCCCCTTCCACTGCGTACGCTACCGCACGAGTCGCGCGTACGTGAGCTCAGCGTTTCAACCAGTTACATATTACAATTTACTATAACAAGTAGTTCTTGAGTTATTTGAGATGACCAAGCTGATGAAATTCGTCCCGTACAATTCTTTTTATTTTTTGGATTACTTTTTCTCAAATACACATAGAGAATTGATGGATACAAGGAAAATCGAATTTTGACATGTAATCCCGTCGGGTGAGAGTATATATATGGAGATTCAGAGGTACTGGGCTTTGAGCAGAACGCGTGCCTACGCTTGGCCATTTATCCGGACCATAAGCAAAAAACGGCCTTTTGCAGCACAGTCTGTCCCGGTAATGTACAAGAAACGAGAGACCGGTAACTAAAAATATACGGGCACACCGGAACACGAGCCGGAGTTCAAAGAAACGGGTAGCCTTCAAAGGCCACTAGCGGCTAGTTATATGCGAATTTTTTTTCAGTGTACCGTGGGTACATCCTTGTTCAAAAGGTTCGAGACGTTTATTATCCTACAATTAGCTCTATCCAAAAGTTTCTGTCGTTCCTAAATCAGTGCCACTTCTTGCTAATTTAATTTCTCACCGTTCAGTTACATGAAAGGTATGGAAATTTAATCGAAAATAGAAAATAACATTTTCATAGCGATTAATTACAATACAGTGAGAAATAAATATTTACTCGTCCAAAAAATAACAGAAATTTCTGCATTGACCATAATTATTCAATTTAGATTTGGTAACAATTTAGGTTGGCGGACAATAATATTTACCCACGTTCCGTTTGCTCTGGGAACTCGTACGCCTGGTAACTTCGATAGAATAATGATTGCATTGAGAGATATAGTTTATAGGGGGTAACAGTCGATTATCTTTCTGTCATTGATCGTTGCAGAGATAGGTTAGCTTATCGTGCTACAACTTACTCGAAACTATACCGTCACGTTTCTACTATTAATATTCAAATTACATCTCAAAAACACATTCTTCTCGTTCAATTATGATAATTCATTTAATTTTACTTATATTTCTACGTATTGAATTTTCCGAGTCGAAACTGACACTAAACAATTCTCTTAATCACCCATAACATTCGTTCGATTACATCGCGTCAGCTGTGCGCCATAAACGTCTATATTAGGCGATTTTCATCGTCGTCTAATGATTTCGATATCCGCGACCTAATCCGTGTCCAAATACAGCCGGGAATCCTGGTACGCGGAGGCAATAACGGCTATACGTTCCCGTTATCCAGGGATCAGTTCGTATCAGGATCACGCACGTCTTGATCCACTGCGAACATACGCGTTCGTATCCTCCACGCGGAGAAAGACGAAGTAAACAAAAGCGGGCAAAAGAGTCTATGGTAGAGTCTTTTATATTTTATTAAACATTTCCTATTAAAACCGTCATATTAAATGCTAAAATTTACCGTAGACTATGAATAATAGTAATTTTAAACACGGTCATATCCATACTTCACTATGCGTTACAACGAAACAGGGTTCTGGAACCAAGAGGTTTGTTATAGCGAACCGCATTCAGCTTCTAGGGTATTTATGTACGCCACACACAACATACGCATGCGTTATCTTAAACCGTTCTCGAAAGAACTCAATCTTACGACGTCAGCGAAATTCATTCTTCTCGAAACGTATTTCAGAACTCAAACTATGTGTTCGTGTGTACGTGTGTAAGAATAGCGTGTGGTCGAAGTTGCGCTAGAAGTCCGGGAAAGGCTGTGCTGCCTCTTCCGTGAAAGACGCGCCTGGTTCGACGACGAATCTAATAGAGAGGGGAGGACGTACATACATACATGTATCTAGATCCAAGAGCAACATCCCTTACATGGATATGTCGGGGCCGGTAGTGGCCGCGTGTGTCGAGCTACCGGCATAGTCTATATCTGACGACGCATTATCTGCTTTGCTGCCTGCAGCAAACTCGGTATTGCATTCTACTTGAGTTGTCCCCGTGACACTCTCGATACTACGTCCTACGCTAGGTTATATCGCGTCTTTCTTTTATCAGAGTCTTTATCCACCTTTTGCTTTCCCTTTTTATTTTTCTTCGCCTTTCTCTTTAATCTTTACTTCATATTCCAGTTTAATTCCTAGTTTATTTTCCAGTGTTTTTTGACTTTTTCTATTTTTCCTAGTTTGTTTCCTAGTTTATTTTTTATCTTATTTTTTAGTTACTTCGGTACTTTCGTTTCGCGATCCCTTCACCAAAGCATCGTTTCTTATATCGATCGTGTAACCACTTTTTATTTCGCGTGTCTTCGACTTCCGTGGCCCCTTTAGCTGTCTTCGTTCATTGACGTTTCAATCTTTTCACCCTCATCCCTCCCACCCCCTATCCGACCACCATCGAACATTGCTGTTCTGAGATTCAATTTCTAGCGCTGGCTGTTGCTCCTTTTATGTCCGCATTTTTCGATCTTCTTACCAGCTTTCTTGCGTCCATTGCCTGTATTTGTTTCTTTGTTATTTTGTCGTCGCTTGTCGTTCACACGGCATCGGTTGAGGTTATGTTTCTTTGAATAAGTCATTCGAGGATTTCAGAAAGCCTGTACGCCCAGTTCCAGACCAGGAAGACGTATAGCTCCATTAAGTGTTCAGTATGGCTACTGTTCCCTAAAATTTTCTCAAAACATGATCTCTCTGATCACCGGAACGTAATCCTCTAAATAGTCCAGCGTTGTTCAAGCTAAGCCCGAGGCTTTAGGGGGATTCCCTCGGTTCGTTGATCATGGTACATGAACTCTGGCTGGACTCTCAGAGCCGATGTCGTATGCGAGGTCTACATCATATGATAAATGTATAGTTATTTGCATACAACAACCTGTTTTTTAAATTCCAAAATTTCTAAAAAAAAAGCAAGCAATAATAGGCAGTAAATAAACACATTTCAAACGTAATTCTTATAGAATCTGAAGTTATTTTATTAATATACAACTATTAATTATGATAAAATAATTAGATTTTACTATTTCTACTAAATCAATTTATGCAGTAACTACAAAAAGTTTTTATGCACCATTTTTATTACTACATATATCTATAAATTACAAAATGAGGATCAAGCACCTCCATTAGATTGCTTATAATTTGATAGTACTTTTATGTGGATATGTATATTTAGCATATAGCACTCTTTGCATAGCTACTGTAGATACATAAAGGAAATGGCGATTCAAGTACAAGCGACGTGACACCGAAAGCGTTAAGAATCATCCGCGCGTATCACTGCGAGTCCGCCATTCTCCAACTTCCATAAACTCAATTCTCGTTAGCAGGGCCAGTTTGGTTGGCATCCTGAATTGTGAGGGGAGGGAGGTGGACAGAAGGAGGAGGGAGAGTGTCTGGTCCGAAGTCGGAAAACGATGACGGCTGCGCTCCGCATCCCGACGCGACAATAGCCCCGACGAGCAACTTCAACAAAGGGAAATGCGCGTTTATTGTCTCATTGTCTTCGTCTCCACTCCGTTGCTCCCGATAATTTTGTCAATTCCATCCGGCCGTCGATGTTTCGGCCATCGCACAGCCTCCGGCGACGAAAAATCGATTCCGTCGCTAAGTAGCCATTGCGAATAGTCCGAACTGGAGAGAGAATACGTTCGCTGAATATTCGAGTCGTATTCTAACATTCTAGTAGCTCGAACACTTGGAACGACTGTGCGTCGGTTAAACCGAGATGCTGGCCTTTCTATTTTCATTGCAATGGGTACTGATTTGTGTACGAGTTCGTATTCTCCGCTTCAATTAATTCATATTAATATAATCGGAAATATTCAAGACAAAGACCTTTGTCATGGGTGAGAAATTTATAGGTGTATAGGTAGTTCGTTTGATTTAACACAATATTTCTAGAATAACAAGAAATATGGTAATTAAATGTTGGCCGTTTATTGTTATATTCGTGGATGACTGCCGTTAATTTAAAGGGTGCTTAAATAATGTAAAGGTTCAGAAAATCTCGTTGGTGTACCTTTTTTTCTTTACCACCCATCCAATTTTAATTAAAACTGTAAATATCGACCATTATGTGCTCTTGGTTATACTCCTACTCATAAAGAGGTACTCTTACGTGCAAACATTATTGTTTGAAACTTTTCGTATGAATATTTCAGTTGCACTAATCAAATCGACCGATACAGGATATTACGACATTTGAATACTTGTAAGACATCCGAATATTAAATTACAACCAGACCTAGCAGTGGCAGCCTTGATTTGCCAACGAACATGCATATAACTCCTTGTCAGTTGAACGATGTCTTTCAATTGCACGCGTTCGCGTCGTTAATTTAATTGGACTTCAGAAGCGGTTCTCGTTTCGTTTCAGCCTTCGTGTATTCACCTAATTTCCTCACTCTATAGACTTCTATTTTCTTTATTGTACTTTGATATGCAACGAACTGAAGTCAAGCCCGAACGTTGCCAAATGGGACGAGTAGAATATTTCCTGTTTTACCTCTTGTCGGTCAGTGTTTTGGTACCTATTTGTCCAGCATGAGTCTAGTGGTTTCGCGAATGCACGCTGAGTTCCCCAAATCATTTCACATCAACACAAATGCGTAGTAATGATGGTTTTATGGAAAATGCCTGCGATCACTGCCATCTAGCTTACAATAAACATGGTGTACATTCTTCTTTTTTGCAATACAAAAAAGTGTTATATTCTCTTTTCTTTTCAGTGTTTGTTGTAATTGAATGGCTGGTGACAGATTAATTACAGGCTGATTCACGTAGAACATATATGTCACCCATTTGGGTTAACCAGGAATAATTCTCTGAATTTCAATACATTAGGTGTATGAACACGTGTTAGTGTTTACTCCAAAATCTGCGATTCTCCGTAATCGGTAGGAAGTTCGACACAGAGAACACTCCCGTATTATCACGTCGCTGATAGAGGATATCCAAATATAGTGCTGCTTATCATCTTAATATAGAACCATGCTCGTGTATGCGTATATCGTACGCAACAATTCACGGTTCAGTTACAATTTAATTCAGCTCGCAGCCGGCAATACTTCGGGAGTGCGTTAAAATTTGATTAGAGAAAATTATGAATAATAAGCATCGATGGTAATTAAGAAATAACCATATTATGTAATTTACGTTAACAAGGATATTTTTAATAGACCTGATAATTTTCCATTGAATATTTAAATGTTTTAAAATTGAAATTTTCAATTTATGAATATTTATTTGACTTCTGAAATATCCTATACATTTTTATATTATTCCAAAAAGGGTCTTGACAGTAAAGTAGTATCACGAATAATTCTCTTAGAAAACACGTCGCACTCCAGAAGGCGTTATATTTTCAGTTTTCAAGTTCTTTCAATTTTCAAACCTGTATGTGTACATCTATATACATACGTCTTTTCATTGAATATAACGACAATGGCCATCGATGAGATGGCACTCGTGACGAAGGTAACAGTTGCCGCATTGTTTTCAACTTCCACAATACATATCCACCGGAGTGTTCCGATAATTTCATCAATTCTGTCTGGCGCAGCGTCGATTTTTCTCCCAGACACAGGACAAATAGTAACAGGTTTCAATTGCCATTCACAGCACGTAGGGTTTTTATTTTTAGACACCCGGTAGCTTCTAACCTTTTGCTGGGTAATTGGCATTTTTAAGTACCGTTTTCAAACTTTCTACTGAATTACCATGTTAATAATAAACATACATTTTTCTTCTTTTTTTCTGTTCATATCGTGCACAATGTTTCTCGTTACAAAGTTTAATTCAACAGTAACATTTTCGATTAAAAGTTGGTTTTACAATTGTAAAGTAATATGATATACCCGATGAATTTTAGTTATTCAAAAAAGTCAATATAAATGATTCACCCTGTATATTTTGTGTATTATTGTTTTTATTACGCTATTCTAAATGACAGAGGTTTATCATTCTGAATAATTCATCGACACGAATCAATTATTAATGACAAAATGGAAGGTGTCTGTTCGATACAATAAATCCCAAAAATAATCAAAACCAGAGGAAAAAAAAAACAATAATTAAAATTCAATGCGAAACAAAACAAAAATTATACCACTTATTCATCAAACGTTACATTTACTAGAACCTCTACAAATTTGCCACTTCTTCGAAGTTCTCGAGTCCGACGGACCACAAAGGTTTGAAAGTTGCTAGAACTTCAAAAGAGGTTATAACGCACGTGTCTACCGTGAGGTGTGCCACTTCTTATTACCCTCTAAGATGAATTTTCAAAGAATTCGTCGAGTCGGACTTCCATCGTGTAATGTTACACACTTTTGCTGTTCTTCGAAATTCCTGCATACACAGATTTTTCCTTTTCTCGCCTCGTCATCTTTGTGTACGCCCTCTCTCCTCTCCGCCCTCCTCGACGTCGTTTCTATCATCTGACACGCCTCTGTAAACAAAAGCAAAGCCGTGCTGCTGCCAAGCTTTACGACACACAGAGTAAGAGAGAAAAAGGAGAAAGGACACAGCGGGGGTGGGCTCAGGGAGGGGGATAGGAATCTTAAAAATAGCTTTCTCTGCAAGAAAGCCACGAGTGGGTTTCTCTAATTAAACAGAATTTCCTTGGTTAACCACGTCGACAAGTATTGCCAGGATTCCCTCTTGTTTCTGTACTAGTGGATTTATAGTAACACCACTGCCGCTAGTTTCCTATCTCCCTCTCTATCTGTCTCTGTCTTCTAATAAATACAACCGGTGTTAAAATCACATCTTCTCGTAAACCATATAACTGGTAACGAATGGATACATCTCTTTTATATCTTCACTTTTAATAACTTGAAAGAGTTACATTTGTGTTTTTTAATGGCTGTGAATATACATGTTATAAATAACTATGGTATAACTACGCCATGATCATGCAAGATATACTAGGGTAAAGAGATCGAAATTAACGGTATCTAGTTTATATACATACGCCAATATTATCGTCCTCGGCAGGGAAATAGGTCAAACGAATGTTACATGATTTCAAAGGGAATATAAACTGGATCGAAGAAAATTGTTCTAGCATAGACGTTCTAGAGAGCATCGAACGCGAGTTACGGTAGGCTATGGGGTTGGGTCTTATGTCACTAGAAATGATAATATTTATCTGTGGGTATGTTTGTTTTGTAATTTCGGGAAGCTAGCTCGCAGAAGCGTGTGACTTACTCGCTCGGTAACTAGCAGATAAGGTTATCTTCTTTCCGACTCAAATAACATGTTCTATGGGTACATATAGTTATATACATACACAGTAATCCACTTGGTGGCGCTTAATTTAAATCTTGAAATCGTAAAGCTAACTTGGCATTATTTGAAGATGTATTTGTTCTTTTTTTTTTAAATAGAAATTGTATGTTTTTTAAATATATCTTCAGTAGTTTGCATTTTTTCAAAAGATATACATACTTTCTGTCTGACTTATATTTTTCTAAAGATAATAATATTATATAGACAGTTTACAAGTACTCACTTTACGTACTCAAGTAGCACTTCGTTTTATTACCAGCATTCGTAGCAGGAATTCTATTTTTGCACCACGTTCTCTTCAATCGCTAGTACGTACCGTGCACGTATACCACGGAGCTTTTTTCTCCAGTCGTTTTCGTAACTGTTTTCATCGTTTTTCTCTTCTTTTTTTATTTCGTTGATGCTTTATAATTAAAGAGGAAAACGCTTCCCGAGTAATAAGAGCGGAATCTCTAAAACGCAGTTTTCTTACGGTTCTGCATAGAAAAAGCTCGAGTGGACTTCCGTAATTAAAGAGAATTTTCCAAGTGACACGCCAAATTAACTTAACGACTTTCATGCTCAGTTACGTTGGAGTTTTAACGATTTCAAATTTCCCCATTTCGCTTTCTCCTTTTCTTTCACTCGACTCTATACACTCTTATTGTATCCTTTCGCGTAATGTTTTAGTTTGCTGTGTATGTTTATTGCCGAGTACGTGTTTAATTTTTGAAAAACTAACGAGGATACCTTTTGAAATTATATGTATATACCAACGTTAGCAGTATTGTTCTGCGAAACCTTTATCGGTATATTACAGAGTTAAAATTAGGATATGTTTCCCACTTTATTAGCAAGATACAGAAATAATTTTGTAACATAATTTAATTATAGAGGTATATATTTCCAAAAAGTTACAAATCATCCGTTGAATGCAATAAATATAAAACAAAAATTAAATTATTTAAGATGAACGCAGTATTCACATATTATTGTATATTATTATTTACTAATATTGCAAGCATTTATTGTTGAGGTGTAACCTACATGCATATATTCATGGGTCTGTAAGTGGAAGAGCTTTATTGGTCACAGCATGGCCGTTTTCCTGTGCGGTGATCCGGCATTGCATCTCTTCAATACACCTTGTGTGCCAGACCGAAATTGATTTTTCAACAAATACGTCACAGTGAATGCAGTGCTATATATACTTGCTATACCTCCTGCACACTTGGATGCTCGCAAATCCTGAAAGCTCGAGATTCACCGAATTCCATGGTTTACAGTTGAACGACGAGGACAGCTTCTGTCCTCGTGACATGCAATACCCGGCCAGCCGACTCGGAAAATAAAGGCATAAACTCAGTTTTCATGGAAGCAGACGTCATCGCTGTTCTCGTACAGTAAAGAAATACTCTCTGAAAGAATGTACTAAAAAAATAAACAGTTTCACGTTTTTGTTTGTAATTAGTGTGTTAGAGGTGAGAATGTATCGTAAAACGATGATGTCTCAGCCAGTTTCCGGTGCAATATCGTTGGTATTCCATAGTGTATGTGTTGGCGTCGATTTCATAGAAATGGATATTACGAGAGATTCCATTTTCTCGTTCGTCCCTCCCCTTGCCCTTCCGCTTAAAATGCGCGGGGCGTGAAAAGAAATATCAACAATACAGTTCCCCGTTAAAGGCGTATTTCTATGTATGGAGGTTTATCGACTCGCGCACCCGATTACTACTTTTCGCTGGCTTCAGCAAAAATATTCCATAACGATTTTTATCCCACAATACACTTCACTTCTTTACCTTTATCTTCTAATGTTTCAGTTTTATAATTTTTATAATTAATTTGTGACATCCGCCTTGCGAAAATTTTAACGCATATCGAATCCACATAAATGTATTTAATGTATATTTTGTAACCTTTTCGACCTCCCTGGATTGGAATATCTGTTGCAAAGCTGAGAAGTTTACCTTAGAGGTAAACAAAAAGAAAACTTTACGCCGCGTCCCACTGTGAGAAAGACCCGTTCCAAGAAATTTTGGAACACGTGGACGGCAGACGATTATAGCTATGCCCCCCTCCATGAAACACGTGTCCAGGGTTATTCGTGAGCGAAGAGATCACCCTGTCGTTCTTTCAGGATGGAAGATTATCTCATCAACTGACATGTGTCCACAGTATAATCCTTAAAGTCCTTTCAACTGCAATCGAATCTTTTTTCGATGCTCTGGGATGAAGTTGCGTGAGTAAAATTTGTGTCAGAGAGCACGACAAATGTCGTAATGGTAATAGTCGTTTATATACGACGTTGTCACTGCTGTTCGTGCAGAAATTGTAGCTTACAATTATAGAAAAGGCATCCAGTTTATTTGTTTCTTGTTAATGTTTGAAATGTAACGACAATCGGTTACCTCGATTAACTTGAGCGCCATTTCGTCTGAACCATATTGTAGATAAAAACGATTTCTACGTTACTATCGTAGCTACTGGAGATGGCAAATGTATTCCTGTCGTCTCCCGTGATGATTAATTAAGCGTATTCTGTGGTGAGGTAATTCAATCTTGCAATTAATGTCGACTAGCAGTCAGCAACGTAATATGATAACGAAAGCTTTCTTCAGCGATGTCGCCATAACAATAATAAGTGTAGGAGAATTTCGAAAGAATTCGATTTCGTTGCGGTTTCTATTACACAGAGTCGCTGACTCTGTTGTACTCTGTTTACAAACAAGTTAGCGACGTGCTATTATATAAGTACATACTTAGGCTAGTATGCATGGCGGTCGTTTTTCTTCGACTGCTGTTTTACCCTTCATTTAATCAACAGTATAACGCACAGAAAAAGAAAATATATATGTCTTTTTAAAATAAAAATAGAAGGTTGTTAGATCGTATAAGGAGCTCTGTATCATTCATGACAGAAATTGAATGATAAAAATTCGTTTTGCTTTATTTGCAGGGGACGTGCGACACCGAAAGTTTTTATTCGAATTCTTTTATCCTGTTCAATAGAAGTTCTTAAGGTTTCATGTCGTTCTGACGACCACTTTTTTGCAATAACGAAGTGTTTTTTGTCAGTTGTTTTATCCGCATTTTAGGCCAACAAAGCTAGCTAGAAATATGCAGTGATTTGACCAGACACCGTGTACATGCCGGCTGGTTCCTCGCATCGATCTTCACAATGTCGATATACCTCCGGAAAAAAATACTATTCGTGCCCATGGTAACGGATGAAAGCAATGAAGTTATTGACAGACAAAATTGTTATCACATATTGACGTTATGGAATATGTGTACAGTGTTTCGTACATATTTGACCATAGGTTCAGAATTGATCGGTTCAAATATTTATGAGGCAAGGAATAAAAACTATATACTCTCGTGTTAATTGAAGCTTTATCTAGAAAGGGTCATGTATATTTTTAACACTTTTTAAATAATAAACAGGAAAGTGAATCCAATTTTTGTGAATTAAATACTGTTATATCATTCCTTCAGATTTTAATAGAAACTTGAAGCCCTTTTTTAGCCTCAATGACCTGTGAAGCTTTTATTGTATCCAATATATTTGAAAATATATTTGTGGCATTACGTATCATAACGTCCTCTCTAACGGTACATCGTTCGGCCGTGTGCGATGCAAGGAAGGACCTTGAAACAATAATTTATGCGGATCGTCGTGTGCACCCTTTACGAAATCAATCTGCAGCTTCCGTGGCCGGGATCGGTCAGGGCCGACGCGCAGCATCGCAATTTTGTCGTGCCACTCACTACACGTTGTTCCATATATTTATGAACCATCATTAAAAAAGCAGCACTGGTTTTTCGCAAGGAATTCACTGGTTCAAAGCGATATTTTTAGACATTATACACATACACATACACACATGCATGCATATCATACAATGAGTTTAAAGAGGTATAATTTTGTTCCATTAAAATCACGACCCGTTATAGCGACAGAGGTTACGACGAAGGCTAATGGGTGCTAAACGAACAGACGAAAATATTCTTAATCGCAAAACAATATGGCAACCGACTTTTTTGCGCCAGCTGCTGCCGCACGCACGTTTATGTAATAAAACCTGACGTTGCTTGTACACAAAATGATAATTGATTCCGAAAATTAATATCAGAGACAGTTAACGTGGCAGAGATACGCATTGAAAATCGCACACAACGTGCACCATGTGTTCTTTGAAATAGATTAAATTTCCTGGATGATCGTGTCGCTTCGAAATTATAGTTACGGTTTATTCAGTATTCTGTTCTAACGGGAACGTTTAATCGCATACCTGAGCAAACTGAAAATGACCCCTATTTGTAATGATAATTAGTAACATAATTTCAGGAATGTTGGTTTTTGTTTGGAATGATTACTTGCTAAATTTTAAGTAATTGATAAGCTTAATTAAATTGGAAGTCCGGGGGGAACTAGAGAAAAGATCTTTAGGGAACCATATATTCTAGCTACTCTAGCTCCATTATAATTTGTTCCCTCACAATTTAATATGGATGGTTAATTAATTTCCGAGCCTTTTTTCTATCTTTCCGTTTTTTCTCTTCATTTCTTTTTCTACTTTTATTCCTTGCCCGTTTTTTACTTCATTTGATGCCTCTTATTTTCTTTTCAACTTCTACCACGCTCCTTGTATCCTCGATTCTCAGTTTCTCTGTTGCTCTTTTATTTATTTTCCGCCATTTAATTTCTCCAATCGTGTCTGCAGTTTCTTAAGAATGCTTCTATTTCTTCCATCCTTTTAACTCTCATTTATTGCCTTAAGATCATCCCCTCTCCTTCTTTTTGTTGTGTTATTTTTCTTTCCCTCAATTGCTTCTCCAGTGTTTTATTCTTTTTTCTTTCCACTTCCATCTTTAGCCCTTTAATTCCTCTCGCAGAACTTACACACAATATTTTTCCATCTCCTACCATTTCTCACACGAAGTTTCCTCCTTTTCCCGCCTGTTCAGTTCTTCACACTGAACTTTTCTTCCTTCCCCTTTAACACATCTTTCTTATTTTTGTTCTCCGCACATTTTCTCATTTTTCCCTCGTTTCGTTTCTTTCGTTTTTTCTTCATACCGCGTCCCGGATTTTTTCCTTCTTTCTTTCTTCTTTTCGTTTTCTACAGCAGCCTCCTTTTGTGCCCCCCTCCCCCCCCATCCTTCCCGCCCCGCTGCAAGCTCTCACTCGCTCTCCCTCCAACGCTTTTTTCTCTCACCAGTGGCCGTTCTTTTCACCCCATAAGAATGCAGGCTCTGCGAAGTGGCACGGCTGCGAGCACGATTCGCGGAATTGCAGCTGCCGTTCATTAACGCGCGGTTATTAAACTTTTCGTCGCTGGTTTCGAGCCGATTTGCGCTATTCTCTTATGCCTACCCTCGTTAAAATTCATTCTTCCAAGTCTTCCAAGCCATTTCCCAGTTAATTCCCCCTTCTACTTGTATTCTAAACGTGCTCTACAATATTGTTCTCGTCTAATACGTTAATACACCCTTCCGGAAAATTTGCTGAAATACGTAAACAGATATATACAATGCATTAATAAGATCCTCGAGTACAGAACACAACAGAGCCGAAGTTTATATTAATTCGAGCAAACTATGTTGGAAGTTTCCGTAACAAAAAGCGAGAAAGGGGGTTACGGGGACCGGCTTAATTATAAATTTAAAAAGTTGGAGACTAGTTTCTCGTTTGTAACGCCACGTTAACGAAGACAGTTGCTCCTTAAGATTAATTAACATCCCTTTCGACGAAACGAGGTTATAATACGTCGTGCCGTGAGTTCTCTCTCGGCATTAAAAAATCATTACTCCCTTCCTAGCCACCTCATGGTTGACCTTTTTTTCTTCTTTCAACTTCTAATCCTGCCTGCGTTTCGATAATAAATTAGAAAAGAAAATTAAACGCGTCCGCCCGTGTTCGTTGTCCGAAATTCTCCAAATGATTGATACTGTATTTCAGCGCTGATTTTTCTTTCAACTCCATACAACTTCCTGATTCTTTACTTGCAATTTCTATTTTGCCATATCGTCTTTGATCGTCGTTTATTGAAGTCGTCCGAAACGCTGAACTCACGTACACGCATTTACTGCGGTAGTGTGCGCGGTAGAAGGGGGTGTTCTCGTCTTCAGTCTGGCATCACAGGTTTACGGCCAAATAGTGTTGCGGTATCTCCGTAACGACACTAGCGCCCTCCGCAAGCTAACCACTAATTCTACGCAGTCGTTCATATTTCGCGAGCAGCGTGTCCAGAAATTAAACGTTAGTCACTCTGTGGTAGGTAACAATTAGAAGTTCTCGCGTAATGCTTTTCGCAATAGTACTAAAAATGATTCAAAGCGAACTGCACGACGAGACGCGTAACGATAGAAATTTGCATAATACTTCTCCGCCTCCATTCTTGTTTTCTCTTCCCCCCCCCCCCCCCCCCCCCCCCACCTCCTGGTCTACCACTAATACTGTGAATTTCATCGGTTCTGTAACAGCGAGTAACCAAATCGATATCGTACCGCTGGAGAGTTTCTTTCGCGAAATTAATTAAAACGTGGTAGGTATTCATTACCCCCGGCAGACGTTAAATCGTCGCGACTGTTCTTTGAAGCGTTTCTTTATGCATAACTGTTTTTTTCCTCTTTTCACGGAGAAACCGAAGAGCCCAGTTATTTTTCTTCCGAACTCCATCACCGTTCTTTTCACTTTGTTCCCTTTGAGTTATTTACCGGAGTTACGCCATCGAGTCGAAGGTTAAAAGAGTCGCGCAGTAAACTACGAAACAGCTTTTTGCTCGCAATGGCCAGCATTAATAGAAACTGTGCACAACCACTGGTTGACGAACAAATTTGCTGCTGGGAAATACAGCACGTGTAGTGAGTTACGATATTGCAGTTCTCACTTTAGGGGAGGGAGGGAGACATTTCTGCTGCGTTATAATAAATTTGAACTTTTGAACCGAAGATATGTTTTACTCAAAGTGAATGTTTTAACGAAAACAATAAAATATTATGATTACATTTTACAATTACTACATTTCAAAACTTAACAAATATATTATTTCAACAATTATTCTAAGCACGAAAGACATCGTGCTTAAAGTAACTACCTTAAATTTGCTAATAGATGAAAATAATTATTATAGAGGTGTCTTTTGGTTTTATAATCACAATATTTATCACCTATTAATATCAATTAACAAATACAATGTTATCTCAATAGTTATTCTAACCATAAAACGCACCCTGCTCGAAACGAGTGTGTATACTCTAACTTCGTTAATCAATGGATCAGAGTAATCGTTTTAAGCATTTTAGGGTTGTTCAAAATATGTTTTCTCCCATCTTATACTAATCGCAATATTCAGCATCCACTGTAAGCTGGCAAACATATTATTTTGAACATGAAGGATGATACCATGCTTTAGATTTGCTAATGTATGAGTTAAAATAATTATTGTAGGCATCGTAGATGCGTAACTTAAAACATTTCGAGCCTTCTGAGTTACCTTATCGTCGCGAGTACAAAGATATCACGTTGAAAGGAAGAACGACAAACGAAAGCGTCTCCCATTTTATCGCCGTTTTAAAACACGAGACCGTAAACATTTTATCAACGGTGTGCGTGTCACCTTCGACCGTAAACGCAAAATTGGCAGCTTCGCGTCACGGTAAATGCGAGGTTGCCGTTACACGTAGTATACAAGCCGCGGGGTTATTCGGCGTTGATCGTCCGAACAATTTCGATCGATTATATGCCGCAAACTAGCTTCGTAATGAGATAAACGTATCATTGTTTCATTGGGATTGATTGTCGAAATCGTTGACACAAATGGAAAAGATTTCAGTAATTGGCAGCGCAAATGTAAGAGACAAACGAACGTTTCCTCCCGTGGAAGGGCGACACGAATTGCTTTCGGTATAATTTTCTCGCCCCCGCACTTCCCTATTAATTAACATGACGATTTAACCCGGCTGTGCATACATCTGCGCGTCGAACACACCGGTATATACAGGGTAGACGACTGAGAAAATCACCGTTTCGATGCGTAAATTAAATATCACCGTGGTTTCCAGCGAAACAGTACTTATATATGTATTTCTTGCACAAGCAATCGTTTGCGGTGCGACAGGTACTGTAGAATAATATATTTATTATTTAGAACAATACAATTTGTAAACTATTTGTCATTGAAAATTCAGCATTAAATCGACCATTAAGAGTTGCGTCACAGAAATTTAAACGTTAATTGCACGATGCTTTGTGTTTGGTATACAATAGAATTCTTTTTATTATTTTCCGTTGCTTTAAGTGCGTTGTTAATTAACTTAACCGCGTGGATTTTTCGATACAAGCACGTGTCCAAGGAACACAGCAAGCGACATGGTTACGATGTTACAAAGATATCGTACGAAACATTTTCCTACATTTCGACAAAAATTAGGAAAATACCTGTATTTCCTTGTGTTTAGAAGAAAACTAAGAAATTAAAGCTGATGAACGATTTTCACCGCAAACCACTATATGTTGTGTGCGCACAAAGCGGTACACTTTAAACGTTCGATATTCCCCGTGACAAATTTCCATTTGTTTTCGGAAAACGCCTGTCCTCCGTGCTTAATCGAATATTAAGGCAGAAAACGCTTGACGTTTATTTAACCGGTTCATTTAGCCGGTTCCTCCGGATCACTGGATCCACCACGCTCCCCACCCCCCGCCCATTGATTTCAATAATTACGAGGAGAATCCAGTGAAGCTTACAGCTTCGGCAATTAGTGCTCCCAATGTTGCCGGGCGATTACGAAATTTATGAGGGACAAATGGACGAAACTTTCCGATGCGATATGTAAACCACCGGCTTGTTTAACGAACGTTTTTACGCGTAACTTATTGCGAGGAGCCCCGGGACGTGAACGATTGTTTGTCTCGACAATAGTGGCCACGGCTCCATTAAATGAAATATTATCGTTGTTCGTTAAAATATTTATTCGTCCACGAGGCGGGGAAACGTCGCGCCGTTGAATATTCTCGCAATTAACAACAGATTCATTAGCAAATTTGTGAAAGCTATTTCGGTTGCGATTTTGTACTCGTTAATTGCTCGCAATCGAATGTAAGAATCCAGTGAACCTCTATTCTCGACACGACCATTAACTTATGGGCACGTAGTGAAAATGCACAATAGGTATTTTTTCATAAATGAGGTTTTTATGTTGAAATGAAAAATTACGGCTATGGTGAATTTTATAAAACAGAAGAAACAAAGATAAAACTTAAAGGCAAATTAGCCTTTCACACGACAATCCCAATGTCCTGCGATTTTACCGACGGTCTAAACTGTGTTGCATTGTGTCGCTGGCGCTGTAGGCGGGTGGTAGGAATTTTCCTAAAAATCGTTAAGTCCGGTGTTACCCTGACCGACCGCCGGCACCTCCGATCCAAGTTGAAAAGCAATAAAGCACATATACATTGGGATTACAGATTTTATTCTAACAATGAATAATAATAACTAAATTTAGGTTAGACTAGATATTAATTAATTTCAGGTCCCAGACCCGGAAATGGACTTGGTTTACATCATTTCTATATACTCACATCCTCCGTGTCTTAACTCAGAAATTAGTTCATCACATTCACCCTTCATCATACTTTCATCTTATCATCTCGCCTCCTGTTCCTCGATATTCTCGTAATGATAGTAAAGTAACGTAATAAAAGTAAAAGAAATAATTACAGCGATTAGAGGAGAAGGATTAACGTCGTTCATCTTCTGGTTTTCTACTTTTTTTTCCCCATCTTTTCTTCGCAGAATGAAGCTGTGGTGGAGTTTGGCGCTGGTCGGTGTCACCCTGTTGATGATCGTTGTCACGGCCAGGGCGGAGTCCGATCTCTGGGAGGAGGACGACAAGGAGGTCCTCGTGCGAACCGTTCGCGGCACCAAAGAACGAGGTACGAAACACGTTAAGGCTGCAATTCTGGCGAACTGAACGTCTACCACTTCGGGCGTTCGCAAGCTCCCAAATCCTTATCTCGAAACCTCTCTTCGATGTTCCAAAAGAAATGAAAAATGATGAGCACTCGGCCACCGTTGGCAGCGAACGCAACAGAAAAGAAACGAGAGATAACAGGGAACGCATTGGCAAGAGTCGATCGAGCGTGTCGAGGAAAGAAGACGGGTCGTTGCAGCGGATTGAAGCGTGGTATCACCACCAGGCCTGGCCTGTGAAATGAAAAGCTCCTTTTGTCTCCGCGCACCTCTTTCTCTCATCCTTTCGAGCTTCCTCTCCCACGGCCAGGACCCGGGAGTACAATTGAAATATCATTCGCGGGCGCGAGCCGTTTCATTGTCGACTAAGATCATTCGGTCTTAGAAATTTATTCGGGCCAGGATCGAGCTTCCGGAAAGCTGCTAGCAGCGTTGCCTAGGAGTTGAAGCGGAGGGCGAGAGGGGCATTTCTCCGAGCTCCTTTTCAGAGCGGAACAAGTAGTCAAAAGACGGCCGCCGCTGAAATTCCAGCTTCAAGGATCCACGAGGTCGAGCCACGAAGCTCTGATATACCATGCCTCCTCTCGATTACTCTTCAACTTTTAGTCTGTCTCGTTTCCCCGTTGCTCGTCTTCTTCGAGTTTCTACTTGTTCTAAGAGTGCATCAGACTACTCTTGGAATTCGATGTCAAGGAAAATGTTGAGGAAGTTGTAGATCCGCTTATAGTGTCTGTTTAGTTTCCTTGAATGGGTGTAAAGGATGAAGGGATGATTTTCAAGGGATTCTGCTTTAGATTCTGTTCCTTTTATTTTTGGTTGTACGTAAACTAGCTGGTAACAGGCAGGTATATATAGGGAATTAATCTACAGGTGGACCGAAATGAAAGGGGTGATTGTAGACGTTGAGATAAGACGAAAATCAAGAGTGACGAAATTCCGTTAAACGCTTCATTAATTATTAGTTATTAACAATTAAAGATTGCACCAAAATTGATTGGAATCAGGCAATATTTACTTTTCAAAAAATGCACAAAAGAAACACTACTTTATACGAATGTACCTTCTTTTATGGCGTTCATTTTGATGTACAATAAAGAAAATTGTTATAGCACAGGTGATATTTATGGTCCCGCAAAATGTTACTTAAAAATTGAACGATCGTGTATAAAAATAGTTGCAGTGGTTAATTTGCCTAGGACAACGTTGAATAGTCGTTAGGAAAAGGGCCTAAGTTCTTAGGTCGTAATTAAGGGTCGTCCTGTTCATTCGGAAATTTCTCTGACCACTTGATCGGTCGTGCCTCCAATTATCTCTATTGACGTTTTGCATCTGTTGACGCAGCATCCGGCAGCTCTTCGTCGTGCAGATACGTGAAGGGTCAATGGTCGGAATGCGACTCGAAAACCAACACACGGTCCCGCACGCTGAGCCTTAAAAAAGGCGACAAGTCTTGCGAGCAGACCAGGACCATCCAGAAAAAGTGCAAAAAGGGTATGAAACTTTGATCTAATTTTTCCATTTACTTCTATTCTTTTCTTTCGCTTCCTTTTTTCTGGTCTAAATTTTGCTTCTTCTCCTTAATTAATTTGAGTCATTAATTTAGTATACCGAAGGAATTCTCGCAATGTTTGAAAGAAAAATAAATGTTTAACTTCCCTTCTGAACTGAACAAATTTATTTTAGCTTACAAAGGTCCGTACAAATTCGTTTGATAAAAAGAAAGAACAGTTTTGTACTTTTTGATTAAAAACGGCACAGTATATTTAATTAATACACAGTTTAATCTAGTAGAGTCCTAAAGTTGAGCAATTCTTCCGATAGGTGGTAACTTAATGAAATCGACTAATTAGCGAGAACTTCAGGAACATTCTAATTCGTTTTCTAGTTTTTTCATGATTTCGAGCAACGGTGCACGGTCGCCATGACAGGTCACGTGGCAAGGTGACCAGATTTCGTCGTGTCACTCAATATGTATATATATATATCTATGACGGATTTAAAGGGGATGAAATTATTTGCAAGGCATCGTGAAGTATGCTGGGAAAAAAAGAGCTGGTTGAAAACTCGTTAGAGAACGGCATCGCCGAACACGAACTCGTCACGTTCAGCATACTGCATGGGCAAACCGTCGGGAAAAAGTTTTTAATTTAATGGACGCCGCTGCTCCGTGCCCCCGCGTCTTTTCAATCCTGTTAAATGCCTGACATTTAGAATCTAATCTAACACCACGGTCACGCTGATATGTATTTCAGTTTTATGCGACCGTGAAACGTGATTGCGTTAAATTTTCTTGTCCAATAATTATGTACCAGATACTAAAATCGGAGTTTTATTTTGTAACAGTTAATTTTAAAACCTTCTGTCAGAAATGTGAACTTTTGCACGTGAAAGGCAACTGTCGGTAATAAAACGAATTTCATAACTTTGAAATATTGCAAATAATCATGCTTAAAAATTTAAGTAGTGTTTATTTAAATTAAAGAAATTTTGATACGAGGAAATTTTGGACTATTTAATTTCATCACTTGACACTTGGAGATGTTATACATCTGGTGATACAGAGTTGCCCTCTGATTGCAAAGAGTTGAACCCAATGATTCCTAAATTAAAATACAGAGCAACCGTTTTTTTTTTTTATTAAATATTTCTTGTATAGTTTTTCTTTCATTTTGTTCCCCTAATGAGTTTTCAGTGGACGAATAAAAGGTAATGAAAGGAGAAAAAATAATAAGAAACATTAGTCAAAGAATCGGTGTTCGCGGCGTATCGTTTCGTAAATTGAGATACGTGCACCGTTGTCGCCTCAACTTGTACCATGAGCGAAGAGTAATGGAGTTTATGGCGGTGTGATTATGTCTGCGCTGCGGGAACAGCTTGCCGGTATGAAAAGGGCACGTGGAACGGATGTGTGAATCAGCAGATGACGAGAGTGGACATTCTGAAAGCGAACAGTGATGCCTCTTGCGGAAAAACGCGCCAATTGACCAAGAAGTGTAAACCGGAGACCAACACCAAGAAATCTCCAAAAGGTACTTCTATCTTCTTTCTTCTTTAAACTCATCTCTAAAAATTACATTGAAAAAAAATTTTTTTTTAATGTTTTTAGTTTTTATAGTTATTAAGTATCAGTATAATTTTTAACTACCTTTATTAAAGTTTACCCATTGACTTCAAATAGTTTAACAGTTATTTCACCTTATTTCGTGACCGGATTGTATTTGTATTTGTAACGCCATCTCTCTTTCAAAATAATTTTGAACGTAGTCGGTATATGATATCTACTAATGTAAACAGTATCTGGAAAAGTAGTTTGTCATTAGTGCAGTATTGACGGAAATGAGGTTCCTTGAAATTTCGTTGAAAGACACAACAACCTCATTGGCAAAGTCACCAATATGTGTGTACGCGTGTAGTAGTTGTACTCTTAAGATTGACACTGTTGTCACGATATCTCGCTTCTCCGAGCTAGCTTGACGATGGCATTGACAGAGTTAAAGATAGCTTATTGAAGCTTCTCTATGCGGTCACGGACAATAATACAGCAATAAATGTTCCGTATAAACCTTTGAATAGAGAACACATGTCCAAGGAGAACGTGTTCCATTCGACGTAATGACCCTTCTCCTCAATGAATTTTCTTTATGAATGAATCCTTTTCTTCCTCGTAATACATCCATATAAATAATGTACCAAATGAGTAGAACATGGATGGTTAACTAGCCTTTCATAGTCTTATATTTTGCAATAATTATGATAATTCCAATTTCATGATTTATGAATCTATTGACAGTCGATAATTCAGGTGATAACATAATCCGTATCTATTTAAAAGTTACGAATGGATATTTAATAAGCTGTATTAAACTGTATTAATAAAATGTAAATGATTTAAGCCTTTATTTTATATTTTTAATTTGTTTATTTCAGGTGAACGAGCGACTAAGAAGTCGGGTAAACAGTAAGCGGGGAAAATCGTCGATCGATCACTCGAGGTGGTGCGCGGCGATCTGTTTCGACAACAGGCAACGAAAACACAATCTTGTCTTTTCCACGTGAAACTCTAATTTTCAAACAAATACTACCTAGCACGAGCGTATAAAATGAAACAAATGAAGAAGAAAAATATCCTACATTTTTAAACATTGACAGTGATTGTAATTAAAAAATGAAGCTTGTTAAATACAGTTGTGAATCTTTCGAATGTTTTCGTCGGTACATACTCGATTGTCGGTAATAATTATCGATTATACATGTTGACTGTTTTCAGAATTACTTCCATTTATACGTGGCCAAACCTCATTAGTTCCAATGCAGACTTAATGCATATAGCTGGTATAGATGACGTTCTCTTTAATAGTTTTGTCGACTTTAAAATTGTTCTTTACTATTTACATGTGATTATCATAAGTCATATTCTCGACACAGTGGCATAGTAATTATACTGATATAATTAGTTTTTTCTGTTTCTTTTTTTTCATTTGTCTATCGAGTCTCCCGTAACATGTAATCATAAGTACAATATTTAATAAGCTATAAGCATAATTACAAAAAAATGCAACTAAAAAACACAAGTGGATTTTTGCTTAAAGAAACTTTTTTTATATTTTTTTTTTATAAAGTTACGATTATTCTGGCACTGTGCTGTTGTGTTGACATGATAATACGTTCCGAGATATAATAACCGTATAGCAATATGCTGTGGTAAATCTCTAGAGTCAAGAATTAATACAAAACGACTGCCGTTGAGATTATTTACGAAATATATTTCTTGCAAGAATATGTATCGTTATATGTATATGAGCCAATTCGAGTTTTCAACGTTACATAATTGTCGACCATAGCATGCATAGAAATCCCCGATTAGAAGTAGTTTATCTTTCTTTCGAAATATGTCGAAAGACCGATGAAAGAAAGGAAAATAGCGGCCGATCTTATGGTCTCTACTTTTTTAGGCCTCCCATTGACTTTGTCTTCCTCTGTCTAAACGTTTCGAAGATGGCACCAGTGGCGCAAGCGTTCAGTTGGTAAAATCCGTTAACATTTTTGCCACACTCCTATACGTACGATCCTTTTAAGCTAATCCTCTGTTCGGTTTTTTCATTAATGGTATTTACATTTAAAACCAGATACAATGTTTATGGATAGAGATTGTATGCTCTCAATTGTCACATAAATAATATACAGTGTTTGATGTTAACTATGTCTTATACATCTAATGGTTTCCAAACTTTTCGGACGTTTTCATTTTGATTAGGATGTAATCAAGATTCTAGCAGTATTAGTAACTTTAATTGCGCTAATGATAAAAATAACAAGCTACTTTTATACGAACAACTGTAGTAAAGGATAAATAAATAATTTGATAAAAGTTAAAATCGAACGAATCGGAAAGTATTCTTTGAAAACTGCCGCGTCCTTAAGTTTGGGAATCAATATCTTACGTAATAATCACGATTTGATAATTACTACAGTCTCTCCAATATGTATTAATGATTCTTCTTGACAAGACGTAATCCTTGCATAAAATGAAACGTCGATATATACAGTCATTATATGTGTCTCGTATTATCTCTGAATGGAAAACTTAATAATTAACGAAAGCCAAATGAGCATGAAAATCAAATTAACATAACGCAAAAGTCTCAGGCATCTCGTAGATTCGGGGGTCTAATTAGGTCAATTAGAACTCACCCCTACGAGATGTTCCATTGAAACTATAGAAATCAAACCTTTCCCCTTTCAAATACAAGATTGTATTTGTTTTTAAGTCTAGATGTATGCGAAAGAAAAAAGGAAGATCGAGAGAAATAGTCAGCTGGTTTAGATAATGATGTCAAGTATACAAGGAATAATCTGTATAAAAGAGAAGAAAATATTCAGCGAACACACAGTGTAAGGATTGATAATGTTGATCGGTATCAATGATCGTAGATTAGTCTACATAAGTACATCATATCATCATTATGCATAAAAAGAAAAATGAAAAGACCGAAATCTATTGATAGAGTAAGATAGCATTATCTACATTTTATGGTTTCTTCTAATTAACTATCATTAAACGTCTATTAAAGCATAATGAAATAATAACATGCTTAACCTCTCCTCTGTGAGACTCGAACGAAGTTCTCCATGTTTTAAACGCATTGTAACATAGCATAATAATGATAGAAGGTATGCTAATGATTAGACGTTATTATCGTTCTCCTTAAATGCGAGTTCAAGCATCATGAACGAAGAAGCATTAATTGCTTTTTCAAATTTCGATCCATCATTGTACTTGCAACATAATCAAAAGTCTTTCCAAGAATATTATCGGTCGTTCGATTATGCCGTTCAAAGCTTTTTTAATTATTATATATTCATATTGATAAGTTACATTTGTTAACGAATTCAAAATCAAATCATTAGTGGGGAAGAATTCTGTTCGGCGTGTATCTATATAGTTATACGAGCAAGATTAGATTGAAGAATTGAAGGATATTAATTGATCAACAGAGAAAATTCGTAAAAAATGGAATATCTTTAATAGGAAGTTCAAGTTTTAGTTCCTTAGGCAATCGAATCAAATTCATATTTCCTAAATCAAATATCTCGTAGCTCGTGAAAAGTAATCGTCAGTGATTTATTTACAAACTGACGTTATAACTGAATGCAAAAATTGTATAATGTATCTACTTACTTATTAAATAATTGTGTAACCATTACACATGTAATAAAAATCCAATGTTGTCAATAAAAACTAAATATTATATAAAAATTTGGGCAACCATTTCGCATGTCCTTAATTTACATGGATTTAATAAGAATACACGCATGTCTCTTATGTAAAGACAAGCATTTTTTTATTTATATGAAAAACATACAAAAATTACAAAAGTTTATAGATAAAACTGCCATTACATAACAAATATTAGTTTTACAAAAATGGGACGGATCTTTGTTTTTTTTTTTAAACAGACGATGTTTTTAAACATTTTCTTTTTCTTCACTTTGTGTCATAGAATATATTTAAATTTAATTTAAAAGATTTAGAAATTATTATCGACATTTAGATAGACGTATTGGCACATTTTATATGCTTAGATATCGTTTCAAAAGGAATAAAATATTTTATCGATTTTCCTGACACAAATTATTGTTAAAATAAAAATAACAATTCCAGCAATACACATAACTGGACGGAGACTTGTTCAAATTTCTTACACTATGTATATAAAGTTATGTCTAAAACATCATGTAGGAAATTTTTAAGGCAGACAATTACATTACTTTAAAATAGAAAACTGATACTGTTCTGCAGATATATATGTTTAAGCAAGCTTTTAAATGCTTATAAAAAATAATTTCCAAATCTAAAGTGTTATAAGTACATATTAAAGTAAATTTTGATTTAATCTAATATTATTCTTAACTTATCGGATGTAAAATGTTATATGAAAACATATGGTGATATCTATTTAGCTTTACGCCATAGAGACTGAAAGTTTTCGCGAGTATGCTTTTTCTTCCCATTCTTGGTCAGATGGTAGCGGCGTGTGCCGTAATTTACAAATACGTGAACCATATTTTAGTAAAACCATTATTATACAAACGACAAAAAGGGTTAAACAAGTAGTTGCTGGCCAAAATATGTGCAGTCCCATCTTGACGTGATTATCTATTCAAGTCTATTTCGAAACTGTAAGATTTACCTTGCGTACTTGGTGTACTCACTATACTTTGGCTATACAATGGGAAATTTGTACAATCATAAAACAGTTGTGATGCTCTTATTTCAATATTAATATTTTACCGAGCTTATATGCTTTCCTATGTATATAATATCAAAATTAGTGTCTAATTAAATTTCACTCTCACGTTTTTGCATTTCCATATATTCTTGTGTTTGTGGTGCGACTGTATATGATTCTGGATTATGATACTGCAGAACTTCCTGTTTCTCTTGTGACTCAAATACACGTCCTGGTTCTAACTCGCTTAAGTCTAAAGGTGGAGTTTTATGTGGTAATACTGTCCACAGTGGCTGAATCCATCTGTTTCCTAATTAAATGAAAATAATTAGAAATCACGAAATCAACTATAAGTTGAAGTAAATGAAATGTTTTGATTACAACTCACCAGTATGAGGACTTTGCCAGTAATTTCGATGACGGGAACACAAACAAAATCCAATATTCAAAATACACAGGATTGCAAATACCACAGAACAGATGCTGACAGCGACATAGAATGGGGTAAAATCACCATATTCGTGCTTCACGAAGTACGGATTTTTCAGATAATCTTCTCGCTCGTCTAAAATGGACATTTTATAAATTTTAGACTGAGATTGTTCTGAAAAAGAGAAAGATAGTTTCCCCTTCAGCGTATAAACTTTTATTAAATAGTTTTTTATAACGTTAATAATTTAGAGTTCAACTGAAGAAAAGAAATGTATATTTATTGAATTACATATAATTTCATTCAAAGTTTCTGCACAACACGTTTGTCGATTAGCAGATTAAATTATACATTCTAACATATTACAAAATCAAACGATATGTTTTCATGTTTTATAATTCCTAAACTCTACTCTTCTCTGAGATGTAACTCTCACTAACGTCATCTGTACCTGAGGGACGCGAAGGCGTGGCGTAAGATGAAAATTATGAAATTAGGTTTTCTTCAGACTATGTACATTATATTTATATACGATAACGTTGATAACACCATACTTCAAATTCAAATTCTACTAAATATATAATACTATTAATATATGTTCCGAAAATTATGAGTTCTTTGAACCAGAATTTGGAAAGCCTCAATTTATGCAAAAGAAAATATGTTAACATAATATAAATACATACCTTTAATTTGTCCTCTGTATCTTTATACCAATGGTTGGTAAAATTTGTATGAATTAATATTGTATTTAATTTTAGTAACTATAACGTAACTACGTCTTCATGTCTAATGTATGCGTACTAAATGCATTAGAATCTGTTACACCAAGTTGTATTTGGGCGGGGCATTATATGGTACACAATAAGACTCATTAATTCTGACTGGTGTTACAAATCCAAAGCACAGGTTCTATGTGAAATGGACGAATATGAAAGAAATGTCGGTGGTCGTTCTATGATAAAATTTTTCATGCCCAAGAGAATAACGTAGAAATCTTGACACCTGTCCTGTGCTGTGATGCCAGACGGAGGCTATGATGCCAGACTGAGGACGGGAGTTCTCGAGAACACCCCTTTCCACTATGTACAATTTCGCAGGAGACGCGTATACGTGAGCTCAGCGTTTCGGACGACTTCGGGAAATCGAGAGAGAAAACAAATGAAAGTCTTTCTTTCTCGCTATTGAAGTAACTGTTAATGAAGTAATTGTTAAAGGATTAAATTAACAGTTATTAGTTAAAAGTGTTTTAAATTATTATTATTATTAGGAGGCAAAGTAAGTTATATGTTATAATTAATTTCAATCAATATTCGATTAGGTTTTAATGAATAAAGGAATAAGTTTCGTAGAATATTTTTCATTTGCTATTAGAAGTTTAATGAAATATTAAAAAATCTTACATTAAGCATTGAAAATAATTACGAAATGTATAAAAATCATAAAAACATAAATAATTTAGTGGCACTTCGTTGAGCACAAAAAGAATTTAGGAATAACTACTTTGTGTGAAAAATTGGATATATTTGCAAACTAATAATTAATTAAACAATGCCGATCACTAGATACTGTAATAATTTATTGCACGAACAATTAAAATTTAATAAATTATTCGTGTGTTTAAAGATACCATAAATTTACGATTCTAAAGCATCGTCAATTGTTAAAAGAACATGTTCCGTATAATATTCTTGGTATTTATTATTAATATTTTTACAAAATATAATAAATTTTATATAAACTATTGTAAATACTATCGAAATGTTTATAAATTATGAAGAATGTAGTTGCATTTCATTAAGTACGAAGAAATTTAAGAATAACTCTATTTAACATAAGATTTCGCTATATTTGCATAATAATGGTTAATTAAGCAGTAAAAACCAATGGGTGCAGTAATAATTTATTGTATAAACAATTAAAAATTGATAAATTATTATTAATATAGCGAAATAAATGTTCATATGCATGATCGTACTTCATTCATTGATGATCAAGGCTATGCCACGGAGCATGCACTACTGCGCATATCGCTCAACTGCGCAACTCGTGGGTGATATACGACTCATTCATTGGTAACACGTTAGTCGTCGTCTGACCTTCTTCCAGACGACGTCTCTGTGTCGGTTGTGTTTCCGAACACATGTTGACATATCGAGCCGTGACGTCACGGGTCGCGCGTACTCTCGCGACCTTTTCTTTATGCGTTATTGCATATTATTACCCAAGTTCGTTGTCGACTATTGCGATTCTTCGCACGTATTTTCTTCCGACTATCGGGAGTTATTGCGACCATTTTCTATCGATCGTTGCTATCTCATGCGTGTCTTTTCTTCTGACTACCGCGAGTTTTCGCGAGCTTTTTCTATCGATCATTACGATCTCTCGCGTGTCTTTTCTTCTGACTATCGCGAGTTTTCGCGAGCGTTTTCGATCGATCGTTGCGACTTTGTCAGCAACATGACAACCGATTAGCCGTACAGTGTCACGATATATCTCGCGATTATAACATTAGTGTTGCGAATATTAATACGCGTTATCGTGAATCGGTTCTGTAAGCTATAACGCGAATACTATTTGAGGGGATTAGTGTTAGGTTAGTAGCTCGCGTTAGGGGGTTAAGGGTAGGGGGGTTTTCTAACAGTTAGGGGGTTTTGGGTAAGGGGTAATCGGGGCGCGTCGGTTATGGGTGGTGGGTTGGGGGGGTCGCTCGTGGGTTATCCGTCCGTTGGGTTGATGTGGTGAGGTGGGTTGTGGGTGGGAAGGTGCGGGGGTAGGGGGGGAACTAGCACAAGGATCTGGCACCGTCGGTCTCATGGGGCCCTCCGGCTGACACCGGAGCTTATGTGTACCTATGTACGGTCATCTGCCTTGTGGTAGTTCAGGGGTGTTTGGGCGGGTGGGTTTCGCGAGGGGTAGGGAGTTGGGTCGCGTCGCGGGGGTAGGGGGTACGGTGGGGAAGTAGCACAAGGATCTGGGGCCGTCGGTCTCATGGGGCCCTCCGGCTAACACCGGAGCTTATGTTACCTATGTACGGACATCTGCCTTGTGGTATTTCAGGGGTATATTTGGGGGGTTCGGGAGTTGTAGTTGGGGGGAACGGGTTGGGAGAACTAGCACAGGGATCTGGCACCGTCGGTCTCATGGGGCCCTCCGGCTCACACCGGAGCTTATGTGTACCTATGTACGGTCATCTGCCCTGTGGTAGTTCTGTTTTCCGTGAGGGTGGATTAGAGGCGGGGGTTGGGAGGGTCGCGAGTTAGGCGGTGGGGTTTTTAGAATCGGTGTAGGTTATGGGTGGTTTTTTGGGGCTATGGGGTTTAGATTAGCGTTAGGGGGTTTTGGGGTACGCGATAAGGGTTAAGGGAAAGGGGTGGGAAGTACAAATAGTATTCGCTTGTAGTTTATGGAGCCAAACGTTTATCAGTTTTTTTTAAAACAAACTTTGGTAAATTTATACCAAGTCAATCATAATACGAGATATTTATGGCATTGTATGGCTACTCGGAAATCGTTTGCTCTTTGTTTTTCGTTGCATATTCCAAAGAGTCTTAAGTGGCAGTTCGCGAACTCGTTGGTTTTAGTGTTGGGTTTTTGAAGGCGCCTTCATATTGTTGTATTCTATTTCGTTGTATTGTTGAGTGTGTTTCCGGCGGGTCTTTAACAAGGAGAATCTCAGGATAAATCCTCTCATAATGTGTTGAAATTTGGTAGGCTTATAGGTGTATGTGTACAGTAATTGTAACCGGAAGTATAGCCGTAGATGAGCAGCCATTCGCAAAAAAGTGAATGCAAAAGTTGTGGAACCCACTTATTTGGGTATATTTAAGTAACAAAGACTAGTAATAGTTTTTCTCTGGTTCAAATCTCGTCACTTTTTTCATAAATATTTTTTAGTTAACCATAAGTTAACATATGTAATATAATTTATTACAGTTTAACATATGTATAATAATTGTTAACTAAAAAAGAATATATGACAACAAGTGACATGATTTGAATCAGAGACAAAGCATTACGTGTTTTTATTACTTAAATACCCCCGAATAAGCAGTTTTCCCAAATTTTACACTCATTTTTCTTGAGAATGATTGCCCATCTGCAGTTATATTTCTGATTGTAATTATTGTGCGCTACAAGCCTACCAAATCGGAGAGGATAAGCCCTGAGATTCTCCTTGTAAGCGTAGTCACCTCCTCGTGGTGAGACCTGGTAATTGGTATCGTTTTCAAAAGTATAAATCTTTAGAAAACGATACCAAGCTAAGAACTACGCATACCTGTAGTCCAGTTTATTTGATTAAAACATGCAAATCTTAGACTGGTCTACAGGTAAGAATTTTATGGCATTCTAAAAACTATATCACATAATACACTATCTTTATAATGTCTCCCTCTCACAGTGACGAAATAAAAATTTATGATAACTTTATCAATCATGGAAGCTGAATTAAGCATAACTTTTATATTGTAAACACGTTTTATTAAAAAGTGATGATTTGATCGATTTATGGACACTGAAATACTATCACCACATAGCGGTGAACGGGTGGAACTAATTTTCGTTTACCTGTCACTTACAAACTAGTAAAAATATTAAAATTTCTCAACTTAATGACAAGTTATTTACATGATTGGCGGCTCAAATTAAAGGTAAAGATCTCCATAACCAGAGATTAATTATATTGTATCAAAAGCAAGTGAGACTTTGGAGAAATAAGAATTAAGTAAAAAGGTAAACGAAGAAAGTGATTTTAAATTTTCGCGCATAAATTTAGTAACTTTAGTATGCGGCGCCATCTATTGAAGAATCATTGAAACTGTTAACGAAATAGTTCGATTGTTTACCGCTCAAGTGGAGCAGCAATGTCGTTCCTTATCGGTCTCTTTTTATTGTTGGTAAACATATGCGAGTTGTTTGCGGGTTTCTTTGATAGATGGCAGCCCTGAGCAAAGTCAGTTACCACTTTTGTTTACTTGTCGATAAATGTTTGTCACCAGTTTGAACACCTTTTGGAGAGATGGCGCCATTAACGTTATTAAAATGTTTTAGATATGCGGGAAATTTAAAAATGATGAATATATATTGCAAAAAGATAAATTGTTTAATTATTCTATGCCACTATAAGTTACTAATGCTTAACCGTATGTGTATGTACGTATACATTTACTGAACTGCAACGTGTAAAAGAAGTAAAGCAGTAATTAAAAAAAAAGAAAAAAGAAAGTAGTATGATATAACATTCCTAAATTAATTTAAGAACTTTTAGAGCTGTTATTTCTATAATTCGAAGTTGTATCTACCTTTTAACTATGGTTCAATTTTATGGTTCAATTAATTTTGAATAAAGCTTCGAAAGGTTTTAATTTTTTAACTGCAATTTGTTGGACATTTAATAATTTTAAAATATAGATAAGGTAAGTATAGCACGGTTGTACAGTGCTATTATTCAACATATAAAGAACATTAAGTTGTATTATCGTGTTATCCAATAAACTGTTTGATTGAAGTATGCACACTTTTACATGCGTTGCATACCTTCACAGTTAATTTTCTAATAATACAATTTTGAAGGCTCCAGAGATACTTTTCGGGAGTAATTTAGTATCTTAAACGTTTGCGTAGTAACATTTTGAAACTTGTAGTAATAGTTGCAACTATTGGTTTTCGATTTATAAATGTTATCACACACTTGAACGGTTAATATTGAATATAAAAATACATATTCTTACAGAACTCGTCTGGACCTGGAAATGAACAACGGGACAGCTCCCAGCGTCGGAAATATCCAGAAAAAATTACACATATATTACAAAATCAGATTATTTATTGTAAAATTATTTTATACAATGTATTTTACAAAAATCATAATAAATTAGATTAATTTAACAGTATTACAATGCTTTATCATTTATTTCCTCTCCTATCTTATCTAAGATAATAATAAACAATATCCTGCAAAAATTAAAAATAAGATTCGAAAAAACTAGTAAAAAACGCGAAAAAAATAAAGAAAGTAATGAAATTTGTTGAAGAATTTCAAGAAATAAAGCCAAATTCCAAGAAATGACGTCAGGTTCCGAGAATTCAAAAACGCGGGAATTTCGTGCCACCTCTTTGCACATCATGTTCTCCTGATACAAAATTCCAAATTTTGCTGTGAACTCGATAAAAAATACGTCTCCTGCGGTAGGGTGCATAGTGGAAGGGGGTGTTCTCGAGAACTCCCGTTTTCAGTCTAGCATCACAGCGTCTGATATCAAATTGTTTTGTGCATAA
Organism: Tetrapedia diversipes; assembly: GCA_033822845.1. Taxonomy (NCBI): domain Eukaryota; kingdom Metazoa; phylum Arthropoda; class Insecta; order Hymenoptera; family Apidae; genus Tetrapedia; species Tetrapedia diversipes. The sequence goes on from JAOPTO010002283.1 coordinate 229,300, forward strand.
GATGTGTACGTGGCTGTATAAAATTGTTTCTTATATAACAGGCACGTGAAAATTATTGAAAGTTATAACGTCTGTGTAATACATAACAACAGGTTATAATACCATGTACTATTTAAATAAATAAATTATTAAAACATATTTTTTTACGTTTATATGTTTTTAAAATATGTGTAATAGTTTATAATATTGAGTGGACAACTTACGAGATCCTACCAAATAATAATTTTGTATGAGGAAGTTGTATAGGGTTTCGTGATTTTCAAGAATTCTTAGAGTTGTGACATTATACACAAGAAATTTTTAAAACAAACAAATTAGAATTTCTGTTTTTTACGAAATGGAAATATTTATTACGTTTAAATTAATACATATAAGGTCGTAAATACAGTACACAGATCATTATGAATACATAACAATTATCAGTGAAAATAATATACAACAAAATATACAAATTCTTTGCTGTAAAGTACAGTCCTTTATACAATTCTTAGATTGAATTAATTATTTTACTAATATGCAAGCTTTCTTATTCTGGATGTACATGATTATTATTTCTTTATTTTTAGCACTAAACAAATAAAGTTTATTTGTTATTTTTGATTGGTCCTTAATTATCTTAAAAGCATATAGTTTCTATTTTGATTTTTTTTACCGTTTTATTTTAGATGTAAAAAATTTCATTAGCTTTCTTCATACATCCTTATTATTACTAAGTTGTTTAGAAAAAATATTTAAACAACTGTGCTATCTGCATGATATCAGTCTGTTCTACAACAGTAACAACTTGCAATAATAGTAAATATAACTAATCAATCTTTCTCCAAATAGAATATAAATTATATTACACTAACTGACAAACAATTCTTCAAGGAAACATGACACAAAGGACGTGAACGCGTTAGCGAAACAATTCTCCTAAACTAACTTTACACAACTTCCTAACAATGCATGACCACTCTTTTTACATCTATTGTATCTGCAGCATTGTAAATGGAAGGAAACGTGTTTATCAACATTTTTGAATAAATATTACAGACAAATAATGACAAACACGAATATTCCTCGAGTTCCTTGTGTAACGTGGTTGAGGCAGTAGAGAAAAAGGAAAACAATCTGTACAAAGTTGATTCAAGAACAGGTCAGTAGACACGAATCAAAAATGTTTGTCAACAGTTGAATGGAAATAGTGCGCTTTCTCGAGAACTATGATCGGATATAAATCACTATTTTACGAAACAGTTATACATTCTACGATGAGTAGCGTGATGTTAAAAAACTTATACCCTATTTAGTCTTGGCCCTATATAATAATTACTTCTGCGTTTCGTTATTTAATGTATCATAATAAGGCTTTTTCGATGTTTGACTCTCTTGTATGTAGCAAAAAAAAAGAACATAATGAATCCTGAAGTTCCATTACATATATTCCTTACATATGACGGATCAGTTGTTACGACTAGCTCGAAGATCTCAAAGGCACCCGCATCTTAGCCTTTCTTTTGCCATTTTATATTTTGTGTTTTTTTTTTACGTATTAATATAAGATACAATTACGACTTAGGTTTGCTAGATAATCGCTAAACTGGAAGGATCCGCGTTTGAAATTGCGATACAAAGCAGTTAGATACGATTTCTTGATATAGAAACAGAGAAATAATTGCGAGTATCAATTAAGCCTTCGGATACGAGAAACGTTTGAAAATCTGAAGTGCATTTTTACCCATAAAACTGGCTCGACAAATATGAGTCTGACTAGTGGTAATGAATATGCAATTCGAAATATGAAAATGTCGCGTTTATCCAAAGATAGTTTCTAAAATTTAGTATAATATCTCTATGTTCCATTTATTGGAATATTGTAAGAACGGAAAACTAGAAGTTGAATGATCAGGTAAATTAATATAATATTCCAGTTTAAATCGCGTAACTTAAATTACTCGATGCGGGCTCTTAATTGATCTTATCAAGTTGTTATTTAACATTTGTGTACCATCGTTACTAATATATTGCGATATATATATATAATAATTCATGAAGCTACACGCTTCATGTGTAATATGTATATTTATATTTATATATATATATATGTATGTATATATTTATATTTATATATGTTCAAACGTAAAGAAAATGATAATCGCTCTAACCTACTGTTACCTTATTCGCTAACCATGCCATACTTACAAACTGTACGATAATGTACAGTTTAGAATCATTCTGGCATATTAAGGAAACGTTTTTTTTTAGCTAATCTTATCTATACACGTTTCTTCTTTTTTTTTCAAATAAATACACGACTATCACATTAATACACGCGTCTTACAGATTCGTTCTCGCGTTTAGTGTCAGTTTACAACCGCTTCTAGAGTCTGTATTCCATTACACTTTCTAAACACTTTCGTTTCATCCTCTTCTTCTCTTTCAAAGAACACGAAACGTAACGTGCAATGTATTCATATAAAATAAATATTTCACTCGTTTTCGAGCTATTTCTAAAATTGTCTATTTTCTGTTTTGGACGAATCTATCTTTTCATCGGGTGGTAAAGCTGTACGCATCAAACTTTCCTACAAATTTTATCCAAACGCGTCTAGTCGGAACATTCTAAATTGCTTTATTCCTATATCACGCGAATCTCTATGAAAAGAAAGACGTCATCACTTCATGTGCAATTTGTACCTGCCCGGTATTGTCGTCATGACTACCGGATGTACATGATTTATTACTAACTTTAAACACGTAATAACTTTAAATATCTTTTCTGCTCGTTCATCTCACAAGGAACGAATTCACTATCGGAATTCGTTTAAATAACATATATCTAGGCCCCTAAAGCGCAGCGTAATTCTTATACAAAACATAATGTCGAACGATTCTCAGCTAAATGGCATCGTTTTGTTTTGCTCATATGTCCCTTTTTTCTTGCACTTCGTTCAACCAACGATGCCACGTAGACGACGATCCATCAGCAGATAAAGCAAACGCCTGCATTATTCCGCTAAATTCTCTGCATGCAGTTCGATGGACCTTCGTCCAGATGCGTTTGATTGTAATCCACGATCCTGGTAGGGACGTAGGCTCGTGAATAGACAGTCTTGTGTATCGCCAGGCTTTTTTCGAAGCCGTGTCCGTGGCGAAGTTTAACTCTTCGAATGTACGTTAGTCTTTTGCGCTTTCTTCTTTCTGGCTGCGAGCATATCGTAGAAAGGATTGTGGGATATGCTTTGTCTGTAATCAGATGGTAATTTCGAATTTTAGAAACGAACTTAGTGATACATGTTGTACATATAAAATTTTTCTAGACATTTAATGATTAGTAATATTTAAGTATTTATAAATATTATCATATTTAGTTACTTGACTTCTTATTTCTACTTTATCAGATCTCGTATTATAATTATGAATTTATTAGATTAGACGTTTCAATCGAGCTAATTGAAATACTTTTCTGTTAGGAAACCTTTGTTAAGAAAGACACGACATACAGTGTAAACGCTGAGCAATTAATCCACGCTACATAAGAATCTTAAAATCGTTTATAAATTCACGGTACACACGAGGTTTCACAGCAAAAGATTCGTGACAGCGTTAAACAGGCATAATTGTAGCTCAGTTCAGAGCTCGAGGCTCCCTCTTTGAATTATTCGTGGAATGAATAACAGCTTACCGTACGCATTTAATCCATTCTTTTTTCTCCTCGTCCGTAGCCGCTGACATTCTGTACACGGTGTGCTTCCCTGTAACAAGCAACGAACAACAGTTACAACGCAACCGTAATTACCGCGTACGCAACGTGGCGCATTATAAAGAAAAAAAGAAAAAGGTTACGTTACATGGCAACGCAACACGCACAGTATTCAATTGTTCGTACATGGGAAAAATACCTTGCCTGACCTGTGCTTGGATCCTTTATCCTCTGTGCTTTATCAAGTCTGTGTTTAGAGCTCTGGGTTTAAAGAACTCAACGCATGTTTAAAGTTATACGTTTTCCAAGTTCCAAACTTTAAGAGGTTTCTCGAAACAAAGCGTAATAAAAAGAAAACAATTAGGTACGCAATTCTAATGACTGTATATATACATAAACATGGTTGCATCATCCCAAAATTTCGCTAGCGCTAACAGAGTTCATATAAACGGAATTCCATCGTGCACGTAACTTTTCTCCTTTTAGAAGAAACATTTTATACGAGTTCTATCTAGAACTTTACGATGCTACCGATACAAATCCAAGGGGAGCTAGAGAGAACTGGATTTCTCGATCTCGTCTATTCGCATTAGAAGTAGAAGAGGAGGAGGGCGTGTTAAGAGGATTATTAACGGTTTCCAGGATCCCAGACGGTGTGTAAATACCTTCGACAACTTTTCCCTCGCTGTCCGTCTTGCACGCCTTGATGAACTCGGAGCCAGCGGCGTACAGCTCGAAGCAATGCGACTTGTGCCGATCCTGCACCTCTCTGACCTGAATATTTTCCAACGGAATGATGCCCCGTGGCTCCTTGTCGGTGGTGTACTCGAAGTAATAGAGGCAGTTGTCGTTCAGTATGAACCATCGCCTCTTCCAGCTCTTGTACCGTCCGCCTGAAACAGCAGGCGAGCGCGTGCCGGTTTTAAAAGTTAACGATCGATGGCACCACCTACAACTGCGTTATTTACCTGCTGTCTCCGTTGGGGCAGCAGAGGGACAAAGCGATACACGATATAAGAAAATAGGTACAACATAAACTTCGCGGTTTTAAATCTCGTTTTCGTTATTGGGGGGTTGCTCTTCCTGGGCCAACGATTCCCAAACCTTATTCTCCTTGAACGTTGCAGTTATCAATACAGTAAACGTAATTTAAACACTGTACTAGTGCCGCATTAGTACTATATTGGTAAATATACTAATATAAATATTAATACTGATATAACACTATATATCGATTCACGAATAAATGAATAGAAACAAAACCAGTTTGAATGTACAGAAGAAAAATATAATTCCAAATAATAATCTCTATTATATCGACTAAATGAGATATACCCTATTTACTCTACATTTACTTAAAAAATTTTCCCTCGGTGTCATACGCACGTGTAAGTTTTGAACACATTCAAGGCGATTATTTTTACTTCGCACAATTCAAATAATTCTTGTTCGCGAACATTTTTTACCGACTGCGTTTCGTCCCGTCTCGAACAACGGAGTACCTTGAGTCACGGTGGCCAGTATTTGTGAAACACCTGTACGTGACGCTGAGAAAATATTCGAGCCATCAAGCCTCAGTGTTGGGTGACAGTTTGGGAAACGTTGCTCCGTGACACTCTCACTCACCCCTGTAACCCTTTATAGCGTCAACTTATCATTTCATCTGCTGAAAATTGGGCTCTGCTCCGTGATGAATCTCCGATCGCGGTGTGTTAACGATCCGGTCGCTCAAAGAACGGATCGAGTAAAGTATCCCTTCCACTTCCTTTCGTTCGCCCGCGCGAATCTTCGACTACCCGCATAATTGTAATCACCGAAACGATCTGGCTCACTTTACGCACCGTGGGTGGCGCAGCGAGGACCGGTCGACAATGTAGAACGCGTTAACGCTAACCGTGCCTGGCGCTACCCGTACATGATTGAAAGTGGAGGTTATGTTTTCATGAAGGGAACTGACAGATGATTGCTAGTCTAATCTAAGAAACAATGCAGACAATAATTTTTTGAGGTAACAAAAACTTATTTTTTGTCATTTTCTACTTCTCAGAAAGTTTTAAGTTTTAAGATTGATCGATTGATTGGTACACGACAAGAACAGTCGGAATTTCTCGCGAAAACATGGATTCGTTCTGAAATGATCGTATGAAATTTTCCAATTAAATTATTGTACAGATATCATCATTGTTCGGCATAGTTTTGTCAAACTAGTGCAATAAGATTTTATACGAGAACATCTTGAAAACTTTGGGGAGAGGTTAGGAGGGGTATTTCCTCCTTGCGACCTATAATTATCGTTCATAGTTGGTAAAACATCTTGTATAACGTAGTTGTGAACTACAGACAAGAAGGTATAAGAGAGAAATTGCAGTAGTTAACTTGGTCACTGTGTAAAAAGTCATTATGCGTTAAACGATAAATATAACTGCAGATATGTTATTTAAGGTGATTATATCGCGAGACACGCCTTGTACACGATAGAAGAGTGAGATTTGGAGCTCGTGGACGAGATTAGATCGAAAACGATTAAAAATACTTTAATTATTAATTGATTAAAAAGATTGATTACTTTTACTTGATTAGAAACTACAAGCACTACGTGAGAAAGCAGACAACTCTACTTAAAGGAAAAAAAAAGAAGGATGAGTTACTTTCTAATGACAAATTATACTTTTACTGTACAGGGTGGATCAATTTTGTTCGCTTTATTTTTATTGCAAATTTTTGACAATTTTTTAAAATGTCTAACGTTCGTTTAAACTATTGAAGAGCTTTTAGTACAAAAACCGATTTCATCTATCACTGACTATCTATTTAAATTACACTGTATCTTACTAATAACAAAATCTTTAAAATCTTCAAAAAGAAGATTATTTTTCGAAGAAAACCAATTCTCGCGTTAAAATTTCTGATTCCTCTCTCTCATTTTTACAGCCCCGTAACTTTTCCAGCCATCGCAACTTCCATTAATCCACCCTGCACGCGGTCTCCTTCAAACGATCCTTCACCTTTTACGTGAATCTCCGTTAAATCAACGTTTACTATTTACACAAACTGTTAAAACAATTCTTCTCTAAAATGTTTCCATACTCGACAGCATTCACCTGGTTGCAAAAAGAAACGTACAGTAATAAAATCTTTGTTTTTTTTTTTTTTTTTTTAACAAACACGTCGCTATAAAGGGTTAACATCCTCATGCGCTCGTGACATCCCCCGGAAGCGAGGGGGTCGCATGCGGGCCAGGGAACGTTCGCAACATTGTTTCGATCAACTGCACGCGCTTTTGTGTACCAGGTTGTTGCACAGGAACTGACGGATTCGTGATTCAGAAGGAAAAAAATGTAACCCTTTCTGTCGACAAATTTCAGCTGTTGCATTTCTCACACAACAGGCTGAAAGCCTCGCTTTAACACTAGATTTACGGACATTTCACGGATATCTATTTCTGATACGACAGCAGCGGACAAAAGTTTAAGACCAAACGGTTAAAGGAAATAAACACATTAATTAATAATAAATAACAGTATAAGTAAAATTTGTATCCTATGTTAATCAACAAATAGTGTTTTACAATAATGACAATAAAAATGAATGGATAAATTGATATTTGCGAATAATAAAATTATGTTTTACATTGTCCTGTCGTCTTAAACTTTTGTCCGCTACTGTACATATACTAAGAAACAGGTATACGTCATACAGAATTTGAAATTGCAGTAGAAAACAGATTAAGATATATTTGTATCACTTCATCAATAAAAGTCAACGAAAATTGCTAGGGATGATGGTAATTGCTTTTGCAAATTTTGCTCATGAAGTCCAAAACCCATCAAATTGACGGATCCCGTAAACCTAATGTTGTTAATGACGTAAGAACGAACCTGTTTGCCTTGTAATCGACGAGCTTTGCTCATGAAACAGATTACGGACTAAATTCAACGAAACTTTGCTGTACTTGTAACGAAGTTTAATTTTGACTGAGAACTTACTAAACGCAAATTACGTGTAACACTTGAATATTTCGCATCCGACAGTGTGTTAAGACAATGGAGAACTTATTAGTTCTAATGTATCAATCCTTTGCACCCCTTTATCGAGTGTGACTCGACGTCAGTTTTTATCAGTTTTTTTAGTCACGCTCGACATTTTTAAAGTGCCATTTTAAACACAATAACGGACGAAAGCTTGAGATCAACGAGTCAACGAAATTAAACGAATATAAGTTACAACAAAGCTCGAGAAACATGTTTAATATAATTAATAAGAAAAAAAAAATAAGCACCACTCAAGAAATTGTCGTTTGAAGTAAATTTCAAATAAAGCACCTAAAATACTGAGAAATTATTGACAACAAAATTAAATAATTGTTTGAAGTGTAAAGACTTAACATTACAAGTCTCAAGTCACTGAAACAAGGCAAAGGGGTTAATAGCGGCGATTCTAGTTTCCGAAAAAATAAAATTTATCGGTATCATAATTTCATCGTATGCAACAACCTATTACCTCGTGCAACAGTCTTCTCTTTCACACACACTTTCTTACTTTCCCTGTTTCTATCGACCATACACAAAAGAGGTTCTCATTTCAGATCATTCAGCGGGTCAACAGGAGAAGAGAAACGTCGAAGGGATCGTGTTAGAATTGTACGTTGGACAGAGGTGCTACGAAGGATTACCTTGCTTCCAGAGCCAGCCCTCCTTGTCCGGGTTGAAGAACGTGTGCATCAGGTCGTTCCCGTCGTCCTCCGGGATCTTGAACGGCTCCGTCTTTATACTTTCGTATAAACTCTGGAAGAACACGATTTGATGATTTTTTTAACGCGAGGCAGATCACTGTCGCTTATTAAGCAGGAGCTAAAACGGGAAACGTTGAATCGGAAATATTTGTTCTCCAGTGTAATATTTGATCTTCGATTATCAGATAGACAGATGATGTGTCGTTTTATAGAATTGGTTGGTAAGTTCTTGCTAATTTTATGTACATACACTCTCTTGTTCATAATAATTCATGGAAACGAAAAATTTGCGTTATAGTTGCAACACGAAACTGTTATGTTCAGTAATTTTATATAATATATTATATTTTTGTACACTAACTTATTTTATTTTTATTGTTATTAACTTATTTTTATTTTTTATATTTTTATATACTAACTTATTCTATTTTTATTATTATTAACTTATTTTTATTTTTTATATTTTTATCTACTAACTTATTTGAAATATTTATATTAACAGTGAACTTATACTTTCCAGATCTATGCTAAAATCATTTTTGATTTTAGTAATCAAAGTTATACTATCCCTTTCAATACAATTAGTAAGCATAGGGTGATTTATAAATGGCAGTGCAGGTGGAATGACAAGAAAATTAAAAAAAAGGAAAAGATTCCGGAATCCTTTGGGAAAATGATTATACTGAAATATAAAACGTTTCTATTTACCTAGAACTCAGCAATATGATTGAATAAAAATTAATTATTTCCAGATACAAAACGCTGTATACTACGTAATAATGCTTCAAAACATTCGAAACATTTGCGTGGCGGAAGAACTTTGGAATGCAAGGAAAACGCTAGAGGAAGTTAAGAATCTTGTCCAGGTAAGCACACGTCAGTGTAAATTCCAATTTTCCTAAACGCTCGTCGTTCGCCTTTCCTCTTATTACCTTCTCGATAAATTGGATTTTCCTAAAGGCACCTGGAAAACTGATATGCAAATCTGAAAGAAGCCCATCGATGATAACCGAGTGAACGAGATAAGAACGATTCCTCGGAAAGGAGGGATGCAATCTGACAGATGGCAATTCGCTTGACGTAAAGAATTATCGACGTTCAACAATTTTTCGATGACTCACTAACTATGTTTGGACAGAGAGACTCACCTCAATTGGTTATTTGTCAGTGCTATCAACATTAACAATAGGTTCACGGGACCCGTCAAATTGACGGGTTTTGGATTTCATGGGTAAAATTTGCAAAAACAATTACTATTGTTTTGTTGAGTTTTACTGATGGAGCGGTACAAATAGACCTAAATCTATTTCCCTTTCAGATCTGCAATTTTAAATTCTTTTTGATGCATACCTATTCCTTAACGTATGAATATTAGAAATAGATATACAAAAAATGTCCGTAAATCTAGTGTTAATGTTATGAATACACAGCTTGAATATAGAGACCGTTATTTCAGAAATTCTTATTGGTAATAGTATTAATAATAATAATAATAATAATAACAATGATATATTATAGATAATAATAGTAACAGCTAACGATAATGATAACAGACGATAGTAATAAAGAAAAAAAAATGCCTCTGTTCATTTTCCATAGAACCAACAACTCTAACGATCATCGCAACCAACTATATGGAATCGCAGCAGGATTCATCGTCCATTTAATTTCACCAGGAAAAAAACGAACGAAATCTCTATGATCAGTACATCCCAACAACTCGTTCCTCTTTATCAAGGTTCGATGATTGCTTTCCTGCCATCAGAGGCGATCGATGTATATTCCAGGGTTGAGGTATCAGCGCCGATCTAAAATCATTTTCCGCTCGCGAAGACAAGGAGCGAGGCGAGCGGAGACGGGTGCAAGCGCATCGCGCCACTGCATAAATCTGTCATTAAGAAATCACCGCAACGGACTTCCCCGTTAGAGCCGGTGGATTCGCTCTAATCATCGCGAGACAGACTCGTAAAGCGCGCCAATTGCTTTATATCCTGGCCACGGACCACGAACACCCGCTGATCAGCGTGTTAACCAATGGCTATCTACTAGTGTGCAAGTTTGTTTCTAGTATCTAGTACCCGGTATCCGTCATATACTACCTACTATCGAATACATAGTACCTAGTATCTGACGTGAAGTTCCTAGTATCTACCATCTAGTGGTCGGTCTCGGGTATCTGATATCCAGCGTTTGATATTTAGTATCTAGTATCCGTCATATACTACCTACTATCCAATACATAGTACCTAGTATCTGACATGAAATTCCCAGTATCTATCATATAGTAGTTCCGGGCATTTAGTATCCAGTGTTTGATATCTAGTATCTAGTATCTAGTATCTGGCGTAAAGTTCATAGTATTATAGTAATATTTGACGTGGGATACTTAAAATTTAGTAATAAATATTTGATGTTTGCTGCTATGTATCCGGTATTGTTCAAAATGTAGCATTTAATTATTATATCTGGTCGTTTTTTTAGGTACTCAACACGAACGATGAGATCAACTCGTTGGGCGAGAATTTAAATCGCGGGCAGCAAACGTTTGCCAAGAATTCCTCGGTAACTTCTGTTATTAATGCGAAAAACCGTACCACGTAACGTCCACGAGAATTTCGATAAAAGCATCGTACAAGTTTCAATAACGCGGTTAAACCGCAAACAATATCACGAAAACCACTTTCTCGTGGATACCAAGAATTAAACTGTGAACGGCAGTACCGTATAATTCCCATTTCAAAACACGATCGCATCTGATAATCGTACGATATTTCAATAGCTCACGTATGTAGTAGGTGTAATTTAAGGAAAAAAAAGAAACGGCAAATTGAATCTCCGTGGCGTTACACTACTAAATTACGTTTAACCGAATGTTCAATGATTACTATCATTGATTTACTATGGCGGTTCGACTTTGCCACACGTGTACACTGCTTTCATATATTTCCGGTGATACGGCACTACCTAATCATTACACCATTGCCCACACGTAACAGAATTATTGCACCTACCCTGCTACTCTAATTGCAGGAAATCTTTTGCTCACGTTTGCACGGTATGGCTGACGAAACAAGAAGAATTTGCATTTTTTGCAGAAGCACGAACGCCGAGCGTTGTAACGAGCGTTAAATTCCAGGTTGAAACGAGGTTAAAGCGCAAATCATACTTGTGAAAAGATTGAGAGAGAAGTAAACAAATTAACATATCTGTAATTCTATAAAATTTCCCTTCGATACCCGAAGTTGAAGTCAAATTTTTCAAAATTTTTAGGTACCCGAAGTTGAAAACCAGGTCCTCAGAACTTTCAAGTGTCCAAGGATGAAAACAGGTGCCTGAAGTTGAAATCAAGTTCTCGAAAGCTGTGGGTACCCGAACATAAAATTAGGTTCTCAAAACTTTCGAGTACCCGAGGTTGAAATTGGATTTTGAATATTTTCAAGCTTCAGTCAAGTTTTCCACTGAAACTTTTCGACTCTGCGGTGTTACCCCTACCTCTAGATCTATAACTACAGTGCGACTAAACTAAGGTACCCGAAATCCTCCACCACATTTGACCCCTAAAGGAACGAATCGCCTCCCGTCAACGAAACCTAGCAAACGCCTACGAAAAGAAAGGAAAACGTAGCCCGGATCAGGGAGACTAAAGCGAAAAGGCACTCACCACGAGGAGCTCGCGGGGCAGGTCGCCGCCATTGTTGATGCCGCGGTTCATGGATATGAACTGCTCGACGCTGGGCTTGTCCTTGACGCTGGGATTGTGCAGGGACGTGTTCAGCATGATGATCGCGAAGCTCAGCACGTAACAGGTGTCCGTGTTCGTGAATATGTTCGGGTTCAGCTGGCAGTACCTCTGGGCGAAGCACTCCATCATCCGGTCGATCTTCTGCGCCTCGCCCGGCAGCCTGAACGACCAGAGGAACTGTCGTAGCGCCTGGACGAGGATCAGGTCGGTGAAGTCGTGCAGCTCGACGAACGCACGGAGCACCCTCTCGTTAAAGTCGTGGCGTTCGCCCAGGTAGTCGCCGATCGCCGTCTTGTTCAGGCCCTCGCCCTTGTACAGGAACTGGGCGACGTCCTCCGGCGTGGGCGCCAGCAGGTTGTGCTCGATCAGGTACTCGATCCCCTTCTTCGGGTCCATGTTGAACTTCTTGCGGCCGATCGACGTCTGCTTCGCCTTGTTGGACGGCTTGGTCTCGTCGGCCGCGAGGCCGCCGCCCTCCATCGCCTCCATCTCGGCCACCACCTCGCCCAGCTCATCTTTCAGTTGCTGCAACAGAGAAACGGCGCGGGTCAGAGAGGGAATCGTGTCCAGCCACGAAGGGCTTCCTCGTTCTCCTTTGCGATGTAAGAGGTATCTAAGAGGGAGGGTGGCCATTCTTCGCTGTTAGCCGATCGAGCGATCGGTTTAACGCGATTCGCTGGGGGCGGTGTGTGTTTTGGAGATTCCTAGGGCTGCACGGTAGATTTGGGAGCACCAAGGAGGTCTTCGCGCGCTGCGATTTCTCTACCGATGGGTAGCAACTGTTTTTAATCCCTAGGCTACTATGGGTACCTACAGACGCTTATAAATTTTGTATTTGCGACACTGAGAGCGTCTATAGGCACATATCCAATTGCGCGGTCGCCTGAGTCTGAGGACAGCTAAAGGCGCTCGACGCAGTTTGGTTTTCTGACACGGAAGCCTCCTATAGGCGCCCTGATATTTATAGTAGCAATTCGGTTCAGCATACAAAGAAATGAATAACATTGTTTTAACGTAGTGAAATTCAGTTTTTTGATTACTGAAATATGTTTTCACAAAAATGCATCCCTACCCAAAATTTTACCCAAAGTTCTCAACGTGCGTTGTAACTGAATTCTTACCGTATGGTACGACCGGTGGAGTTTCAAAGTCTGCCGTAGTTAAAGGGTTAACGTGACTATCTTTTAGGACCAAGCCCAGTGTACGCGTTTGAAAGCAAATATCCTTCGGGATACTCGAATAAAGGAAGTTCCCGGAAAAATTTACGGTTAGGAGGTACCAAAGCGTCAAAGGGTAGGTCTAACGGAGCGAACAGAACACCCCTCTTACCACTGTGACGTTTTTCACTTTTTACATTTTTTCAGTAACACAAAGTGCACGCAAGAGTACTGTGAAACACATTTCGCGTGCAAAATGTCCCTGCAAAATGCCTGCGCAGTTATAGCCCAAAGGGTGGTGTATCGGGGCGGGTTTCCAGTAATTATTGCAGTGCTCAACATTACTGGGACTTACGAGCCGCTCAGGAAAGGCGGGTTTACTCGAAGAGAAATATTTTTCTCAACAGAGTTTGTTCCGGGAACGCGAAGGATGTAAGAAGTTTGGGGATGATTCGATTTGCTGAGGCAGAGTTCCGGGAATCGAGAGGTTCCGGCGTGGAACGTGGTGCATCGTGTAAGGGAAGTTAAAAGGAGGTCGAGAAATTCGATAAAATCGAACGTTCGTGCAATCGCGAAACACCGTTTCGCGGTTTTAGCGTTTCTCAAGATGTTTTGTTGTACTTTTAAGATCAACGAATAGTTTATTTCGCATAAGTTTTACAAATACAATAATGCTTCTGTGGCGACCTTCCTGCTCTCGTCACTAGGAGGGATCAATCGATGACATTTTTCGCAAGTGCAAGTGAATGGGTTATTTGTAAGTGCAAGTTCGTGTACTAGAGGAAACATTAACCCTCTCTGCTCAAAAATCTCACAAGAATTATTTTGATATGTCTTCCTGGATTCTTGTCGAGTTGCTAGGTTTAATGATGATTCTACGATTTCGCTTTAAAATATGTCACAGGATCGCGAACGTGCGTTTCTGTAGCTGTTCAGAGGTAAGCCGTATTCCGTACGTAGTTACGACTGAGCATCACTGTGCAGCTAGCGACGTTACCGACCGTGTTGCCCCGTTTGCCTGCTCTCAGGCGTAAAATGCCCCGTTCTTTAACTAATTACAACTAATAAACAAAGCGTCAAACGCAATATTGTTACTCTTGATTTTCGTCTTAGAATGTTGCATAGAATTACCCCTTCAATTTTCTAACCTGTCCTTTCCTATCCCTGGGTCTAAGGCATGGGCCTGCTAGGTAAGCCTTACAGATGAGTACACTAGCAGGCCCCGGACGAAACACCGCCTTCCCATTCCTTTTCCTTCACCCTCTTACTTTCCTTTCTCTGACAACAGCCACGCTTTGCCGAGGGATAAGAATACAACATCAGGACCTTTGAATAATTAAATAAAATATGTTTTTGGCTGTAATTAACCGCACATCTCTTTAACACACGTCTAATCGCTTTGGCTGAGCTCAGTAGACTGTTTTAATTTCCGTTTGCTCTTTCTCGCTATACAAAATGAAGTTTGAATTGTTCTCGGTCATTCCTCATCCAACACGTTTCAACGATAAAAATTCGACTAAATCTCGCTGATCTTAAATGTTACTCGGATTTATTTGAACAATTCGCGAGTCTCGCGATTTCACGTGACATTTCAGTGAATCGTGAAGCGTACGTATGTTTATTCAAGATAACCACGGAAACATTTCGCGCAACTAAAAGGGTTTCTTCATGATCAAAGGTTCGTTTCGTCCCCCACCCCTCTCCATCGCCCTTTATAAAAATCCTCGGACCGACTGCACCCCATGTTTTAAAGGAAGTCCTTCATCCGGCGCGCTCTCGTCTTTCCGATCTAGATAAGCGAACAACTTCCCGAGGGTGAATCCAGAGGGACAGGGGGGGGGGGAGGGAAGGGAAGGTGTCGCGAATGTCACATCGGAGAGTCCTCCCGCTTATCAAGTGCCTGTTCACGGCTCGTTTTAATGAGAAAAAACAAGTTAAGCTTCGCGTTCTAGCGAAGGATACAGTGTCAAGCCATCAGGATCTTGAAAATTCGATTCCATACTCGAGATACCTGTATTCTATATTACTTTTCTATATCACTTTTCTGCGCTTTCTCGAACACTGAGATTGCGTGTAAACGCATTCGAATCTACGGTTTAATCCTTGTTTTACGTTATTGGGAATGGGGTTTTATATTGCAAAACGAAACGAACTCTTATTTGTGAAATAATACTTTGATATTTCATTATTACTTCTGTGTAACGCGAGGAAAGGCAATTCTGACCGTACCTAGAGAGCTTTGTCACAAGACTAGCAGAACGCAGTGGTCGAAATTCCTACAACTCCGTCCGGGTCCTTCAACCCCTGTCTTTCGTTTCTCAATGTTTTCGAACTTACTAAAGTCACAAATCTGGCTTAGCATCTTGAAAGATGCCCTTAACACGTTCCGTGCCACATGTACCATCGGTGGTACACGCAGTCATATTTATTTAACGCGCTGAAAGCATATATTTTATTACAAATATAATTTTATAAACTATATTTCTACGTAAAAAGTGAAGCATTATGCAAGATGCAGTATAGAGCATACGTTTATTTAATTGTTATATATACAATAATTATTAATTACGTTTAATTGTGCATTTAGTCAAAATATGAAATGGCCTGAACGACAAGTCAGGCAAAAATGGCTTGGCACGGAACGTGTTAAGAAAGTACGTTAATTTTTGCTTCATAGTATTTCTGTATTCAATTTCTAACATACGTTAAAGTAAACATTTGAAACAAACCCGCGATACTACCAAACTTTTGGCCGGTAGTGTATGGATCGTGTACAGGGAGACAAGACACAGGGAAAACGAGCGTACATTTTCATTCGTCGAGGTGAACGGGGAAGAATTGAAACGAGAAACGTTGGAATATTTCCACGCTGTCGTACGTATGTGTGTGTGTGTGTGTGTCTCACGGTTACGTTTTGACCCGCGTCCCGGAACACACCACCTCCGACCTTAATCCGGGATCAGACGCTTCCGGAAAAACGTTGTCGCGCCTCTTAATTGCAACAGGGCGTCCAGGAAACTCTGAAACGCGCGTTTCATGCCCGTAGCACTCGACGAACACCAAGAGATCGACCTGTTCGGTTTCATTTGTCACACGGGGGAACGTTTTAATCGGGATTCTTCTCTCCTTTGTTAATTTTTTTTTTTTTTTTTGACAATTCCCCCCGTCAAACGAATTTCCCTTTTATTTTAGAGAACCGTCTAAGAATGATGATTTCGTAATTTTTAACAAAGGACCGAGGAAAGAATTACAGTTAGGGGGGTTGGAAGAATTATATTATTTATATTGTAGTTAAGTGATGTTTAAGAAATAACAATTACATTCGAACCTAACAGTGAAATCGATGGACGATTAATTAGCTTTTTTCTTGTTTTAACACTGAACTGTCAAAGTCAAAATGACCAATTGGTGATTATAAATTTACTATAATTTTCTGCAGAAGGCATAAATAAAGATCTGTTTTCTATATATCCGGCATTTTTCCATGTAATTTTCAATTTGATCTCTAACATGCAAATAGATACACTTTAATTGTTGGTAGTTCTAGTGTTAAAGGTGCACTACTGTATATATTAACACTAGAATTACCAGAGCAGTCAAAATGACCAATTGGTGATTATAAATTCACTTGTGGTAAAGCTTCCACAATTTACTATAATTTTCTACAGAAGGTATAAATAAAGATCTGTTTTCAACGTCCTTACTTCTATTCCTTTCGCATGATACTTGAACTTGACGAAATCATAAACGAGTCAAAATTGACTCGCTCCGGCAATCTACTGTTAAATATAGTCGATTCGTGATATCTTTCTTGAATTCTTCGAGGGTTCGAGTAAATTTTCCACTTCCTTTCGGCCAGCTCATCCGAAAGAGGCTTGTCGAGGCCCAACGAAATGCTTTACGCCCAAGGAAGTAAGGTTTATTTTTAACCGGATACATTCACGACACGCGTTTACGAGCGACCAGACGTCCGTTTTGTCGCGGGACACTTGTCCATGAAAACACGCTGAGCTTCGTCACGGAGGAAAAACCATGCGACCAGGCCTTCTCTCTGTTTGCTTATAAAAAAGGGGCACGTACAGTTACTCCCACTCGTATTCGTACAGTAGGCCGCAACGTTGTCAATATTTGAATGATTGTAATTTCGTGAAAGGAAGTCGCACGATAATCATTTTGAGCTACAATGGCTCCAAAAAGTATTCGTACACTATCGTCAAAAATAAATTCGTTTAACCCTGAAATTTTGAGTCTGATAGAAGTATTTGATAAAACTTTGTGGGTATGTAGATCGTAACAAATAAAATTTTCATATAAATGTCATTTTAAAGGGATGAAACCAACATTGAAGTTTCTGAGTTTTCTTTCATTTTTTAAAGATAACTTTGTAATAGTACTTGATGAAGCAAAACCTTTCAAATAGAAAATGTTTAATTTTTAATACTCTATCGCCCTGTCATAAAAAAAAGAACACAGAGAAGCTTGTATTCAAAGCGTGAAAAATCGCTGGAACTTTGAGATTCGTTATCAGCCCCCTTAAAAGATATTTTGCCGCCAAAAAAATTGCTCCACGCAGGACACACCATGCTCTGTACACGCATAAAATTTCATTGAAATCAGAATTTCAGAAGTAGATGAATTTCCTTATAGTACAGTGTACGAATACTTTTTGAAGCCACTGTAGTTTTAAAGGTTGAATCCTCTATTTTAACATCAGAACTACCAGAGCAGTCAGAAGCCACCAGAAACCAATCGTGTGCCACGATATATACCTACTTATACGGTAAAACCTGTTTTTGTGTGGTGGATAGGGTCCACGTAAAAGAAATCGTACCAAAAAATATTTGTAAATTTCATAAATACTTACATATTACAATAAACAACTTTGTACGATGTACTGCCTACAATTTTTTTTATGCCAATTTGTATACACGTCGAACGCGCTTAACTGGTTAAGTCTTCGGCTCAGACCATTTCCATAATCACCAGCACACGTATGGACAGCGTTATGATGCAAGCTGAATGGAAAACAATGCAGATTCGCGGGTCGATATGGGAAAAGGTACTGACGATGGGAAAAAATGTTGTGCGAAAGGACGGCGGAAGACCGTGAAGAGCGAACGACTTAAGTAGGCATAATTATTTTTGCCTGCTATCGTTCGAGATCTTCGACCTCTCGGATACGATCGGATTGTATGCAACAACCGCTTCTGTAAAACGAGGAAACATCTAATAAGACTTAGAAATGTGTTCCTGAGATGATTGTGTGTTAGCGAAGGTACAGTGAAATCGAACGTAATTAATAAGACTTTATCTTTATAAATTAGACTTTAACTAAATAGATTTGCAACCTAATGGCTCGACTCCACTCAGAAAACACATTCGAATTTTAATTTTTACTCGTGAGCAACGACTCGACTCAGGAATACACTTAGGTTGCAATTTTACAATCTCTTCCATCGTGTACACGATAATTAAGTTACCAAGAAATTATATAATAACTGCCTCCTCCTTTCAGTAGATAATTCTGTATCCACTTCAAACAGTCTCTACGTTGAACATCTGCACGTTTGAAGCAGCATGCAACGGTCGCGCATACCAGCGACGTCTTACAACGACTGGGATCATATTATGCTACTTTAACCACGACCCCGTTCACCCCTGTCAATTGCAACCAAGTAATTCACAGAATCCTCCCATCAAAACGATGATTCCAACATTTTTCTCAGTGACACACTATCCCAATTCTTCCCATTACGCGTTGACATCCAATTCGATTCGTCGATGTCAATGAAAATCTGTCAAGTTAACGCTTTGACTGCCACGTTGGTCATATATGATCGGCTACGATTTCTCCTGTTGTGGTGATTGGTGACCAAAGTACTTACAATTGTAAGAGTTGAATAAAAATTGGCAGTTAGTGCATTTTGAGCGTTACTGATAATTGAGGGATACCTTGAAATAGAAAATATCCCACTGAACAATTAAAAAATTTTATTAGAACATTGAAAATAAAATATTAATTTCTATGGTCATTGAGGACCGGGAACGCTTCAACTGCTTACAATTGTAAGAGTTGAATAAAAATTGGCAGTTAGTGCATTTTGAGCGTTACTGATAATTGAGGGATACCTTGAAATAGAAAATATCCCACTGAACAATTAAAAAATTTTATTAGAACATTGAAAATAAAATATTAATTTCTATGGTCATTGAGGACCGGGAACGCTTCAACTGCTTACAATTGTAAGAGTTGAATAAAAATTGGCAGTTAGTGCATGTTGAACATTACCGCTAATTAAAGGGAACTTTGAGGTAAAAAGTATCCCACTGAACAATTAAAAATTTTCATTAGAACGTTAAAAATATGAGATTAATTTCTATGGTAATTGGTGACCGGGAGCGCTTCAACTTCTTACAATTGTAAAAGTTGAATAAAAATTGACAGTTAGTGCATTCTCAGCGTTACTGATAATTGAAGGATGCCTTGAAATAGAAAGTATCCCACTGAACAATTAAAAAATTTTATTAGAGCATTGAAAACAAAATATTAATTTCTATGGTCATTGGTGACCGGGAACGCTTCAACTGCTTATAATTGTAAGAGTTGAATAAAAATTGACAGGCCATTTTGAGCGTTACCGATAATTAAAGGATACCTTGAAATAGAAAGTATCCCACTGAACAATTAAAAGGTTTGCCATACAACAGTAAGGCAAAGCGCCGTAAGCGAATAATTCCGGTGTGGCAGTTAAAGGGTTAATATTATTATTCGACGACTAACAGCCGCGTTTTGTTCGGCCGCGGAAACTACAGAAGGGTTTATCGAAGACCTCGTGTCCTCGATGGAAACGGAGACGAGAAAAATCGATGGGTGCGTGCAAACGACGACAGGGTGGTTCTCGTGATATCTCGACGATCGCCAACCGAACGTCACGATGGAAAATGACGCGAACACGCGACCATAAAATATTTATTCCACATGCTGTACAAATACTTTCCATTAATAAACATTATTAGCACCAAATTTACGGGCATTTGTTGTATATCTGTTTCTAATATTACGTATACTAAGAAACAAGTATACATCATACACGATTTGAGATTGCAGAAGTGGGAGGAAAGTAAATTTGTGTATATTCGTATCATTATATCGACAAAAGTTAGCAAAAATTGCTAGGAATAATAGTAATTGGTTTTTGCAAATGTTGCTTACAAATTTCGAAACCCGTCTGATTGACGGGTCCCGTAAATCTAGTGTTACTATTAACATAAAAATTTACTGTATTTAATGACTTCTGCCGATTACCACAGAATGACCTTAATCGTTCGATCAATTTTACGTGTCCACCATATATACAGAATGCTCGGACGAAGTTAGGAGAAAATTGAAGGGGTAACTCTATGCAACATTCTAAGACGAAAATCAAGAGTAACAATATTGCGTTCGACTCTTTGTTTATTAGTTATAAGCGACTAAAAAACGGGCTATTTCACGCCTGAGAGTAGGCAAATCGAGCAACACGGTAGGTAACGTCGCTTGATGCACAGTGATGCTCAGTTGGAACTATATACGGAATACGGCTAACCTCTGAACAGCTATAGAAATGCACGTAGTTATGAGTAAGCATCACTGCGTAGCCATTGACTTTACTTACAGTGTTGCCCTCTTTGCCTACTCTCAGGCGTAAAATAGCCCGTTATTTAGTCGCTTATAACTAATAAACAAAGCGTCAAACGTAATATTGTTATTCTTGATTTTCGTTTTAAAATGTTGCATAGAGTTATCCCTTCAATTTTCTCCCAATTTCGTCTGAACATTCTACATACGTGACGTCAGGCTGTGGTAAGAAACAGATGTGTTACATGTATGTGACGATTGGTAGCGAACGAGTTAAGTGAGCAACACTGCGTAGTCATCGACGTTACCTACCGTGTTGCCCAGTTTGCCTGCTCTCAGGCGTAAAATAGCCCGTTATTTAGTCGCTTATAACTAACAAACAAAGCGTCAAACGTAATATTGTTACTCTTGATTTTCGTCTTGGAATGTTGCATAGAGTTACCCCTTCAATTTTTTCCCAACTTCGTTCGAACATTCTGTATGTAATTGTGCCGTCTCGAGGAACAGTTTCTGAACCATTCCATTTCAATCGTTTGCTTATCCCCGTCTGGAAAATTGAACGTTGAACAAACTTGATCGCAGAAATGTCCATGTCCAAGGAACAGTACACACGTAAAAGATAAGGGTGCAAAGGTGAACGACAGGTAGAGAAACTGTGCACACGATACACCCTCCTGAGCTCGGGCACAACCCTTGATAACAGTTAAGGGAGGAACGTTGTCCCGGGTACACCGTCCGTATTAAGCACGTTTTACGCCGCTCTATTTGTCATTCAGGTTCCCTGATCGACGGTTCGTTCGGAAAAAAGGATCTCTCCGCGTCGACTCCAGGCACCGCCATTTATTTCTGCCACGACCACCGGAAAGGATCGCTTAAAATAGGACGCGGTTACTGAAAATTACCCCCCTGAACTGGCTCAATTCCCCACCCATCCCATTCGAAAGTTTCCGCGTTCCTAACAGTCCTCGTACGACGGACACCGGGTTTATTATGACCCAGTCACATATACTTTTGTAACTTTTATCGTATAACGCATGCGACTTTCATTCGTTCACGTTCACACGCATACAATTGGTTTTATGTAAATTTTGTTAGAAGTTAGGATTAAAGGAATCTCACCTATCGTTCATTGGTTCACAGATGATAAAAATCAAACTGTTTATTATAATAATACGGAGAGTAATAACGGTAACGAAACTGAAACTAATCTTCGGTTGTTCAATTTATAAATATGGCTTATACATATGTATATATCACGTAATTTGTTAAGTGAATGCAATTTCCACGGTCACACACTGTATAGGTAATTAGCATTGCCTTCTACGTGGACAAAAATACGAGGGGTCGAAACCACCGGGCGACGGTCCCAAAAAATGGCGAACTCGTTCGTAGTCGGCGAACAGTGAAAAGAACAAAAGGATCCAGGGGAATATCGACGCGTGCAAGGGGGTTGAAGCGCGAAAACGTCCACGACGAGTGCCTCGGTCGTTAAGCCGCGGCCACGTCTGCGGAAGGTGTGGCCCTTTTCCTATAGGCTGTGATCGGAGGGGCGATAACGTTCGGGAGGGAAGGCAGAGGGAAAAACTTCGCCCTCCAGCTGCAGGCAGCCCTTTCCCTTGGAACGAGAAGCTTTCGCGACGTTACACGCCGACCCGATCGTACTTCCGAATCGCCTTCGTTTTAACTCTGAACTAATAGTAGCTAATGTTCTTAGAGTAATTAACTAATATTCTTAGTTAAAGTGGTTAACTAATTATACTAAAGTAACTAATTAATTGACTTAGAGTAACTAACTAATATTCTTCTCGTCAATCCAAGGCCTTTAATGGTAATAATAAACCAAAGTTGCACAGATTTCTTTTAAATATAAAAAGAAATGGAAAGAAAGATCATTCATTTCAATTATTAAAATATTAAACTGTTTAACTGATTGTGAGTAATCCCAATTTTTCGAGGTTCCCGTTTATCTCTATCCCACTCCTTTCCTCACTCCAGCCCCCATCTCGTCTTTCCCTGCTCCCTCTTCTCTTGGCTCTCTCCTTCTCTCTTTTTCTCATTTCTCTCCTCTTTGGTGTTCCCTTTCCTTCCCTCCTCGCTCACACCCTCTTCTCACATTTCTCTCTTTGCTTTCCCCTTTCTTTGCCCCCTTTCTCTCTCCTCTCTTCATTCCTCTCTGGTCTTCCCTTCCTTTCCCTCGCGCTTTTCTCTCATTTCTCTCCTCTGTAGTCTCCCCCTCTCTTCTTCAACTCTCTCCTCTCTGGTTTTCCCTTCCCTTCCCTCTCTTTCTCTTCGCCCGTCACTCTTCTCTAGTCTTCCTTTTCCTTCCTTCGTCCTTTTCTCTCATTTCTCTCCTCTGTAGCCCCCCCTTTCTTCTTCCATCTCTCTCCTCTCTGGCTTTCCCTTCCCTTCCCCCTCCCGCTTCTCTCTTCATTCCTCTCTGATCTTCCCCTCCCTCACTATTTCTCTCATTTCTCTCCTGTGTAGCCCCCCCTCTCTTCTTTCATCTCTCTCCTCTCTGGTCATCCCTTCCCTTCCCTCACTCTCTCTCGCTCCCCCTCTGTCACGGTCTGTCGGTGGCCGGAAAAAAAGCCAAGCGTGGAGACCGGAAGTGGGCTCTCGTTGTCTTCGATGGACCTCGTTAACGGGCCGGCCGTATAGCCGAGCCACGGACAATAAACGCTGGTCGTCTGCGCCAGGCCATATTGTCTGTCATGCAGCCGCGTTTCTTTTGTCCGTTTCTCGGCTCCGCATCCGGCCTCGACCTCTCGCGAGCGTCTCCTTCTTCTTCCACGGCAGCTCTCTCCTCCACCCTGCCCACTGCTCCACCCAACGCGTGAGAAAACGGCGTGACTTCAGTAGCCGCGCGCACGCACACCAGACGCGGCGAAAACGCGACCGTCTGCGGCCTCCCCGTAAAATCGATCGGTCCACCGATTCGACCTTGAGTAACGCCGCGCCAAGGGCGTAACACCAGCCACCTCAATGAAGCTGCGCTACCGGATTCGACGCTGGACGCCTCCGTCAATGAAGAAGTTTGTTTCAGAGAACGCGAGCGCATGCACGCGTGTCTGATGGGACTTCTTTTTTCAACCCTTTCGCCAACAGCGTTCACGTATACGTGACGACTCGATTTTCTTCCCTATTCGATTTTCTTATCTATTGGGTTGTTCGGAAAGTAATTTCGTTTTTTCTTAACACTGAGCTTAATTGTATTTTTTCATAGTCAACTTCACACTTAAGCCGCATGATCATTATATATTTTGACAGTATATATAGCAAGGCTTGCTTCAGAAAAAGTTTCGATTGATTCTACTCAGTAGTTTTCGGTTGGTGCTCTATCGAATTTGGACAGTAAAAAGCAACATTTTCGGCATTTTTTACTTTTTTACTATCGAAAACGTAAAAATGCTGTTTAAGCAAGGAAAAAATTATCCGTTGTGTATGGAGAAGATGTATTGAGAGAATCCCGGTGCTAAAAGTGGTTTACAAAATTTCGATTTTGATGTTCAAGATGCACCACGTTCTGGAAGGCCAGTTGAGGTCGATGAAGACACAATGAAGGCATTAATTAATTCAAATCGACGAATAACAACTCGTAAGATCGTTAAAAGATTAAATTTATCGAATTCGACCGTTCATGATCATTTGAAACGCTTAGGTTTAATCTCAAAGCTCGACATATCATAAAAGAAACGAAATTACTTTCTGAACAACCTAATATCTATGTAGCAACCCAGTGTCACTTATGTGGGTCGGTGTGTAAAATTGCTAATTTCACTTAGAACGTTATAAATATATCCCACCAAAAATTAATGACAATTAATATGATATTTAAATAATAAAACGTCTGGGCTGTGGTGGGGCGATTTGTCTCCTGAAGCCCTGCTAACGAAACGGTTAATAACCCTTTATATATCCGGCATGCACGATGTGATTATGTATCAGTGTTATACATTATTCTTTCGTTACTTTTAACACTTGGACTGCGGGTATATTTCGCCGCCAACTTGTGCAGCGGGCGTTTTCTCGTGAACCGTGCGGGATTTTCTCTATATTAGAAAAGTTAGCATCATTAGACGACTAAGAATCACCTCTGGAGTGCAAAGGGTTAACATTTTAACCATCATTGTGTCATCTGAATCTGGATAACGCGGAAATTTTCTATGCAACAGACTGATAAGAATTCTATCTATTTAACGTAACGTAAACCTCGATAATTGTGAGTATCTGTAAAACATCAACGAGGGAAACGAATTTTGTGAAAGAAAAAATCTGAAATTATTTTGAAAATTAGGTCTGATCCTCGTGAAGGTTGTATTGTATTTATAATATAAAACATGTATATTATAATGTATACATTGCGGTTTAACGTTGTTGTTTAACGTTGTCCTGTTTCGTTTTATCCAACGTTCAGTTTAACGTCTGAAACGTTGCCCTTCGCGAGAAAATATTGGTTTTCGGTTGGTTTGGACAGATTGCTGTGTCGCTGTAAATAATGTTTTGCTGGGAGTATGTAAATCAGCCGGTCGTTAACGGTGACTATCCTCTGTTTACCACCTTGAACGCCACACCGCCTGTAGGTTTCAGCGGCACGAAAATTTCCATAAACGAGTGAGTTTAGCAGGCAACCGTAAATATGTTTTATGCAAACGGTAAAATGTTTTGTCATCGATCAAAATATTCTTCTATGTCATCGAACATTCTTCCTTAAATATATTTGATGGTGATTACGAAGGTGTGTAAGTGAAAAATTGAAGGAAAGTTACGCGATTAATTTCATTCATTATTTCATGAATCGAAACACACCTTAATAACCCATTGACTGCCAGCTACGAGATATCTCGTAGTGTGTGTTGCAAGTTTAGATTGGCTACAAATGACCATTTGAGTTAGGAATTCTTACAAAGGATGAATGAAAAATATATATAGTGTAGAGAACATGTTGATTATCAATTTTTATTAAAAACTATTAAAGCTGAAACGATTAAAATGTCTTCTTTAAAATAAAACCGTGGCACCCAGGGCAACACGTGATAAATTTGGACCCAAATTCGATTGCACAGAAAACCGGGGTAAAAAAATATAAAAACAGCAAAAAATTTAACTTTCTATTTTTATTTTATGTATTTCATATTTATATATATATTATTCTTCAATGCTTATTCCGTTGAATTCCTTTTAAAATTCCAATTTAAATTTCCTATTTAACCCTTTGCACTCGAGAGGTGACAGTTAGTCGACTAGCAATTTTAACTTTACAAATATTTAAGTGCAAAATATTTATTAAGTTTCGCTTATATTAAACTTCATTTAGTTTAGTTAATTCATATACTAAAATTTACATGTATAACCCTCGGTCTGATTAATAAACAAACTAACTAAAGTCTGAAAGTTTGCAACACTATCGTTTGGCGACCGACAGTCGCCTCTCGAGTGTAAAGGGTTAATCCACAGCTAAACCTATCTGCACGCGCTATTTATTCTCAGGCTGGCGGGGGTGACGTCTTTATTTTTACAACACCGACCCCACAGCGACACGTTTCATCAATCGGCCGTACGACGCTGACCTCTCAACCTCGTCCAAGAAATTTGCTCCCCTCATGCGAATCGGGAGCGACCACTTTTACCTGGCTGCTCTCTCTCCTGCAACGCACATTATTTTTACACCGGGCCGCGTCTAAAAATGCACGGGCGCCACTAATTTTCGTGCTGCTTACAATCCTGACGTGTGAACAGTGAAACAAATGTTGTTTCGCTTTGGAGAAAACATATGCAGCTCGAAACGATTACCAGTGGGGTAATATAAATGATCGATTCTTTATTTCAGTCGCAACGCATGGAATGTATGACAAGTTAATATATTTAAGAAACCTGATTAAAAATATGACGTGATAGCTGTCGGCTACCATGGACGTGACAGATATATTTACACGGTTCTATTAAAGTTTATTTGATGTTTGGTGATATACAGTGAGCATCAGACGTTGAATGACTATAGTCACCAGTAGGTTGATATTTATTATTTCTAATAGTTAGTAGGTTGATATTTATTATTTCTAATAGTTAGTAGGTTGATATTTATTATTTCTAATAGTTAGTAGGTTGATATTTATTATTTCTAATTTATAAATTCTTTATAAATTAAATTTGTAAAATTAATGAAAATCATATTTATTCACGAGGGAATAGTTAAAAAATAATTGGGAAATATTAAAAATTGGGTAGTAATTATTGTTCAATTTAAAGAATCTACTTTTGTCGAAGGATCAAAGTTTTCAAATAAATTTATCATAGTCATTTTCAATTAGATTGTTTTAAATATGATACCTGATCCGTGTCAGACGTTGAATGACTATAATCACCAGTAGCACCTTGATAAATGTCAGACATTGAATGACTGTAGTCACCAATGGTACCTGATAAGTGTCAAACGTTGGAGACGACTATCGTCATCAGTAGTACCTCATAAATGACAGACGTTGAACGACTATAATCAGCTTTAGTAGAGAAAAAATTAAACGCAATAGCAACCCGGTGCCGGAACAAAACAGCCAAGGATCTCTCTTCGAATTTACGATCGGCGTGGACTCGTAAAATTTTAGAAGCCTTCGAATTTTACGATTCAAGATAACCCAACCGGCTTTCTAATGATCTCCCGGTAAATTAATCACTTCCTGGCCAGCAATTTTCTTGGTCTGAGAAAAAAAAAAGAATTCGTAATGCTTCGAACTTCCACCGCTGGTCGGGCAACCTCTGAGGCATGCAGCCGTGCAAGGTGTCGCACGGTGGTTAGCATTGCTAATAAACGTGTTTGTCCTCATCGACAGAGAATATGTATGTACAAAGCCCGCCGTCCTTACGCGACCCCTTCTCAATTAATTCAGTCCGCGACCAATGCGTCGCACGGTAAACGAAACGGTGCCTTAACCGCACAGGAAGCGCTGCGGTCGCCATCTTGGTAAACTGTGAACCGACTCCGTTGCAGTCTGCATTTCATTTTA
Source organism: Tetrapedia diversipes (assembly GCA_033822845.1). Classification (NCBI taxonomy): domain Eukaryota; kingdom Metazoa; phylum Arthropoda; class Insecta; order Hymenoptera; family Apidae; genus Tetrapedia; species Tetrapedia diversipes. The sequence continues at coordinate 257,235 of JAOPTO010002283.1, forward strand.
TTTTAATAACCGAATACTTTTGTTCAAACGTAACAGAAAATTTATAATTTATGAAAATTTAAAATTTATAAAAATTTATAACAAATTTATAATTTATGAAAATTTATGAAAATTTAAAATTTATAACAAATTTATAATTTACACAACATTTCCAGCATTTCTTTGATGCGCCTCGAATAAAGATCTTAATAGTCTGCCGCAGTCTGCATTTCATTCTATTTTAATAACCGAATACTTTTGTACAAACCTAACAGAAAATTTATAACAAATTTATAATTTACACAACATTTCCAGCATTTCTTTGATGCGCCTCGAATAAAGATCTTAACAGTCTGCCGCAGTCTGGATTTCATTCTATTTTAATAACCGAATACTTTTGTACAAACCTAACAGAAAATTTATAATTTACCGTGGAATTTTCATTTTTTTTTAAATTATACTCATGAAATGTTACAGCTAAGTATGTTAATAACGTATTGAAAAAGTTTTGTTTCGATTGAATAAAAAAATGAATTCCGAGTTGGCGGTAATTCATGGTCATATTAAATTCGAGCGCAGAGGGTTAAATATATCATAAACACAACTTTCTATAATGTTAACCAAATGTTCCGCGAAATTCTGAAAATTCCACGAATCTGTGAAAAATATCTGTGATCGATCAATCAAGATCAGCATGATAGAAAACGATTTTTACGGGTACGATTTTTTTCAACTTCTGTTTAATATCGACGAAAGACAGGTTCCGTATGAAACTCGACGAGTTCCCAAGACCACGCATAGATTCCCGTCGACGGTTCGCACTTTCCCATTATTAACTCGCGGAATTTAACATTTAACCATTGTTAACGATTTCTTTCAGCGTTCCCGCGTCGAACAATGCGAGATCGCGCGCGCTGGATGCGATTGTAATTTGCATTTCAAGTCTCTTCCCGATAGAGGAGCATCGCGGAACGGTGAATCACTCGCGGATGACGAAGACGTCGCGAGTGTGCGAGCATTATCGTCGTCGGTCTCGCGATATAAACACTTACGTAACGTCGAACGGGATCGTTTCGTTGTTCGAGCGATTCGCGGCAACAGATTGCAATTGTGATTTCATCGTAATTTGTCTGGCGGCGCGATTTCCAACATTTTATCCTCGCGTTTCACGAGGCGAGCCAAGTAAACCACGACGAGCACAAACAAAGTGAAAAGTAAATAGTGCAGAATAAAGGTTCTTAAGATTATTTGTTAATATGAATAATAGCAAAAATATACAGTACACGGTAAACTCTAATTCAACTCTGCTACGCGACTCTATGTTTAATTCTAAGCTCTTTTTACGACTCTACAACTCGGTTTTCTAGTCAACACTGATCCCTTTTCTCTTTTGAGGAAACCCTTATAGGTCTTTTCCTCTTCTCACCCCGTGCCGTCATTGAATTGTCTGTCGCCAACGGTTTTTTCCCGATGGGCCTGACTTTCGTCTAATCGACTCAAACACTACAATAAAAACAAAATCGAGGAGCTTGCAGTTAAAATGATATAACGCTCAATTTCATCGATTTTGAGGAATTGGGGGAAATTTGCACATCTCTCCCTCTCTCTCCCTTTCAATCACCCTCTCCCACCTTCTCTCTCTCACTCACTTACTATTTCCCTCCCTCTCTCTCTCTCTTCTCTCCAGTCCTTCCAGTCTCTCTCTCCTTCTCCCTCTCACACCCTCTCTTTCCGACTCACTATTTCCCTCCCTCTCTTTGCTCTCTTTCCCTCCCTCCCTCCACCTCTCTCTCTCTTCTCTTCACTCTCTCTCTATATATATCTCTTCTCTCCATTCTCCCTCTCTCTCTTCTCTCCAGTCCTTCCAGTTTTTCTCTCCTTCTCCCTCTCACACCCTCTCTTTCCGACTCACTATTTCCCTCCCTCTCTTTGCTCTCTTTCCCTCCCTCCCTCCACCTCTCTCTCTCTTCTCTTCACTCTCTCTCTATATATATCTCTTCTCTCCATTCTCCCTCTCTCTCTTCTCTCCAGTCCTTCCAGTTTTTCTCTCCTTCTCCCTCTCACACCCTCTCTTTCCGACTCACTATTTCCCTCCCTCTCTTTGCTCTCTTTCCCTCCCTCCCTCCACCTCTCTCTCTCTTCTCTTCACTCTCTCTCTATATATATCTCTTCTCTCCATTCTCCCTCTCTCTCTTCTCTCCAGTCTTTCCAGTCTCTCTCACCCTCTCCCTCTCCCTCTCTCGCTCACTCTTTCATACCACAAGACCCATTCTCAATAATAACGATCATTCTCACAACAGTTACGACGATTAGAGAATCAAAGCAATCGGAGGAGGCGTGAAAGGCGCCTCTGATATTCTTTCCTCTGTGGCGCTATTTTTTTTTCAACGAACCCGATTATCTATCGTCGCAGAGAGTGTTATCAGCGCGAGCAGGCCTGGAAATTAACATGATTCCACAATCTATCCGCGAAGGAAGCGAACGTTCCCCTATCGCATCCTGTGCGCATCACCGTGCGCAACAGCACATTGCTCTTCCTCGTTGCATCTCAGGATGCGTCGTCTCTGTTTCGGAACGTTTGCCGGGCTGTTTACATTATCCCCCTCGGCCCCTCCGTATGCTAACCCCTTTCTGTTTGAGTCTCATCTCGACGGATAGCATCTTTCATTTTCGCGGAAAAGAAACACGGTCGAGTGCAGGTCCGAGGAGGAAGACGGGCAGCTGCAGCTAAATGCACCGCACTAATTGCGCTCCTTGCTTACCGTTTCACTCGCAAGGAGGAGAACAAATATTTCCTGGCCGGTTTACGTTTCTCTTTTCCCTTTTCCGCCCACCCCCGTGTTCTTCTCGATCTCTTCTCTCTCCGTGGCAGCGAATTTGGGTGAAACGATTCCGTTGGCGGTCCAGGGACGTCCGCACTCGCAGGCACCCCTGTGTACCGTACAGCGCTCAGGAGTTGGCCCCTTAGTCTCAAAGATCCTCGCTTCTTCCAGTGGTCAACTTCTCAGCACTGGCACAGTATTACAGCGGTGCACGCTTAACATGTGGATATGTTTCGCCGTGCAAGGTGCTTTTTTCCGTGAATTTCGCGACAATTTTGTCATTCGGTAAAATGGCAATAAATCGAAAACTACTTCGTTTTTCTCAACGAAACTTTCTTTTTTTTATATTCTACACTTAAATGTATGATCTATCATTATTTGAAAAGAAAAACATTTTTTTTTTTTAATAGTATCTTTTTCATCGTATTTATTGATACCTGATATGATATAGTCTACTAATTATCTCCTACTTTCACGTGAACCATGCTATAGTAACAGACCGCGAAAAGTAAGTTTAAAAGTATGTTTCCTGCATAAAATGTGTTAATACTTGGCCAACTGGATGGGGAGATCTCCCATTTTTTCCTCGACTAAAGCGCTGCCATTGATTCTACTTACTTTTGTTATTAGTTGGTCTTAAGCTAGTGTTGAATTGATTGAAAATTGTACCTTGGAAAAGCAGAAAATGCATTTGATGAACTGTGACCAACACTAGTTCAAAACTAACTAATCACAAAAGTAAACAGAATCGATGGCAGTTCTCTTGTTGTGGAAAAAATAGGAGATCTCCCCGTTTGATTGGCTAAGTGTTAACTGTCACACACAGTGACGTAGCTAGGGGCGGGTCCGCCCCGAGCAGCACTTTTCACACGATTTCACTACCTTTTATTACCGTTTTATTACTATTTTATTACTATTTTATTACTTGGTTAATAGAAAAGCAAGAAAAATAACTTTGGACGATGTTGAAGTTAAAAATTGTACTTCAATAATAAACACAGAGTTTTAATTCGTTTCTGTATACTACTCGCAGTATTTTCGCGAAGCAAACAAACAAAAAGGGGGGGGGGAAGAGTCGCAATCGAGCAGCCCGGGAATTTTCACGACCGACGTGAATTCGATCTGTGTACCCGATCACTTGACCCACATGAGAGCACGGGCTTTTAATCCCGTGCCCCTGTTTAATCGTCCATAAATGAAAAGCTTTGCTCGACCGTCTTTGGTTGCCTCCGGTGAGGGCCGGAAACGGGTACGCTCCGATCGGAAAATCTATTCGAAACGCTAAACTCGATCATGGGAAGGAAACTTGACGGTGATGAGTTACCCCATTGCAAGTCCATGGCGCGCTCAATTTGCATACTGACCGATATTTATATTTATGCTGACAGTACCTAACACGAAACCCAAAAAATGGCATCGATACAAGGTGACAATTTTGAAACCCACAAAAATGGATATTTATAGCTATGTATTATTAAAAGCACAAGTTATTGGTGTATTAATTTGCCTATTAACGATATTTATGTTTTGTTAAGAGTACCTAACACGAAACCCAAAAATGGCATCGATACAAGGTGACAATTTTGAAACCCACAAAAATGGATATTTATAGCTATGTATTATTAAAAGCACAAGTTATTGGTGTATTAATTTGCCTATTAACGATATTTATGTTTTGTTAAGAGTACCTAACACGAAACCCAAAAATGGCATCGATACAAGGTGACAATCTTGAAACCCACAAAAATGGATACTTATAGCTATGTATCATTACAATGGATACTTATAGCTACGTATCATTATGTATGTATCATTAGCTATGTACCCTAACACGAAACCCAAAAATGGCATCGATAGACTGAAATAATGTTGAAACCCACAAAAATTGATATTTATGTATCTCAATACTCTATCTGACGCATAGAAATTGATTTGTGTAAGAAGAGAGAAGCAATCAATGTGATTATTAATTAAATTAAAAATGAAACTATTGTTTCCTTATAAAATTATTATAAAATTATACAAATATTGTTTATCTATACATTTTTATTGCCATTATGGCAGAACACTATTTGTTGATTAGCATAGAGTACAAACTTTATTTATACTGTTATTTCTTATCAATTAATTAATTTATTTTCCTTGACCCTTTGGTTTTACACTTTCGTCCACCACTATATATTTTTAACTCTATCCACCGATGAACGAAGCACCCTTTCGCGTATCTATGTCTTCCAAACTCTCGAACCTCCTAAGAGCGTCCACAAAGGAAGAATCAAATAAACAAGAATCCCAAAACAAGACTCCGAAAACTTGCTCGTGGTTCGAGCAAACCGCTGTCGGACTCGCGCTTCCGGTAAACTTGTGATTAAACGAGTGGGGAAAGACAACGAACAAAAGCGAAACTATTTCCACGAATACTTCGCGATGGCTCGTTATACCCTCCCATCATCCCTGTTTCCCGAAGAAATCCAGAGCAGCAGCAGCATCCACGAATCTGTACGCTGGCGAACGCGAGAAAGCATGCCGGTGTTCAAAGTCTACCGGAAGAAGACGTATTACATGGAGACGGATTCTCTCTCATCTCCGCCCTCTCTCTCTCTCTCTTCTTCTCTTTCCCTCATTCTCTCTCTGTTTCTTCTCTGCACTCTCCCTTCCTCTCTCTCCCTCTTCTCCGCACTCTCCCTTTCTCTCTCTCCCTCTCCTTATCTCTCCCCCTCTGTCTCTCTCTCTTCTTTTCACTCTTCCTTTCTCTTTCTCCCTCTCTTTATTTCTTCTCCCCCCTCTCTATCTCTCTCTTCTTTTCACTCTCCCTCTCCTTATCTCTTCTCCCCCATCTGTCTCTCTCTCTTCTTTTCATTCTTCCTTTCTCTCTCTCCCTCTCTTCTTTTCACTCTCCCTCTCTGTCTCTCTCTTCTTTTTACTCTCCCTCTCCTTATCTCTTCTCTACACTCTCTTTCACTCTCTCCCTCTCTTCTTTTTACTCTCCCTCTCCTCATCTCTTCTCCACCCTCTCTCTCTCTCTTCTTTTCACTCTCCCTCTCCTTCTCTCTTCTCTCCACTCTCTCTTTTTCTCTGGCTCATCTCTCCACTCTCTCTCTCTCCCTTCTTTTCACTCTCCGTCTCTCTCTCTAGTCTCTCCACTCTGTTTCGCACACTCACACACAGATACGCGCATACGAGGAGAAAAGAGGCCTGGCTTGGCTCCTTTTCCACGTTTTCCTCGATACTTCTGCCGAAGGAAACAATGCCAGGCTGCCTTACAATACGCGCGGCCGGCGGCCTCGGGGAATCTGCATCAGGGCCACTCTTTTTCTTTTTTTCTTCTTTTCCTTTCTTTTTTTTTTTTTTGTTTGCAACCGTGCTGTCGGTCCGTCGAAGACAATGCCAGTTATTCTCCAGCGGGGACACTGAGCGAGAGCACCGTTTTCTTGGGCGAGTTCGCGGCATCGGAAGGAGGAAACGTATCGATTCGCTGGAAAACTATGAGAGACGAGAGAGATTTTGGGGATTTGTATAGTTTTCACCGCCTTAAACACATCTGTACGGATAATGTAATAATAAAAAGTGGTTACTCTTTTATCTGACGTTCAGCGAGTGTTATAATTTTCCTTTCGCGCCCTTTCCATTAACACTTAGCCGACCAAACCGGGAGATTTCCCACTTTGCCCCCAACAGAGCACTGCAATTGATTCTAATTGCTTTTGTTATTAGTTAGTCTCGAACTAAAATTCAGTTCATAAATTTTCCAAAATACAATTTTTAATAAATTCAACATCAGCTTAGGACCAACTAATAACAAAAGTGAATAGAATCTATGGCACTGCTTTGTCAAGGAAAAAATGAGAGATCTCCCCATTCGATCTGCTATGTGTTAACACTACCACGACCGGTCAAATGACCGTTTTTAAAATTTCGATTAGAATTTCATATGTACAACGTAATTGAATCGCCTTTAAACTTTAGACTTTTCCTCAAATACACGTATAATACATTTTTCAATATTCACTTCTTTTTTCATTGTTTATTTTTTGAGAAAAATTTGTAGTCTGCCTTACGTGAGAATGTCGCAGTAGGAATAGGTATACGTGAAGTGTCGGTAGGAATAGTGTTAACACGATTCGGCTGAATTTCTTACTAGGCCCAAATCCGATTTCATAGAAAATTGGGGCAAAAAAAAAAAAAAATAAAAATAAAAACAGCAAAAATGTTAACTGTTTATTTTTATTTTATGTATTTTATATTTATATAAATTATGCTTCAATGCTTATTCCATCGAACTTTAAGATAACTCTTAGAATTGCTTATGGAATTGGGCAAATTTCATGTCTCTAAATAGATTTCGATTTTATTAAAGAGAAACGAGGCCGCGTGTCGTCGAATATTTCTGTCGATCGGAAGCATCAAACGATTCCTGTATTATTACCGATTTCTCGAATCAGATATCTCCGGCGTTGTTCGAATAACCGAGGCTCCGTTGTACACATAGTGAGGTACGAATAGAGCTCGAGCCTTCGATTACGGAGGCATTGATTCCCTGGCAAGGGAAGTCCGGATTACCGATTTATTGGACCAAGTCTATCTCTCCCCCCCGTATATCCGGTGTTCTGATACACTCTAGCATCACGCTTATTACACCAATTTACATAAACTTCGCTCGCATCGACGGTCTTACCACTTGGTGGAACAAAAAATAAATAAATCACTATTTTATGCGAACTCTCAACAGTATTAATGTATCTTGGGTATCGAGAACCGGAAGCGGCAAAAAGAGGAAAACGACAGATCTTAAAAAGAATATTCACCGTTTTATAAGGATTCATTTAGGACTGTTTTTATACCGCCAAAATTCACCGCGAAACAAAGCGAAAAACCATAGTGAAATAATAAAGAAATACAAAATGTGTGAAATAATTAATTTAAATAATTTGTATAAATATACCATTTTCATAATTCTTATAAAAGTATAATCAATAATTTATAAGAACCTCTTTAAATCGTAAAATATGTAAATTATTTCGGAACGAAATCCATAGCAAGAAGGTGTTCCGATAACAGAATTTTTAAATAACATAAACTGTATTTATTTAAACAGACATTAAGGTTCGTTCGGTTAAATTAAATTTCCCAACTCTTAAATATAAAAAACCATCATATTAAACGACACCACATTAGGATAATAGAATTTCTAATCGCAATATATTTCAACAACAATAATTCGACAACCCTTCTCGTCTCACAATTTCGTCTTTCCCTCAAAATGTTATTTCTCACAACCCAAAACAAAGCGAAAAGTATGATAATAAATGCATTGGTATGAGTAAAAGGTTATGTATGTGGAAGAATGAATGTAGAAGTTGGTAATTAATAATAATTATTACAATATTCTTCATTGATAAACATCATTTATCGTATTTAATGGCGTCCACCAATTACCACGAAAGCTGGCAAAAATGAAAAAGAAGGAAATGGAAGTACACCAATACCTCGTTTTGCGTCGTTTCGATGTTGCGTCGCTGCACAATTAGTACTAATTTTCATTGCGCGTCGTTAGGTTTTCGAGGTTGCGTTGTTTTGGATTCGAGTCTTGAATTTTTTTCTTGTTTTCTAACAGATGGCTCTACTCTTGTTTCTAATTGCGCCATGCCAAAAAAAACTCGGTAATTCCTCTTCTAACCGAAAATCAACGTAATTTTAATACAGTTTTATTTTCACCTCGTTTTCCTAATTTTAGAATTCAATTTCAATCTTCGATCTTTACATGGTTTGCTATAGAAAATCTTAATTCACTTTGCGTCGTGTTTTTTTGGACCGTAACCCCGACGCAAAGTGTGGGTATTGGTGTACCTGGATCTGCACACCACAATTTCCCGACGTGCAACGCGTTTGCATCCTCGCCAACGTTTACCCAACACGCTTCCTTCCTCCCCTGTGCACACCTTGCCACTCCTGAGCACCCACCTCGGGATGCCGCGAAACATTTCCACAATTTCCTTTTCCCCTTTTCTCGCAATTATAATCCAGCCAGCGAGGGATTCTCTCCAGCGTTCGACTACTCATTGTCCCGATATCGATCGGTCCAGACAACCGGTCGCGACAAGCACCGTATGCACGCCGTGTGCCATTATCGTCGAGCCAGGCCTCGAAGCGGGAGCACGAAGAGGGGAAGGCAGGATATCGGGATAATTAAAAAGGGATAATTTAACCCTTAACACGTTTCCTGCTGGACATTTTTTTAAAGACTTTCCGTTCAGGCCAGCGTGGGGCCCCACATTTTTTTTATGGTTGACACAAGCATGTTTTCGTGGTACAATACACAATATTTCGGTGATTTAACACGTTATATATCGATATAGTTTTACATTCAAAACTAACATTAATTGTAACTTTAATCGGCAAAAGATCGTAATAAACAATTATATTAATTTTTATAAGAATTTGTTGAAATTGTAAATTTACAATAAAAGTGTATAAATTAATAGATCATTGGCTTTTATAATAGAAAAATCACCGTTGATGATTCTGACTAATATCGAATATTATCTGGCGACTGGCCAAGGGTGGGGGGTCACACGGGGTATATAAGGAGCGTCGAGCCGGAGCGGGAACTCATTTGCCTCTCTGACTTCGGGTCGAACACTTCGGTGTTTTGTTTTCAAAATTTTTGGAGGTGACCAGAGCGACCATGGGGGGCTCCCTGGTATCTTTCAATATTCAAAATGAATTGTTTGAGGCGAGGCGGACGAGGGGCATCAACACGCACGTTTCAGTAGATTGTTTGCCCCTCTCTTATTTATTCCTTTTTACTGGTTCTCTCCTTTTCTATTATTCTTCGTTGGGTTGTCTTTTTCTATCATTCTTCGTTGGGTTGTCTTTCTCTATCATTCTCCGTTGGCTTTTGTCTTTCTTCATCGTTCTTCGTTGGTTTTTGTCTTTCTTCATCGTTCTTCGTTGGGATGTAATTCGTTTCATATTATATTGCATTATTTCGTAATAATTAACTTGTACAAAAATGTCTTTTCCCTTTTATATCTAGATTGGATGATAGGTACACAACAAAGGATGTTTCCATTCAATCGGATATAAGCCAGGACTTCGAGGAAGACTTGCGATCTACTTTTAAGTAGGTTCAATATTTTTTTTTAAATTTAAGTAATTTAAGACGCGTGCGATCTAGCTTTAAGTAGTATTAAGTAACCTCTACATCCCTTACATTCCATCCCATAAATAATATTTTTCCTTGATTTAGGTTTCAGAATTATTTCGAGTGAATTCCAGACACACAGGACAACGATGGATTCTTCAATCAATCTTCAATCAAACTTCAATCAACATACACACAGAGGAACGAGGATGCGTGCGATATAGTTTTAAATAATTTAAGATGCGTGCGACATAATTTTAAATAATTTAAGATGCGTGCGATATAGTTTTAAATAATTTACGATGCGTGCGATATAGTTTTAAATAATTTAAAATGCGTGCGATATAGTTTTAATTAATTGAAGGTGCGTGCGATATAGTTTTAAATAATTTAAGATGCGTGCGATATAGTTTTAAATAATTTACGATGCGTGCGACATAGTTTTAAATAATTTAAGATGCGCGCGACATAGTTTTAAATAATTTAAGATGCGTGCGATATAGTTTTAATTAATTAAAATGCGTGCGATATAATTTTAAATAATTTAAGATGCGTGCGATATAGTTTTAATTAATTGAAGATGCGTGCGATATAGTTTTAAATAATTTAAGATGCGTGCGATATAATTTTATATTATTTAAGATGCGTGCGATATAATTTTATATTATTTAAGATGCGTGCGATATAATTTTATATTATTTAAGATGCGTGCGATATAATTTTAAATAATTTAAGATGCGTGCGATATAGTTTTAAGTAATTTAAGATGCGTGCGATATAGTTTTAATTAATTGAAGATGCGTGCGATACAGTTTTAAATAATTTAAGATGCGTGCGTTATAGTTTTAAATAATTTAAGACGCGTGCGATCTAACTTTAAGTAGTCCAAGATGCGTACGATCTAGCTTTTAAGTAGTTTTAACTAACTTTAAGTAATTTTAACATAATCTAATTATGTAACAATTTACTGTAACCGCTTCTCGCACAAACATGTCTTGCGTATATATATATTGTATAATTTGTAAGTCCGAAATTCACTCTAAATTGTATTCAGTAGAATTTTGTTTCCTCAATCTTTGTCAATATTCAAAAACTTAGAGTTAATTTCGGGCGGGTCTCTTGCGTGGTCACCTCCTCGTGGTGAGACCTGGTAATTGATATCGTTTTCTGAATAAGATTATTTTTTTAAAGTAATATCTTCAGAAAACGATACCAAGCTAAGAACCACGCGTTAGATTTATGACAACCTTGTATAAAATTAAGCTCATAGCATCACAGTTCGTCATACGCATTTTCCAAAGTACAATTTCTAATCGATTCAACACTAGCTCAAGACCAACTAATAACAAAAATTAGTAAGAATCAATGGCAGCGTTTTGTCAAGGAAAAAATGGGAGATCTTCCCATTCGGTTAGCCAAGTGTTAACAGAATAAGAAGGATAACATAAAGGAAATAATAATAAAAATAAAAATAAAAATAAAAATAAAAATAAAAATAAAAATAAAAATAAAAATAAAAATAAAAATAAAAATAAAAATGCGATTATCTTTTTGTTTGCTTTCGGTGGCATTAAATATTCATGTCGGGTCAGCGTTCACTTGGACGAACTACGAAAAGTAGGGTGTGTATTTAAATTACCACTGTCATTTTATATCAACCGAATTGAATATTCATTCGAAGATGGCATCTAATTGGATAGACTCCGGGAACTCCGCGCTACATGACGAACGACCGTCCCCGCCATAATTTCGTATAAACTGCTTCCGACGCGAGAACTATAAGGACAGAGCACGTTTCCAGGTTAATTCGAACTGCAAACATTATTGTATTTCCTGAATAAGTATTCAGCTTTTAAGGATATATCGACCTCTTCTCGTTCTGGTCTTAAAGAAAGACCGTCTGGTAGCTGGGAAACTCTATCTTTGGATTATCCTTGAGGCACTGCTGATAATAGAAACTATTATCATGCTAATCGTTACCATTTTTCTCTCGCCACGCATGTTCCACCAAATTCTATACGTGTTTATTAATATTTATACAGCATTTGAAATGGACGTCCCACGCCCTGTATGCTCTGGTATACAATTCATTCGTCATGATTCATAAAAATACGATTTCGTGTATAATACAGTCCGGTGGTACAACCCCCGTCATGTTATCTGTATCATTCGGATCTCGTTGCCCTGGTATTCAAAATACCATGTTTTAGGGCGCTATAGAATTTATATACTTAATATCGTTCATCGTGCACGAGAAAATTAATGTTCATCCGTTGGATAGACGTACACAGTACAGCCTGTCATGTATGAGGAAAAAAATAAAACAAAATAATATTCACCTTTTCCATCGTGAGATACTTAACCCTTTCGCTACGGCAGGATTTTTCGGCAAGCAATTCCCGCTGAATAAGCTGCCACGGCAAAAGTGTGTACTTACCATGGAACTAATTACTATATTACTAATACCGTGGAATCTTACGCAGAGCGTAACTATAGTCAGTCGTAGAAAGGAAAGGCTTAACACTAGAACTACCACAGCAGTCAAAATGACTGGTTGATGATTACTTATAGCAACCTTATAAATTCACTGTGGTCAAGCTTCCAAAATTTCCTATGATTTTCCGTAGAAGGTATAAATAAAGATTTATTTCTTATGTATTCCGTATTTTTTCATGTAATTTCCAATGCGATCTCTTCCGTGCAAATAAGTACGCTTTGATTGTCGGTAGTTCTAGTGTTAAAATATTATCGCATAATGCAATATTACTCTGTTCGCAAAATTTCAAGGGGTGACTATAGTCACCGTTCGTAGCGAAAGGGTTAATTTTCTTCATTTCACATTTCATTATGATACAAGATACAATGACCTGTGCGCTTAAATCCGGCGCTGGTAACGAAAGGGTTGAATTATGCGATATCGGTTTTTGTTTGATCAGTGCTTCAAGGAAAAGAATATAATACTGCAGGAATGCGATCGAACGGATGCGAGTTTGGGCAAGTCTGAAGAGTACTTGAGTTGGGCGATTGTCGTGCGAATGCAGAATGTTTGGGCTCGAATGTTTCTAAGGCGTGAAAGATGAGAACTTGAGGAAACAGTGCGACTGAGAAATTGTGGGTGGTCGTGACCGAATGCGTAGAATGAGAAAGGTTGACAATTAGAATGAAAGGAAACGAGTGTTTGGAAGAATATATGACGAGGAAAATGCGAGCGCGAGTCAGAAAGCTTTTGACTAACGTAGAAGAAAGGTTTTGATTGTGAACGTAGAAAGAGTGTTGAAGTTGCTAAGTTGTAAAGTCGTTTAAGTTGTTTTTGTTAAATTATTTTAAATATACTGTTATTAACACATTGTATGCCGGCCCCGCGAAAACGCGGGTTTGGAAGTCTGTTGCTTTAGCGCCGGGTTTGCGATAATACAACATTCTTTTGTTTGGCGATTTGTTTGTTTCTATTTTTCGTTATCGTTAAATTGCATATAATGAATATGCAAAGCAATTTTAGTGTTTTACAATAATGTATAAAATTTTAAATATTTTCTTCACCTACAGTTTTAAATGCCTCAGATGCCACCGGCATACAATGTGTTAAGTTTTAATCGCTTCACTTTTATTTTTCACACCTGAATTCTATCTTCCGTTCTACACTTTATAGAACATTTCCTATATTACTTATGCCAGCGACGCACAACAGCGAAGCGTTACCAGGACGCGTTTACCCGGTTTCACCCCGTTCCTTTCTCATTTCTTCCCTTTTCTGCCCTCCTTTAATCCGGTAATAGCCCGCCCAAGTTTATTCCCGGACACGGAGACGAGAGTCTGCTGTTTCTGTTACAACGCCAGCCGGCTACCTGGCTCCGTGACACGCTTACGCGGCTGAAAAGTGGACTGAAAGTTCATCCGGGAGGAATTTCAGGACCTCTACACCCGCCGACTCTCTTCGAGGATGCGACTATCTATTAACCCTTTGCACTCGAGAGGTGAGTGTTAGTCGTCTAATAATAGTGACTTCAAAAAATTTTCAAATTCGAAATATTTACTACGATTCGCCTGTATTAAACGTCATTTACTTTAGTTAAGTCAGATATTAAAATTTACATATATGATAAGTAATCACTTAACCCCCGAGTCTGACTAGTAAACAAACTAACTATAATCTGAAAATTTACGAAACTATCATTTGGTGACTAACAGTACTCGTACCCGTCTAATAATACTAACTTCAAAGATTTTCAAGCGTAAAATATTTAATAGGATTCATTAATATTAAATTTTATTTCGTTTAATTTGGCAATATACTAAAATTTACTTATACAACTATTTAACCCTTTGAGTTTGAAAATTTACAAAATTATCACTTGGTGACTGACAGCCACCTTTGGAGTGCAAAGGGTTAACCGTTCGAGTCCCAGAGATTTTTGGAAAAACAGGAAATCTACTTAAGTAAAATTAAACACGCTTTTAATCGTTTAAAAGCGATCACGCTGTTCTGATTAAAAAAAAAAAAAAAGTTTATGTAAAACTATAGGGAAGACCTAAAAATTTTAAACAATTATATGTAACCATCAAGTTTGCAATGTATCTACACAATATATATGATATACTGTATCTCTAAAAAGTAGGGCAATCACTATAGCTACACTGTATAATTTCGCATTATTGTGTGAATTTTGTTCCCTGTTGCATTTTCAAATTTCTCATAAATGCGTAAAAAAATTGCCGCCCGACTGTCGTGTTCAAATTAAAACAAAACGTGCTGACATAAAGTATCTTTCGAAAAGATTAAGTCCATTCGATCATTCTCTGTCGGTAATACTTTCCTTAGAATCGATCAACGACCTACGGGATTATATAGCTCGCCTCATTCTTCTTTTCTTCGTTTCTCCTCGCACGGGTAATACCTCTGCGATTGATGATAGCGCTCACACGCCTTCCCATGCGTTAAAAATAGAACCCTTTGACGTAGCTCTACCTCTTTCCTCGCGCCGCGAAGGTGGGATCACTAACGCAATGGCACTGGTCTTTTCCCCGTAACAGAAATACTTCCCGCGTTTCCTCGGGAGGTAAGGTGTGACAACAAAGGACAAAGGACGGTCGACAGGAATGGAAGCTTCCTGTCAGGGAATCATAATGTTCGGAGACAAAAGTGGTCGTGAGAATTATGTAATATCTGTAGCGACACAAAACTTTTCCTCGTAGATAACAAGGAATGAGTAATCGAAACAAAAATAATTTCTAATTTACCCTTAAGTTATTCCAATTCCGCATTTTGTATATACTAATCGTTCCAATTTGTGAGTTAAAACCCACTAAAAAATAATCTTGGTATTTCCCTCACTATTGATAAATAATTAATATATTCTATTGCTAAAACGAACGCAATGCATATTAAAAATTAAAGGTGGCGTCGATGAAAAAGAAATAACAATGGTCTATCCTACGGGGAGTCAACCGTGCACCTTGCATTACAGCAAATATTTAAATTGTATAATAATATTTTAATTTCCAAATTTAATTATTCCCTGTGCAACACGTTGCCAATAAAAAACCAAAACACAAATGCCTTCTAGATTGGTTTCGAAAAAAAATTCAAATCAGTATCTTCCTACTGTTCGATTCAAACCTCTTCAATCATAACCTGGCGCACGAATTCCACCACTCATCGACTCGAAGGAATGCGAAGAGAAAGAAACAGAGGGTATAAGAGGAACACGGTGCATAGCGGTTCGTCTCGCCGGAAGCGTGTTCCGCGTCAACCGCGACGGCTTTCGTCCCATTTTTTTCGACGACCTACATCCCGAGCACGTCTATGCGCCACGGTTGCGAAGCAGAAAGGGAAAGGAGGTCCACGGCTATTTTTTCTGCAAACCAGAACGGCCTTGCAACGTCCTCGGAAGGCTTCGTTCGCTATGCAAAAAGATAACGCCGCTACGATCGCGAGATCATGAAACGAGGAACGCGGCACATGTGCTTCTAGAGAGCTCCCTCTGTTATTGTTTTGCTTCTTTCCTCGTCTGCTGCCCTCTACGTGGCCTTGACAGGTTAGTTTTCCAATTTATCCAGCTTGCGCTACCCCCTCCCTCACCAATCTCACCCCCCTTTCCGACCGCTCTTTCCATCAGCCAGTCTCTTCCTTCTCCTCTCTCTCGCGTGTCTCTATTTTCCTATCTTACTTACTTTCTAGGGATTCTACTTCTCTCTTTTTCCTTTCCTAACAGTAATTGTATTTGCCCTTTTGGCCAAGGAACTAGCTCGATAAGCTTCAATTAAATCGCACGACGATTTATAATTTTCATTTTTTTCAGTGGCTGCCTTTAAAAGTTAATCGCAGCGACGTGCTATCTCGGTTTTCGTTTTCTTTTGTTGGTACAATCACCTTGAATGTTAGTCGAGAATCTTATCACTGAATAGCGACGATTCTTTCAAGTGATCGAAGCGTGAAAAAGTGAACAGATTCAAAATTACTCTTCATTTTTTAAAGGAAAATTTTCGAACACATATGAAACACAAAAGAAACGGGGACGAAGTTTGGATTCATGTTTGACCAACGGTTTTTACCAAGCGACACGAACGCCAGACGGTGGCCATGTGCTGCGGCTTCTATTCAACGTGGCGCATCCGCGGAAACAAACGCATAAAATCGAACTGAAAACTTTTACCCATTGAAACTGTTCTCCACGACAGGCTTGTTTGGCGACTCCAAAAAAATGTAGCCTTCGATCTTTTGTTTGTCGTTGAGCAACAAACCAGTAGAATCACCGATTACCAGGCTTGCAATCATAATCGAGTTCTCTTACCGACAAGCATCTTGATATCGTGCGCCAGAAAATAAACGTATCCTTCGATGTTAACGCAGGTGGTTAACACGCATTGGTATAATACGATCGAAAGAAAAACTTGCAGTTTAACGAGTTTCGCGCAACCACGATAAACTGCTGTTGTTGCGATACAAGTATACACATTTCTCGACACAGATGCCTCTTGTGAGTACGCACACAGCACGTAATTATCCCGTGAATAATTAACCGAATAAAACTTTAACGCTGCAAAAAACGGAAAGAAATTTAAAGTTATACGAGGTCACCCGTGTAGTGACACAAGCTAAAACCGAGTAATACAAGAATAAGACCGTCTATCCAGCGAACACCAATTCAAAATCACTTCATGAGTGGTAGAGTGGGGGGAATCGATAGGTGGGGGTAGAAATTGCGGATATTCTTCGAATCCAATCGCATCCCTGAACTAACCTAATTTCTATAAGATTTCAGTACAATAGGACATCCGTTATTTTTTCCTTCACTTCCATTTTGCTGTAGTATGAGCAAACACATAAACTATACTAATTTCTTCCACTCTACCTATTGACCGATTCTCGATAGCAACGGAAGATAGAAAAAGAAAATAGATCCGTTTTCTAGCTTTGTGTTCGCATTTGACGCGAAACGCTGCGACTGACGCGTTGCTTCATGCACAAACGGCCTAAGATGTGCGCTGCGATCCAGATATATGTCTGTTTCAGAAACGAATAGTGACATGTATCCGGAGGTGACTTTCTATAAAGTGGTGGCGTAACGCAATACCATATAAGCGAACAATACACAAAAGTAGAGATATAAAAATAAGGTATTAAAGAATATCATAAAGTATGATACTCCCCCCCTCTCTTTCTCCCTACTTCTCACTCTTTTTCTCCCCTCTCTACTTCTTTCTCGAAAACATCGAGAGAGACTCGCTGGAAACGCGGAGACGTTATTATCGTGCTCGAGTGGAATACCAGTTTCCTCAGTCGCGTTCCACTTCCTTTCTTCGCCAGGTATTCAGCGAACGGTCCCGGTAAACTGACCTCTCAAGGCCGTCGGCCGTGCAACGAGCGAAAGAGAAGAGATGGCGAGAGGGAATTCCCCCTTTCGCTCGGTCACCAACCGCGTGCGTGGTTTCATCTAGCCGGACACGCGAGGCCTCGCTACCGAACGGAAAATACATCCAAATGTATAAAAAAAAAAAACTGTTGAGCCAATGGCGGCTAAATCGCGAGCGATTTTTTGTCTCTTTTTTTTTCTTTCTCTCTTTCTTACTGATTTCGTATGGTGCATGGGTATCACCGTATTAGCATAGAATACACATCTTATTTATACTGTTATTAATTAATTTATTTATTTTCTTTGACCCTTTGGTCTTAAACTTTTGTCCGCTACTGTATGACATCATTCGTATAATACTCTATTGCAATTAAGCTCGACACCTGTGCTGTTAAAATTATCAGGCACGGTTGTCACGGTTTTATCACGGCGTCCATTAATTTCACTTTCACGTTATCGACGATCCCCTAATATTCTGGCCAAACATTGTAAATGACACATAGTGTGATGAAAGTAGGGTTAAAAGAGATAAAAATGATTCGCTGGTCATTTTCATCGTTTAACTCTTTGCACTCGAGAGCTGATTTTTATTGCTAATTGTTCAATGGTAACTGATTTCAAGGATTTTTAAGCACAAAGGATCTATATTATACTAAGATTGCAAAATCTAGTTTTAATTGGACGAAGAAAAACATCAGCCGTTTACACGAAACATAGCCGTCACCCATATCTGGGTGACGTAGCCGTTCAGCGTGTTAAGGAGCGAAATAACGCGGCACAAATTATAGACCCTAAATCAGTGCAATTCACAGGAACACGTAACTCGGGCACAGTGTGTTCTATTTTGTTACGCGAACTCGAAACATCCGACAACCCCACCGTGCAACAAATTACGTACTTAGAAACGCCGTTTAACCCTTTAAGCACCACCCCGCTTTGTACACCTATATATACGTGGCACCATCAACGTTGCCACAGGACAAAGACCTGAAAAGTCACTCCCCGCGTGATAAAATTTCGTTATAAATAACCCGAATCAACCACGCTCCAATAAAGATAGAAAATAAATTCACACGCGTTCATCATCACTTTGTTACACTTAATAATTTCTCCCAGGAATATTTATCGAGAAATTTGCATTTTATTTTCAACACCGGTATTTAGGTCCCGATTAATGCCCATTATCAAGTGATACACGGTACTATTAACGGGTACTTTTAAAAATCAGAGTTGGGGTTCCAGGTACTCCCGAACAAATATCCCAAAAAATATCAAAATAACGTTTAATTAGTAATAATAAATAATCTTGAGAACCATTTTTTCTGCAATAATAGTAATTGTTTTGGCAAATTTTGCTCATGGAGCTCGAAACCCGTCAAATTGACGGGTCCCGTAAACCTAGTATAATATAATATAGTTAACATAATACGGTTGATGATAATTATATAATCATGTGAAAAGATATCACTATATTTCTCTCTTTACCTCTTAACGAAAGAAATACCATGCTGAAAACTGTTAAACGACACTTCAAATTTAAATGGCCCGCTCGTCTTCGGTCAAGCATACACAAGAGACGGTATTCGAACGTTCGCGCGTGAAAAGGGTTAAGTCCTCAACGCGAAGGGTGAGAGAGGATGCGCTTTCTAGGCCGGCGTGTCCCACATTGCAAAATTAATCGCATCGCCGACGTAAAAATCGATGCGTCACAAATGTACACGCCTGTTCATAAATCATCGGACAATCGACAAGCTTGGTGTAAAAACAATTTATGTTAGAGTTACAGAACGAAGCTACAACGACTTGCGTTACAAAGATTATACCTGTACTCCGATTTTGAGATTATACTGTGTGAGCCAAACATGGTGCAATGGTGCACGCTTAACTGTCGCAAAACTAACCCCCCACCCCCGCATCAATTCCCGAAATTGCATCGAGTCGCGAAAATGACTCTTCATTGTTTCTCTGAGTACAGAAATTAAAAGAAAGAAAATACTATTCCGCACGTTTTTAAACATTCAACTTTTTAACACTAGAATTACCAGAGCAATTAAAATTACCAATTAATGATTATTCGTAGCAACTTTAGAAGTTTACTGTGGTAAAATTTACTATGATTCTTGCAGAAAGTCTAAATAAAGATTTTTTGGTTCTGTGTATTCAATAACTTTCAATTTGATCTCTTCCATGCAAATAAGTACACTATAATTGTCAGTAGTTCTAGCGTTAAGCCTCTGTGGTCGGATGTCCCCTCAGAGGGGAAATCGTGAGTCTAGGCTGCCCCTTCTGAGGAGTCATCAGATTTTAGTCATCAGACTACAATGTTGTTCCTCAACCCGCCAATAAATAAATAAATAAATAAATAAATAAATAAATAAAATAAATAATTATCAATTAAATTTCAATTTGTCCACCTATTGGGCTCTATCCATCTCTAATTGGCAGTTTAGCCTACCTACTGTGGCGACCTTCCTACACACGCCACTAGGAGGCAGCTAGCGAGCATCTTTCTCGCAAGTGCTCGAGCCGGGTCACGGTTCCTATATATACGAGTTCTAACCTGTCCCTTCCTATCCCTGTGTCTAGGACAGGAGCCTGCCCATGAACAGTTTTTTTCCAACTTTCTGATCAATGGAATATGAAAGTGCAATCTCTACCATCAAAATTTTCTACAATTGAATACCAGAAAAGGATCGTGTATATAACATTAATAGAAAAAATGAAATATTGTATATGTGCTTAGAGTGTCGCCGCTTGTGACCATTATGCCTAGATTAAGGAGATTACCATCCAGGTGTAATCAGATGTTGTTCAGCGTTTATTATTAACTCTATGTAACTGTTGAAAATGTATGTATTGTTGGATTATAATGAACACTATTAAAACCCAAGGCAAGGGCCTGCCAGGTAAGCCTTACTTACTGACGAGTCCACTAAGCAGGTCCCGGACGAAACAACCCCTTCCCATTCCCATTCCTTCTCTCTCATTCTGCACAACAGTCACACTACGTTGAAAAAAATCGCGCGATCGATCATCGTTCGCGGAAGCGTTTGTCGCGTTTAACCTTGTCGCTGTCGATACGAGCACGTTCGTTTCCGTTTCCTATCAAGCTCACCCCTGACACTGTTGCGATCGCGACGTAATTCGAAACGGGAATCAGGACAAAAGGAAACGACCCTGGGGAGAACGGAAATAAGAACCGCAGCTTCCGGCGACGAAGAATGGAATGGAAGCGGAATGCCAGAAGTATTTAACGTTTCAGAGTAGTATTATATCGCGTTCGAGAGGTGCATGTGTATGTGTAACTTTTCTGTAATTTAAATCGTACTTTGAAGACAAACAAAAGTGAAAAAAAATGTATATATAAAAGTGGAAGCAAAATAAAAATAAAGGAAAGAAAAAATTATCGTACAAAACTTCCCCGTGAGCAATCATTCGCAATAAATTCGCCGTGGCAATAAATTCGCGGAAGCAATAAAGTAAATACTGATGCGATAATTCGTAAGCAATTACATGACTTAGCGTCTATAGGTATGTACCTGTTAGATGGCTTACCGAAAAATTTTCTAGCAGGTCCATGCACAGAATGCGGTCCATACTGACAGTAATCGAAATAAAAAGACATGCACACCATCAAAGACTGTTAAATTGGGCCGATATTTTAATGAAGGGGTCGCCCGCGGTGCGAATAAAGTTTCTTTGGCGTTTTGTTGTAGCACACTCGTCGCACAAAGAAAAACTTCATATCGCTTGGTTTCTTGTTTCTTTGTATTTTCATACATATACATAATTGTTCGCTGTATAACTGCATACATAAGTTTCCTGTACACTTTGCACTACTACTGTGCCTTATAATAAATATACAAGATAAACAATTTTACAAACAAAAAAAGTATTAGCGACAGACAAATCTGTCGTTGATGCGACACAGAGGAATAAATGATTGCTTGAAAACTAACTCGTTCATAGTGATACAGCGAAGAAAATAAGGAAACGATAGATAAAGTTGCAGTTTTCCCATATTTCAAGAGAGAAAGAACTCATTCATCGATATCCTTCAAAAAATCTAACGCTATTTTTTTACCATCCCTATGAAATTAACCACTTGCGGTGGAAAGAAATTCACGATTGCGCGTGTCAAAACAGTCGATTGTAAATCGCTGCGAGGCGAGTTTACGCAGCGTTCGACGTGTTCTAGAAAAGAATATAAAGATGCATCAACTGATGATAAAATTACATATGTATGAATACTAAATTTATTTATTAATAATTTTGCAGTGTGCGATATTTTTCAAAACAGCTTGGAACGTGTAACGTTACAAGCATTTCTTACACTCCCACGTTGTCGACGTGTGTAACTCGTCACTGGCGTTCCTGTAATGCCGCGTCCACACTGCTGTTCGCGAACAGCGAGCAGCGAGCAGCGAACTCCTCAGCGAACAGCGAACAGTGTTCGCTCGGGAAGCGGTACATCATGCCGCGTCCACACTGCTGTTCGCGAACAGCTCGCGAACAGTTCGCGAGCTGTGCTCGCCAGCAGTGTGGACACTTTCGCGAACAGCGAGCAGCGAGCAGCGAACTCCTCAACGAACAGCGAACAGTGTTCGCTCGGGAAGCGGTACATCAAAGAAACTGTTCGCGAGCTCGAAGCGTATCTGGACGCGTTTGTAACACAGTATATGGCAAAAGCTAATAGCGAACTGCCCATGAATTCAGAGCGAACAAGCTTGTAACTGTTCGCGAGCTCCAGTCTGGATATGCTGCGTTTTCCGTTGGCAAACAGCTCGCGAACCGCACGCGAGCAATTCGTGTGCTGCTCGCGAGCTGCTCGCGAACTGTTCTCTTCTATGTGGACGCGGCTTCAAAGAAACTGTTCGCGAGCTCGAAGCGTATCTGGACGCGTTTGTAACACAGTATATGGCAAAAGCTAATAGCGAACTGCCCATGAATTCAGAGCGAACAAGCTTGTAACTGTTCGCGAGCTTCAGTCTGGATATGCTGCGTTTTCCGTTGGCGAATAGCTCGCGAACTGTTCTCTTCTATGTGGACGCGGCTTAACAAAAGCACCTCGACGTGCGTGACACGTCTTTCCACCGCAAGTGGTTAAAGATTATCATCGAGAATTAGATTTTCCACAGTTTAAAAAGAAACAAAAAGTCATTCCAGAGGTTGAAAATCAAAAAACGACGCGCGGTCGGTCGAATCGAATCTTGTTCGACGAGAGAATAGGGCGGCGTGAGTAATCGAAATTCATCGTTAAAAATAAGCGTTCCTTGTACGCGAAAGGTGCGTCACACGCGATCGGCATAATACGAGAGTCCGCGAGTGATGGAATTCGCGCGTGCTATTTAAACGAATGATTCATCAACCATTGTGGCAGAAGTTCGATTTCTGCCGTGGCTGCCTCCCCACCCGCCCGTTCCTCCGCGTTCTTGTTAACGCGAATGTGAATTCCAAGTGCTCGAGAATCTCGTATTTAGATCCCTTCGCTTCGGTTCCGCGCGGACCCCCGGTCCAAGCCACAAAGTCGGTCTTCTTATTTCCCGTATCGATGGGAACGTGACCGCGGCGGTCGATGGTTCTCGTTGACCTTTTGGATCTCGTTGCATTTTAATTACGGCCGAGTGGCAGCGGAATGCTAAGCAGACTGTTTTCCGGTTTCTTCCACTCCACGATCAAGTTTCGCGACAGTTTGATTAAGTTCCTTCCTTCCTGGTCTCCCTTACGTAGTAATACGGTGTTTCTCTCACTTTTACGGAAATAACGAATGCAACGGTCAGGAAATACGACTTCAAGTCCCGAAGCTCGTGAACCTTCTCGCGGAACAGAGTAATTTCTTCTTTAACAAAAGAACGGTGCTAACGCGAAATAAAAGAGCAACGCTGTATGCATTTTTTCTTCTGCTTTTTTTTGTTTTTGTTTTTTTTTTTTGATGCTGTACAACCCTATACAGGACTAGCTGTTACACGCGGCTTTGCCCACGTGGAAGTACTTTAATTTCAATTTTAAATATTTCCAAAAGATGTCCAATTTTGTAAGCATTTAACTTTAATTTTAACCAGACCGTTAAATACTCACTAATTTTGATAGTGCTTGCTTCAAAATCTGCGGATTTTCAAGCAAACTTTCATCCCTTATTTTACCCTCTTGGGGGTTGATTTTCCAAAAACGTTGATACACGTATTTCTTTATTTCTAATCAAAAAACTAAATACTAGTTTTCATAGTGTTTGCTTCAAAATCTGCGGATTTTCAAACACCCTTTCATCCCTTATTTTACCCTCTTGGGGGTTGATTTTCCAGAAACATTGAGGCACATATTCCTTTATTTCTAATCAAAAAGTTAAATACTAGCTTTCATAGTGTTTGCTTCAAAATCGACGGAATTTCAAACACCCTTTCAATCCCTATTTAACCCCCTTAGGGGTGAAATATAAAAAAATCCTTCCTTAGTGGGTACCTAAGTCATAAAGGGAACCATCGAGAACCTGTTCGACAATTTTTCAAAGTTTCGTGTTACAACCGATCGTCGTCGTCTCCATCTTTCTATTATCCTACTGATAAGAAAGAAATCTTCGATGAGAAAAGATAGACGTGAATTTCTAATTTTCGAACACGTTCCTGCTTCTACTTCCTGATAGTTGTCATCGCTGTTGCGCCTACTTACGTATCTTCAATTAGTCACCTGTTTCCTGCTACAATTCCATCCTTCGCGAGGAACAAATCGTAGCTGAACGCGCTCTGAGTCAGACGGAAGCGAGAACGACAACGCCAATTAATTAACAATCCAGTTAACCGCGGAAGCGAGAACGACATCGCCAACTAATTAACGATCTAGTTAACCGAGAAACACCTTTGGCGAGCCATGAAAAAAAAGAAAGAAAAGAAAAGAAGGGAACAAACTCGTGCTATTGTGTCGGCTCTGATCGATCATCATCCAGGGGCAGGCCTGAGAGACCTAATTGACCGCAAAGAGTGACCCCCCTCCTCAAAGTAGCCCTCCTTCGAAAACAACGATAAAAGTACGGACTAGGTACTTACTGTGCGTCTGTGAAAAGTTGGCCAGCAAAAGGAACCCGAGTCCGATTGGTTCTAGCCTCTACGAGCCCACCTTTCCAGGCGCTATTATTGTAGGAATGCGATTGAGTGGGTACGATTCTAGGAAAATGTGAAGAGTGCTCGAGTTGAACGATAGCCGGGGTGAACGTAGAATATTTGGACTAGAGTGTTTCTGAGGCGCGAAAGATGAGCATTTGAGACAACTGAGCGACCGAGGAATTTTAGGTAAACGTGACGGAATGCATCGAGTGAGAAAGGTTGACAGTTAGAAAGAAAGGAAACGAGCGTTTGGAAGAATATACGACGGGGTGAATGCGAGAGGCAGAAAGGTGTGATTGTAAGAGGAGCAAGAACGTCAAAGTTGTTAAATTGATAAATTGTTTAAACATTACTCAATTAAATTATTTTAAATATATCCAAGAACTTTATTTCACCTAAACCTGAACCCTACCATCTCTTTTTCAATAAAATAAAATTCCTATATACAGGGTGTTCGGACAGCCCTGGACTCAAATTGAAAAAGTAACTCCTTGAGACATTCTAAGACGAAAATCAAGAGTAACGATTTTGCGTTTGAGGCTTTGTTTACGAGTTATAACTAGTTAAAGATATCGTTTAATCCGGACCGTTCGACTCTTGAGAGCGGGTAACCGAGGCAACTCAGTCGGTAACGTCGCTGAGATCACAGTGATGCTCAAGCGTCGAACGGTCCGGATTAAACGATATCTTTAACTAGTTATAACTCGTAAACAAAGCCTCAAACGCAAAATCGTTACTCTTGATTTTCGTCTTAGAGTTACTCTTTCAATTTAAGCCCAGGGCTGTCCGAACACCCTGTATATGTAGGAATACGATCGAGTGGATGCGAGTTTAGGAAAATGTGAAAAGTAGTTGAATTAAGCGATTGTTTATGCGTTACTATTAAATTATTTTAAATGTATCCAAGAACTTTACTTTGTTTTACTTATACCTGAACCCTACCATCTTGCTAAAATAAAATCCTACGTTATAAAAATAATTTCATTATTGGTCAAAACGATGACATCGACGAATCAGATTGGACGTCAATGTTGGCCGTGATAGAAAGAATTGTGTGGTCCAGCTAGCCAACGTTTCACGGACGCATAGCACTCACGATAGTTCAATGGACGGCTACGGAAACGAACGGGTGAGACCCCAGTCGAGCGTGAGGTCTCGTTCCCCAGAAACCGCCTCCGTGCTCGCGTTACCCATTAGTCATTAATTCAACAACCGTCGTCAAGGTTTGTTAGCTTTTCGATTACCGATCGACGATCGAGTTACAGGGACTCGTCGCGCGCCAACAAATTCGGTCGCTGCAATTTTCCTCAGCCCCCGGACGGCTAATTAATCATCATTCAACGGATCCTCAGAGTCCATTCTGGCTCGGACTCGGTACTTTTGTTCGACGAACAAAATTTGTGTAGAAAGAAATCTGTTAGGTACCCGAGAGTTGAACTGACCAACGTGTAGTTTGTTTTCAGAATACTGATCTTGTTTGTTATCACTCTGTCGTATGATGGTATAAATAGTAATGAATAATAATAGAAATTGTAAAAAAATAGTAGGTAAGTGAGTGGAAGTACCTGAAAAGTAAGGGTACCTATAAATGTTCGAGTACCCGATATTCAATGTGAAACGAAATCAAATACACTATCAAAAGTACAGAATTACCCAGAGGGTTTAAGAAACATTTAAATTTAGAAAAAAAAACGAGTTTAGGATGGTGCCACCTCAGAAAACTCTACCATGAAAAGTCTACCACGATAAAGGAAACTGTAATATTAATTTCAAACAAACGATAAATCATCACAGATTTGATATGACTACATTTGCGAAAGTGATTCCAAACTTTTGGCCGGTAGTGTATATAACTACACGGCAAATAATGTGAGATTTTAACATTTAGGACGAAGTATAAAATTTTTACATGAGAAAAATCCTATTCCTATATCAAACATCATTATGTCTCGAATAATCTATATACTTCTAAAAATGGAAACGAATGACAGCAATGAGTGTAATTCAAATTTGGGACAAAATGGACTCAGGATCAGGCACTCTGGTCATCGAAACGGTCCGTGGGTTAAGGGATGACTGCCCCGACAGCCGGACGAGTTGCGCCTCCCACAAAAATGGCCGCCTGCTGAATCTGCATCGACTCCCGGTAGGAGTAATCGCATCTTTCGGGAAATTTATTTCCCCCTAATCCTCTTATTACATCCACCGTCCCTGCTCCGTAAATACGGAAGACGAACGATCCTCCGTTAGCTCGAAACGATTATTTTTCCGACTCCGCGCCGTCCGTCCTTCTCTCTCTCTCTGTGTGATTCATGTTTCCCGACTAACGGCGCGCGCGCGTCCGTCGATTCTTTTCCAGTGGGCGCAAGTAGACGGGGACTGATTTATCAAGGAGAACACCGTAGTTTGCGTGATGCACTACGTTCTAGAGGATAGATGTTGAAAATTGATAGGACAACGCGTGCACCGAGTGGCTTGGTTTGGTAAATGTCATTAGGGGCGTCCATTAAGCGCTCCAGGGCTTTGATGGAAAACAATAAGATGTGCACTATGTGTAATTAGTGCAATTACCGAAGTATGTTGCTTCAACACGGGTCTCATCCTCTATGAATAGAAATTTGTTTGTTCGAGGAAAGTGCAATTGTAATTAATTGCAGCATATTTTTGTTTCGATGTGGATCATAGAAGAAATAACAGAATATAATTTCACGGTACAGTGATACGATTATTATTATTATTATTAGATGTTAATTAACTTTTTATATACTTTTACGTCATTTTGAACGTCATTGTGAACACAAAAATTTTAAACGAGGTTGAACTCGAATAGCGACGAAATCAAACCGCTTAAGCACAGAAAACTACAAATAAATAAAGTAATATGTTGTTCAAGATACATATTTATACCATAATTCTTTCTTAAAACTGCTCAGAAATTGCGTTATCATTCAAAACGACTCTGCATTCGCCTTCCGAGAATTAACAGGGAAAAAATTGCAGAGGTCACGCAAAACGCTACTAAATTCTCCTGCTTCACTCGCTAAACAGTAAACGACGGCCCAAAGAGGTAGACATTTGTGAAAGCATCCAATCGAGCAAGGTATGCGGTGGCGTTAAAAGCCACGCGAATCCCCTGGTCGCACCGTTCGCTTCCGTTTATTCGCGGTGTCGAATGGCCGTCGCCGATACGCGGCATGCATACGAAGCGCGAGCAGGAGCACAGAGATCGATACGTCTCCAGTGTAAACACAACGCAGCGCTTAGGGCCGGCCAGTGACACGTGTTCCGCCAGGGTAAACACGTCTACCCAGCGCGTCCTGCAGATAAATATAATTTTCCCCCGAGACCCATATGTTCTTGCGAGCATATTGTCCGAACGGAACACTCTGTCCCTTGAACGGTGTACGTACGTAGTCCAATCCGCTGGAATTATGCAAATTCTGTGATCCTGTTCTAACGCGTCGATTAACGACGATGCGTTTCGCTTGGAACTCCTGGTAAACGAGCTCTCTCTTGTCCTTTCACGGTCTAGGTTAGGTGTAGGTTTGGTGTAGGTTTCGAACGACCATTATCGTCGAGACACGGCTTACATAGCGTAGGGAATAATAATCTCAAATAGGCTGCTGGGAACGAGTGATAGTACGCGAACCGGTATGAAGATGGAGCGCGTGAAGAGGTATAAGTGGGAGGAGTGTATGGGAATTTTCGGATATTAGCAGAATAACAGGCTGCGGAAGAGTGCACAATAAGATCTTCCAGATTGCAATGGTCGAGTTAATTAAGGCACTGCAAAATTGCCATCGTTTAGTCTATTTGGTTTGATTCGCGTTATTATATACTATTTGCGTTCAATGCTTGAAGAATACAACAGGTCTCTGTTAAACGTTCGTTCGCGTGTTCGTGTCCCGCATTTTATATGACACAGTTTGAAATTATACACAGTGTAATTTTCTGATTCTTTGAATTTTCTTTTTCAGTACTGAACTATATACACAATTTGTTAGGACTATTTAAATAAGTGATTTTAGAAGCATATATATCGTGAGTCAACAAATCAAAATTACTGTTGCGTTTCTTCGGTAGGCCAAAGAAATGTATCACGATTCGAATGAAGCGGAATCGAATTTTCATTGCCACACAACGACTGTTTCACTTGGAACGTCTCGACTACGCGAATGTTTAGAAATCGAGCCGCTGAAACACAATGTGTGACATCGTGTGCCATATCCAAACAAGGGGAGCAAGCAAATCGTTAACGCGATCAGAAAACAAATTAATCTTCTCTTTCGCGTCATAACATATGATTTACGGCAATGTATACTACACACTCTCGTTACATCGCCACGTTGCGCGAGCAATTGTTATTTCTTGCAACTACGTTGCCGCTAACATTGTGCCATTATCGCGCCCGATGCCAATATCGCGAAGTATATCGCGTCCCCGGATGTCGTATCGCGTGCGGCCTTGAAGATCTTGGCCCGAGATGACTAAATTCGTCCGCCCCTAACTGTGTTTACCTGACACATTTGTTTGCACATCTTACTCCGCGAGCTTGTTTATTTATTCCTCTCTTATCTACGCCTCCCTCGAACCGTACACAACTTCTTTTTCGCCTTATTAACCTTTCGCTTTTGAAAAATGACTCTCTTCAGTCATCGAACGAAACCATCGTCATCAGAAATTTCTAAATGCCACGAACTTTGAGATTGAGTGATACTAGAGTTTATTTGTATTAAAATTTACTTATAAATAATACTGAAATTTATAGATATTTATAAATTTATGTGATATTCGAGTGTCGACTGCGAAACGTTCGTTCGTATACACTCGTCACGAGATTGCAGCAATCTTTTTTCCGTTACGACGAATATATTGGTCATGCGAAAAAGTACAGGAATACCATTTTTTCGCTTGAATTAAAATTTTAATGGAAACTAATAAATATTCATGCGGGGATAAACGAGAGGCAAAGGAATGTATTTTGGGCAATATTTTTATAGGTAGGTATTTTAAAAGATAGATAAAGTAAAAGATGCTTCTACACCATAGTCTGTGCTACGCTGTTCCACGTTTGTCTATACTTCGACCGTTCGTTCGTTGTCTCAAAACCCCTTACATATACCCACATTACACTTTGAAAAAGAAAACCGTGCTCCCTCAAAGAAAATACGAGCTCGACCTTTTCCATGCAGTTCCAATTTTTACTCGCATCACTATTTCCTTCCGCTCAGGATACTTCAAACACACAGACACAGAGAACTTTATATCGTCTTCCCATATCCGTGAATTCCAGACATTTTTCTTGCATACAGTTTCAAAACAGGATTAATACAGCTCGCAGATTGGTCATGCTTCAACATTTTTGCGGCCCGTATGAATATTCCATACTCTTTGATCCCCTTTATACTTGATCCCTTTATCTCCTCGTGCGCGAAGATCCACGAGTTTCGCCGCCAAATTTTCGCAGACCTCCCCCCTCCTCTCGCAAGACCACTTCCGTTCCCCGGATTCATGCATTCTCTATTCATGCCCTCGGTTTCCCTCATTTCCGTATCTATTTATCTCCACGTGTACACGTTACCTCCTCTCATTAAATATAATCCTCCAATGAAGCACAATTTCCTCGCGTTATCGTTGCTGCGCGTTCTAATTGGAGACTTCGCTGCAGATATGGGTCATCGCTATTTCCGTGCCATTTTTAAATTAGCGCGTGTCCTACCGGTAACAAAAACAATTCTAGCGGTGGCGTATTGTAAACGCAAAACAAATCTGTGAGGCAGTCGTGATTGAACCGGAAAAAATAGATCTTCCGTTTTCCAGATTCTTTTTTTAATTCTTAAAAGGTAGTAATTACAATTAAGATGACCAATTTTTGCACAGAAATATTCCAATTCTCTGTGGCATTTTTGTGCCATTTTTTTGGTACCATTTTTGTGCCATTTCTGGGTACCACTTTTTGCGCCATTTCTGGGTACCATTTTTTGTGCCATTTCTGGGTACCATTTTTTGTGCCATTTTTGCGCAGTCTGTACTGCGCCTTTCAGTTTATCATTTGATTCGATTCTCGTCATGGAACGCCATCTTAGGCGCTCCTGCGTTCCTCCATTCACGTTAACACTATTTATCCAATTACACGTGCTCCATTCTCCGACAACATCGTCGCGACGCACAGCGGAGGCTGGCGCACGCCCAACGAGACATTCTTTTTTTTTTTTGCCCCTCGCTGCTATCCAAAAAGGAGCCGCGTAACCCAGATACACGAGTGCCGGCCGCAAAAGGCGGGAACAAGCGGAGCGGATGCGGAAAGGGGTATCGTGCCGCTTGAAACGGAACCTGCTTCCTTTGTTCGTCGTGTCTCTTCCCTCTTCTCCTCGTCCTCCATCTTTTCCCTCTATTTTTTTCTTTCACTCGACCATGTTCGTTGTAATCTTGATATATAATAACCAGACGGAAATGCAATACTAGTCCGTGCACCGAAGCAAACGCGGTATAACCTTCCTTTTATCCAAACATTGTAATCAGAAATTATCCGAATTACCTTTAAAACTCTGTAACCACGAAGAAAAGTATAGAAGGCGCAAACGTTTAAATGATCTGTTAACCATCTTAAGATCTATTCGAGATAAACAAAGTTTATCATAAGAAAATGTCCGTAAATCTAGCATTTACCGCATAGATCCTCGCTTGTCCGAGGGGTCAGCTCCTAAACACTGCACAGTACTGTTGAATGACTAACAATATAAGAGTCACGTTCCCCGGTGCAAAGGATTAACCCTTTCGCTACTAAGGGCGACTATAGTCGGTCTCCGTAAAATGCCGCGAATTGCACATACGACGAGCGTGTGCAGTTATGCAATTCTTGAATTGTAATTAAAAGTGTGCATGTTAAGACATCATAAATATCCGATTTTGAGGAAAGTTTTTTTTTCGAAAACACCGTTTCAAAGCAACTCAAGCTGTAGTTAGCCGTGCAGTTTTGTCACGGCATGCCGCGAGGTCCGTTCAGCGAGATTATCACGGCGGAGAACCCACCCGTAGCAAAAGGGTTAACCCTTTGCACTCAAGAGGTGACCGTTAATCGTTTAACGATACTAACTTCAAAAATTTTCAAATTCGAAATATTTACTATGATTCACGTATATTAAACTTCATTTAGTTTAGTCAAGTCGTATATTAAAATTTACATATATGACTATTTAACGTCCGGGTCTGAACTAAAGTCTGAAAATTTGCAAAACTATCATATGCTAGGATTACGATGTCCCATGAGAGGGGACAGCCGAGCGCAAAGGGTTAAAGGACTTCTCCAAACTCTCAGCCCCCTGTGTGTTCGCCAATTCGGCCACTCGACCTGGCCCAAAAGCCTAGCGAGAAACCGATATCACCGATTACACAGGCTGCTTAAGGCAATTATCTTGTCCGTTTAACTGGACGCACTCGAAATGGCAACGACCACGTTTTATCGGCTTATGCAACCGTCGATGTTGAGACGACGACGACGACGACGACGGTGGCGTTCGTTACTGGAAATGTTGACGTCAAACGAGTGATTAAGTTCAGACTGGTAAACAAGCACCGCTCGTCAGGTAATACGATGGCCGCGCAAAGAGTGGAACTCGTGTCATTATCGGATAGAGCCAGATATAACAATAAAACTTTCACGCGAGTCTGCTCGTTTTTTTGACGTGTTTACGATCAGCCACCGACGAACTCGATTACGTGTCTGAATACTTTGACGCTCCTCTTGTCGAGACGCTGCGTTACGTAACGCGGTTGCGGGAAGCAAAGGTGAAACTTCAGCTACATACTTCGAACGCGGAAATTGTCTCTTAACTCATATCGAACCTAAAGGATGTAATCGTGGCGCGCGTGTTCGAGCTAGATTAATTTGTCGTGAAACCGCGAGTTGAACGTCAGAAACCGGCAGCGACGGTACCAGGAAACATTCTTGGTGGAGGGAAGGGGTCGAAACGCCAATCGAAAGTTTGGAATCGCTTTCAGAGTCACCACCAACTGCCAGCGAGTCTCTGGACGATTCTTTCTTAAATGGATATTGCTGATGTTAACCCTTTGCACTCGAGAGGTGACCATTAGTCGTTTAATGATACTAACTTCAAAAATTTTCAAATTCGATATATTTACTATGAATCACGTATATTAAACTTCATTTAGTTTAGTTAAGTCTATATTAAAATTTACATATATGACTATTTAACGTCCGGGTCTGAACTAAAGTCTGAAAATTTTCGAAACTATCATATGCTAAGATTACGATGTCGCCTGAGAGGGGACAGCCGAGTGCTAAGGATTAAGTAACATCAGTGAACAATACAGTAGTCTTATTTTATAGACAATGTGCTGATAAACACTTGTAAACGGATATCATAACGAGAATGCGGCTAAAAAGTCGAAATCACTAGAAAACAGTATTCTTAGTAACTTACTATTGTGTTTAAAAAACTGTTCAAGTTACACTGCTTGTATGAAATTAAAAATCAGCTGAGTTCAATATGTAGGCTATTCTTTATTAGTTACAGGTTAATAATAATTTAATTTACCATGATAGATTTTTTATCTAAAAATTTTCTAAGATATCACCACGATAAATTCCTCTTTTTATTGATTTAAGCATTTCTTGAAATTCTAAAACTATTCGAAACTTTTGGCCGACAGGATACAGCATTACCGTTTATTTTTTTAATTTTCTTTATACAATCCGAAATTAGCTCGTAATCCATATTTTAATTGTTTCTTTTCGATATTACAGAGCTTAAATAATTAAAT
This sequence comes from Tetrapedia diversipes, assembly GCA_033822845.1. Classification (NCBI taxonomy): domain Eukaryota; kingdom Metazoa; phylum Arthropoda; class Insecta; order Hymenoptera; family Apidae; genus Tetrapedia; species Tetrapedia diversipes. The sequence goes on from JAOPTO010002283.1 coordinate 290,914, forward strand.
TTACATTAGCGAACACGACCGCTGAGCATGCAAATCGGCAAGTATACACTGACAGTATATTAAGAGCAAATCTGATAACATTTTCCGATTTTGTAATTCTTGGGAGGGGCGATCGCTCCCCCTCCACTGGAAATCTCCGTAACGAACGTTAAATTCCACCGGTATTTTTGCCGGATTCGCTCACAAAAGAGCTAACTCTGCCTTCCTCCCTACCCACAATCATTTCATACAGCTATCATCTTCAATGCCAGACCTTTAAAATGTTCAATAGCTTAATGTCTCCGTGGTACGTGTACGTGATAAAGATTGCTCATGTAAACGTTGCTACGATTACTTTTCCTCGTAATACGCGTACATGTAGTACAGTCCGGGTCACAAGAGTTAAAATCTTTCAGTTACAACGATTTCGAAAAATCGAAAAATTTAATTTTTGCTTTCAATACAATGCGGAACATTTTTACAGGTGGTAGGGATAAAGCTGGTGTTGTCATATTATTTGAGACAATCTCACCAATTCAAAGAAAGGAAGAGTCCAGTATTTTGTGACATATAGCTTCAAATTGTAAAGACAGCAGCGTTAAAAGTTTGATTTATAAAAAGTGAATTTCGACTCGTAAGAGGGCAGACTCTCCTAAATTCCGGTTACAAAGGTTACATAAAATATGTGCTTTATTTCGACTTACAGAAATTTTCAGGGTGGAACGGAGAAGGGATGAACAAAATCATGCAAGATTGTAGAGGTTTCCGAGTTATCAAAGCTCGACCACATCCATACATAGTGAGACTCGTACGCGGACCCGTTATAAAATGGCAGAGAAGCTTTCTCCTCCCAAAAATATTTGCGTTCCATGGCACGCAACAATGGCGGCGCTGGCTCTGATGGCGCGTCGCGGAATGTAATTTATGTAAAAGCAGCGGTGGGTAAGAGGTCCGCGTTGCAGAGCCAACGATCGAACTCGGAAACAGATCGACACACTTTTTTCCGTCGAACGATTTACGAGGGTTCGATGCTTCGACATCAAGCATCAAACGACGGATAAACGCGACAGTTCTCTATCGATCGACGCGAGCGACACACCGCTAACCAACGGCAGGCAGCGAAAGGAAAGAAAAAGAAGGAGAGGGGATAAAGAAAAGGAGCGAAAAATTGCTGTTTCCTTTGAAACGATCCTTAACATTCCTCTATTCCTAGCGGATCGCGTTTTTCATTCGCGAATTCAGACCGCCACCCCCTCCGGCCTACCATTAACCTAAAAATATTGTCGAAGACCATCAGGCTGAATAACTATGTAACGCTACATAAAGCGTAGCTCTGTGCACGTAACGACACGATGGTTGCATAATATCCAGATGCACGCTTTGATGCGCTCGATAAATCCATAAACTGCCAATAAGAGTGGAATCGAAGCTTTTATCTGTCCTTTTGTTAAAGATTCGCCGACAGATTTGCATGTCTCTCGAGCAGAGCTACTTAAAGAGTAGTATTCGAAAAGATGTAATTTTATTATATCGTAACAACCTTTTAATATCGTCGTGTCAAACCGCAAGTGCGGCCAATTCCATTAGGCCATGCATAAGCGATACAAGCATGCAAAATGCCTGTCAACCGGTTAATAAAATTTATTTCAAAAAAAATTTAAGATTATCGTTGAAATAATTGCAAGATAATTTAATCAGCCTTCTTTCGCTTAAAAAAGAAAAGAAGAAAGTTATTGAAATTGCTAATTCAATTTTTTCTTTTTTTAATTCCATAAACCGTTTAATATAAGCTAACCGATAAGGTACACACAAGATACGCGAAAACGGAAGTTTAAAAATTGCGTACAACGGATGACAGAATATCTAAATACAGTTCCCCTTATGCGATCACCCAGTACAAATAAATGCTCAATATGATTCAGTGTTGGTACACACTCGAAATTCTATGAATTTCATCGGAGTCTATTTAAGCAGGTGTAAGTATCCCGCGAACAACCGTCGCAGGAGATACAACACGCTCGCTGTTGCGATTTTTTGCCTTGGCTGTAGCCTACTCAGATATCAGCCACGATTCTGCGTTCGGAGAGGAAGCCTTCTAGGAAGCGCGCGCACGTTACGCGTGGAATTCACTGCGGCAGTTACGGCAAGGTCATGGGACCGGGGAGGTTCCTTGGACGCGCGTGGATCGGTGAGCACGCGATTTGACGCGACCATAAAAACTGATGCCCTCCAACGGCACTGTCATGGCAACGATAAATAGCGATGGCCGTGTCGTAACGCGATTCGATCATTGATGAACACGTCTTCGAGTCAGGGTGAACACGTTACCGGTTTTCGGTATCGATTAGTTGCAACGTGCCAACCAAGTGGAAGATACTCCAAGCTTAAAACCTATATTTTCTTTTTTCCACGAGTAACTAAACAATCGAAGAAGTCTCATTAAGCAATTGAAAAATATTTGAAGTATAAACAAAAAAATTTTCAGCATAGAAGTAAATTGAGTTTATCAAAAAATTCTTATTAATTACAAAAGTGATAAAAGATTTATAATAATATATAATAAAGTGAATAATAGAACGTAATGGAAAAGTTTAAAGGAAAATTAGTGATGTAAAATTGGAATAAAATTAACGAAGTAAATGGATGGTAGAAAATTTAGAGCAAACTTTGAAAGTCTTCCCGATCGAAAGAAAAACGCATCGACAAACGAACGGGTATCATCCTGTTACCGCGATTCCGCGAGAGTTGATTCAATTATCGGCCAGCTATCGAGGCGTGCTACTGCTGCGTTAACAACTTATGTAATTGGACCACGGTTCTGCAAGCCCATAATTACATGGGAATGACCCGTGTTTCTTTTTTTTCTTTTGGCTACCGCGGGCAGAAAAAAAAGTTACCGGTCATTGCGAGCAAAATGGCGACGATAACTGTAACCTATATTGTAACGAAGGGCGCGGGGAAGGTGGTGGGGGGAGAAGATCGTGGAACTATTAGCCGATTGGTCCGTGCAAATCTACATCAAATGGATGTTTATTTACGTAAGCTACATTTGTATCCTGATTCCCTCTATAAATAAGTCACCCTGACTTGGTTCGTCTGTGCGATCTTCGATTTGTGACGTGAAGAACGTCACAGAAGGATATTTTCGTGCAGGAATGAGAAAGAAACCCGGTGCCGTCGTAAGCGATCGGAACTAACTGGTGACGCGATCTTCTCGACACGTTTCGTTTAATCCCATTCATAAAACTTTGTTTGCAGAACGAGGAAAAAACTGTTTTTGTAAACTGTACACAGATCATAATTTGAAACCAGCTTAATAATATTTATTGCTCGAAAAATACATTTTGTTTATCGTTGGCCAGATAAATATGCTAGCATGAAATTTATATTTTTCTATATTAATTTGAAGCAATATTAAGAGTTCTATAATTTCTATCAATTTTCTTTTATCTTGTTGCCGATATGCTAAATTGTTTATCGAAATTCTATTGATCTTTGTACATCGTATATTACACAACATGGTTATGTATTATTTTTGGAAAGCGTGACACTACAAGTAAAAATGTGTAGTTTGCTATGTCAGCTATTCGGTTAGCAAGGCACACCAGAGGTCTACTTCTTGAATTGCTAACAAACGTTGTTTACGCGGCGCATATTTAACATCACTTATGAAACATCAGAAGCGCAGAAATATAAAATTCAGCGCGTTCGAAACAAATGGTTTGTACGTCTAATGACAAACGATTTCTGATATCATTCCTCATAATTCTTATTATTTATTCCCCGTCGGTAATGATTCACAAATTACACGTTTCTCATAAAAGTGAGACGGATAAGCAAAAACTGTAACTTTTTTTACTTACTCTCGTGAATTTACATGTATTATAGAAACGCCTGCATTTTCAGAAACAATAACTCTGATTCAGAACACGATAAGTTGGACTCTGCGTGATTTTGCTTGTCGACCTCGTTTACCGATACAATTGAACGCATATTTTTTTCACAAAAAAAAAAGACTACAGAAACCTTTGTAGTGAACTTTATGTCTCAGGAAGATATGATTTTCTAACTGGCTCTGATAGATTTATCGGTCGCGTAAATCACATCTGCAGCGAGGTCAAACACCAGGCTACACAATTCGATACAGCTCTGTTCTATACTCGTTTCATCCTTCAAACGTAAACAAGCCTATAAAATCGTCGCCCATAATTCGTCCGTTTCTTTTATACGCTCGAAAAACTATGCCCGCCCATTAGTCGAACGAGAATTCGATTAAATTCGTTCTCATGGAAGCGAAAACAAGTTTCGAGGTAATTTCGATGCACACCGAATCGGCTCCGCCGATGTTAACTCCCTAGAAATAAATTTGGCTGGTCAGCCAACTTCAGAGCGCCACTGTACTCTTATTTTGTACCGTTTCTGTGGTCTTAATACCGTTCGCGATTTATTTAGGAAGCATCTTCTGGCGGCCTCTCAATTACCGATCGCGAATATCGTTATCCACCGATCACAGTGCGAGGACACTTTGGTCGCTGGAAGCTAATAACCTCACAACTAAACTGCGGTTTTCCCCGCGTTAAATGCAGCCGCCAAAGTTTATTCAAGTCAATTTAACATTCTGCGACTTTCAATAGTTTTGTTAAGTTGCACCCGATGCTCGAAGAGAAACATACCGATTTCTCTCGATTAGCTAGATTCAAACTTGACAGAAACTGTTCGCGCGTCGGACAAGATAAATAAACGCGGTGGAAGGCTAGAAAGAGATGTTGACATCTCTCTAACTAACTACGCGATTCAACTGCGCTCGGTATACGTATCAAGTTTCACAATATCGTGTCGTGTGGTACAGCACCACGATCGAGCAGGGTATTTGCGGTTCAAAAATAGGCGCATCTTTTTAACGATCAATTGTAGACACAAAGCGCGCGAAGGAAGCTTCGTTTTTCAAACGCGTTACTTAAGTATCGGTCTTCTGAATGGAAACTATTTCATTCCTGTTTACAAAACAATATCATGAAAAGAGTATTAACCCTTTTTTTAATACAAATAACATACACTCATAGCACAATTATTAATTTTAAGCAGACTTGATAGATTAGATAAATTAATTATAGATTAAAACATACTACAAAAAATTCTGGTCTACCAACTGATAAGAAGTGAAAAAAATAAAGATAAAAGGTGAAAGAATAAGAATAGGACGAATAAATACCACAGAAAACACGAAGACCGATATTTAAGGTAAGAAATTCAACTCTGCCGAACAATCGTTTCGGGGAAGTAGATGCAGCCAGACAGAATGTTCAACTAACCGTAGATAATGTGCTAAGGTCCCATGCGCTCTTGGCCTGCTTTTGGTAGCCCTTCTTGTTCCTTTTGCCGGGTCTGCGCAGACTGGAGAACCATCCTGCGGCTATGGCGACGGCGCTAACGTCCCGACGGACGTCCGTCTGCACGTTGCCACCGCGAACCTCGTCGAGAGCGTCCACTGACCTGCCGGTAAAAATCATGCTTGGCGTCGGGTTCGCGTCGCCAAATTCCAAAAACCAATGGATCTCGTTGTCGTCGACTCCTTTGGCTTCGTCTGGGTCACGGTACTTTCAAGAACAACCTAACCACACTTTCTGACACCATGCGCTGCACGCGACACCGTAGCAGTTCAGTCTGGAGGATGACATTGACGTACAATTTTATCGCGAATAAATCGAAACGCGATCTGGAACGATCACTCGCGTCACGAGCAACCGCGTAACGTTTTGTGCCGGTGCCTAGAGATCAAAGATCCTTATGGTTCAACGACCTCGAACCAGTGATGCGATCTCTTTTAAAAGTGCTCTTCGATCGATCTACGACCAATATCAATCCATCGACACGTGTACATGCAAACACCACACACGTGCTCAAGTAAACACACTTAAAACCCTGATCGAAAATTCTTTGTTTTTTTTTTTGTGAATGACTATTATCAAGCGAATCGTCAATTTCAGACGAAACCCTTCAACGAACCTTATATCTTATTGAACACTTATAAACTTTGATTATAATTTATAACGGCACAGTCGCACAAAATGGATCTTTTTACAACCTTTAAATTTTTCCACGCATTACAGACACTTCAGCGTGATCGTTTGATTATCCCGTAATAATGATAATATTGAAATGGAACGAGAGTAATATTAATCGAAATACTCCGATAGTATTAGTTGGTCAGATCTATGATGCAGAAAGGAATGAAACGATCCGCTCCGCACAGCGGCCGACGTGCGACTCACGAACCGGAGTAAACGGTCGCAGTGGAAACGCGCTGGCGCCTCGCGGTGGACGCGACGTGAACTCAGCCACGCGTATACGAATACAGGCTGATTCTCACAACTGGGACAGGCTATAGCTTTTTTCTAAATAAAGATAACAACAAAAATGACATAGAAAACATCAGACCATTTTGTTTGATAAACTTTCATTTGCACTTATGAAAACACAGTTCGCTTCCTGGTAAAAGCGACCAAGTTTATATTTCTTGATTTTTGATAAAGAAGTTTAAAGAACGAAGCTACCGGGAAATACATAACCTTTTCTTCTACACGAATGCTTCCAAATGTATTGGTATAAGAAAAATTTAAGGGTACTTCCACTAATCCGTAAAGAGAGCTCAAAATGAATCATCGAACCGTTACAATCGTTGACAACACAATTTTATCTCAGAAATGATCTACACGACAGAATGTGCTGAATTTGAAAATTTAAATGCTTCCCATTGGTTATGCGGTCGGCAGAAATACTGCAACGATACGCAGATCTCCGAATCCCAATTAACCACGTCCAGGTCTTTTTTCTCGCAAAGCGGTTCGATCTTTTTCGACCGCTCAGAAACTTTCTCGTCAATAACGGTTTAATTAAAAGTTACCTTCCGTTTGACCGGCGTGCAAATGCGGTCTGTCGTAGGTTGCAGCAGTTCGTAAAAAAAAAAAAGCGAACTCGGTTGCATCTTGCAACGATGCACCTGCGCAGAAAATAAAACCGATGCAACGTATATTTTTCTGAATCAACCTACAACGTTCTCTCGTCCCTTCTCTCCTTTTCCTTCTCGTTCCCTGTTTTTTCTCCTCCCCGTAACGAACATGAAGCACGAGCCCGCCCCAGTTACAAGGATCGGCCTGTATCCACGGTGCGCACCACACGTTTACGTTAGCTCTCGGCGAGGTCGAACCCGAATTCTACTCTTTGCGGACGAAGCACGGCTCGAAAAGTACCGAACGCGCGCGCGCGCGCACACTCCGCAATAAACTCTCAATTGCACCGTGCAATTGCTCCTGACTTTTCAGGTGCTTCGAAAACGCAGTCCCGATAATTTTAGCTCGGGGCTCCATTACGCGATACGCTTAATTAGTGCACGGGGACCGGTATTTTTTTTTCGAAAGATCAATATTTGAAGAACGGTAGACATTTTTTCCGTCCAACTACATGTATACATTTATATACATTTCTCGAAAAATATTCGGCGTTCGTTCAAATATTTTGAACCTATTTAATACCACGGTTTCTCTTTTTAACGATACTATCACATATCTCATATTACAATCATACAGTTCTATATTTACGTTCGCAACTCGGAAATCGGCTACTCAACGAATTAATATTTTTTCATTAATTTTAATATTTTCAACAGAATATCTCGTCCTCTTAATATTTCTACACTTTCCAACGATACCGTCGCGTGATGCATATTAAAGTCATACTGTATTCCATATAATGTTTTCCCATTAATTTTCAATTCTATCAATTATAAACAGGTTTCGATTAGAAGCGATCCAGTTAACAGATTAACTGCAACCAGTTCGCGTGACTCATGGAAGAATATGGACGTGGTCGTTTCAAAAGGATTTCCCGAGAGTGCACGATACTGTCAGGAGGCCTGCATTTTGCAAGTGTCCCCCCGAATACATCGTAATCGGCTAAAATTGGAGGTCGTACCTTCACGGACACTCGATCCGACAGAACAGCAAAGTGGCCACTCGAACGCGCGCATACTTGTGCCGTGGTGATCGTGGAAAGAATGCCACAGAGAGGCGAGGCGGACTGAAATTTCGCCGACTGCTTATCAATTGGCGGCCGGTTGAACGTCGCGAAGGGCGTTGACAGGTCGTCGTTCAATGTGATCGGAGAACGTTTTATCTGCACGTCGGGACTTCTTTCGTCGGACAAGTTATTTCGTCCAATTTCACCAGTTACAGCGTAATCCCTTATATACAAATACCCATTATCTGAATATCGTACCGTTGATGTTTTATTATCATCTAATAATAGATAAATTCGGACTTCATGAATAAAATTTGCAAAAATAATTACTATTATTCCTAGCAATTTTTGCTAAGTTTTATTGATGGAGCGATACAAATATACCCAAATCTATTTCCCTTTCACTTTTGCAAAGTGAACAAGAAATGTCCATAGATCTAGCGTTATCCCAAAAGATTGTAGAATTTAACAATGAAAGATATGTGGGGTAACAATAAAAAAAAAAAACTGTAGTTTTAAGTTTCATGTATAATTTCGTTGAAAAAAAGATTTGGTGAAAAGAGTAAAGAACCAGGATATAATGGCGGACACTGAACTAGTCAATAATGCAGTTATTCCGACGAAGAATACGATACTCCATACTCTTTTTGCTCTTTATTATCGAATTCTACGTCACGCGCCCCTTGAACCGTACTGAACGCGTCAAAAAATTGATTAAAAAATTTCAAATTAAATAACAGAGAGAAGTTCTCTGCGAAACGCGGATTATCGTCTGTCTTCTGCTCCATTGTATCAAAGGTCAATAAATAATCCGAGAACGCTGCATAAATTATCCGATGCAATTCGCACGGATTCTACTTGCTGTTTCAACGAGAATACCAAGAAAATGTATGCCGGTATCATTAAAATACCGCTACTTTTCCAATAGTTAGCAGCCGAATAGCTGATCGATTAATCACAATGCATTCGCGAAATTACGCGGGAAATCGTGCGCGCGGGTCGAATAAAACCGATGGCGGCGCTACCAGCGGAATTACAATGTAAACGCCCGGGCAACACCGCGTATTTCACCGCCTCTCGAACGCTTATTTCATTCGTAAATAACGTCACACTATTCTAATTCGGCTTCCACCTTTAAACGGCCGATAAATATCGTTCCGGAATGAAACGGAGTGGGGAACGGAAGGATCGATTGTCGGTCGACTTGCTAGCTATACGAGATTTGCTCGGTAGAAGGAAAGAATTGAATTCCTTCCTCGTGATTCATGACCAGAAGCAAACAGAAGAAACGTCCGACTCTGCTGTTTGTTCTCTTCTTTATCGGCTGTAGATTCCCCTCCACTATCGCAGCGGAAAACTGAACGAGAGAAACAGATTACCTACACACGCATACTGTTGTGTAGTGCAACGAGCACGCTTTCGTTCATGTTTTCGACGATATCTTTCCTGGAATGATTTGTCCGTGATTCGACCACCGAGTCTCGAACACTATTCAACGACGCGCCGTCGCCGCACCTGCTACAGCTGCACAGTAAACGAGACGATTGACCCGACATGCACGCGTTTATCACGTGACGGTTACACGGATGCGCGCGCAAGCCTCTCACGAAAGTTGTCCCGATCTGTTTTGCTCTTCGCGCGATAGGTAGATTGTGGCAGAATTGGATTAGTCATTTTGAAAACATCGTAAATCTAATTCTCATGAAATTCACCTTTCCGACTTTTGACGATCTACTTGTCTTAGCTCGTTATTATTAAGTAAAAAGTATACACATGAGTCACGTTCGCTGGAATAACGTCAGAAAATATTCATTCGCTTCAGGAATATCATGAATCCTACTGTTTCTTTTTATGGATGTGATATTTTGAATACAAGTTGAATTCTGTTTTACATTGCACGTCACGGATTTAAATAAGTACATAGTACAAAAAACTTTTATAACAGACAATACGCTTATTTTTCTGACATACACCGAATAGTTTTCAATAACCAATATGTAGTGGACGCTGCGTGGACAAAAGCCGGTTAACCACGTGTAGCGGAATAATGATAACAGTAAAAGGAAAAATTCTATTATCAAGGATGAAGTTTCAATAAAACCAAAAAATACATATCTCTGCCCTATCTTGTGGCATGCTTTTTTTACCCATCAACCTTGGTAACAATGTCGGAACGATAATAGAAGAAACCCCAAACAAAACCGCCAAGCAAATGGCTTTGAGACGAATAAAAGAACACCGAGGCAGGAGATGGTTGAAACGGTAAAAACGATTACCATTCCGCTGGCAATGTTCCCGGCTACTCCGAAATCGTGGAAATAGTCTAGCCAACGGAAAGCAACGAGAAACTAACGAGTCCACTTTCTCGATAAAATTATTCGACCACGTGCACGCATTCGACGCTAATGATCCATTAACAAGTGGCTTCATGGGTTTGAATAATCCTACGAAAGATACAATACACACGCGATTCGGTGTCGCTTGCTCGGCGAAAATGCTCATGCGCAAGCGTAATGAATTTCGCCGTTTCACTCTCAGGGGACGGCCATGTGCCAGCGGCACGATTTACGCGCGTTGTTACACGCGTTTGACCCTGTGATGCCAGACTGAGGACGGGAGTTCTCCAGAACACTCCCTTCCACCACGCACACACTATCGCAGTAAACACGGCGTGGCATCACGGGTTCGACTACGATCCCGTTGCAGCCTCTGCGTTTAGCTGCGCCGTCCGATTTTCCGTGTCGATGGAACGTTATTTATGCAAATGCGTGCCTCCACGAAGCAAACAAAGTTTAACTATTGTAAAAACGGTATCGTGCACACGTCTTATGTGTACAAACGTCGAAATTTGCGTTACCTCTGGCATTACTTCGCACGGAGTTAGGTTAGGTTAGGTTAGGTACCGGTTAAAATGTTATCTAACTAGAAATTAACTAGAATCCAACCAGATTCAAATCTAATTCGAACTTAATGCACGAAGTTCGAAGCTATGCTTGTTTTTGAGAAGAAATACTATAAGTTCTATGATTCACGCTGTTCATTAACATTACTACGAGGATCCACCAGTTAGGTTCAGGTCAGAATATTATCGAACTGGGAATAAATTCGAATCCAACGAGATTCAAACTTAATCCGAACTTAATGTATAAAGTTTAGAGTTAAGCTGGTTTTTTGAGAGGATAAACGATACGTCCTATGATTCACGCTGTCCATTAACATTACCACGAAGCAGATCCACCGGTTATTGCGATGATACGTCAGTTTCCTTCATGGGTGCCCGTCACTGTCACTTGGTAATTTATTTTTCTTTCGTATCGTTACGTTAAACGGTCGTGAAAAAAGAATAACTTCGCTGAAGTGACGTAGACACGTGTATTCGATAAAAATTCCAAATTAAGTCTGTCCATGGGAAAATAGTTCCTCTCATACGTTCTTCAATTCTCGGTTGGTTTGTAAAAAAAAGTTTTACCTTTTCTCTCCATCGATCGATCGATGGAGCTTCTACCTTTTTGACGACCTTCCCCTATATACGAACAATTTCTTTCCGCCGTCGCGCAACACAATTTCTTGGAAGTAATCATATCGTCGTCATCGTCGAGCTATTCAATTCACAAGCAAAAATAGCTACGTACGTTTGATCGGAATCACGTTTGATCCTACCGATCCGCTACGATCGTAACGTAGAACGGTGTAACGTAATTCCACGCTCGCGACTTTATCGCGACGATTCTCAGATAGGAACTCTCATTCACTTCTGTCCCGATAAAATATTGGAAACAGAGATAAAAACAACGTTCTGTAAGGAGTGACACAGAGTAACGAATAATTTGCAAAACAAATTACCTACTACACGTTCATCTGGTTGAAAATTTGGAAATTATATGGAATTTATTCCTGGATTATTGAACTATCCTGTAATTTATAATATTACTAAACGTTTATAAAAATTACAAACCAAAGAGAACTGGTGATGCAGAATATTATAATTAAAAAAATGCTTGGCTTTTAGAACATTTTTAAAGAAATTTCTTTACAATACATTTGTAAGGTATAAAATTATTTTTCTGTTACTATGATCATTTTCTCTACGATATTTTGCTAAAATATTGGATTACAGAGGCAGTGTTGTATGTTCAATATTGACACGCGTCGATGAAAGCAGCAGCAACTCGATTTCTGAGAATCATAAATTCGACGTCGTAATTTTTACGGTGGCTCGATTCAGAATTAAACGAGAATATACCGAGGTTGCAGAGGCAAATTAATTTTCCTATTTTCACTGTTTCGTTTTATAGGGGTTGGTTTCCACGTAACCATTCTACCTCGATATATATTTCTACTCTTTGTACTTTGCTAGTGCAATTTCATCTAATTGAGAATTGAATTCCGATGTTTTGTGACACCGGTTTTTAATGTCTCCAATATAAATTTTTCGTAAAAACACGACGGGAACCATGAAATCGCGTTACGCAACTTTTAGGTAAAACTGAATTTCGTGACGGAATTTTTAATGGAAACAATGCGATTTGCGCGCAATTAACGGTACTTCAAGTAACACGCTTCAAATACACAAAGCAACGACAACAAAATATAACCTCTCGTATGAAAATAAAACAGATAAATTTATAAATCATTCCTTCTATACATTGCACGGTGATGAACCATCTTGAATGCAACAATTTGCAACGACACACGCGATTCGAAAGAAATTTATAAAACCTTGGGGGTCGAACATTTATACGTATTTAAGATAAGTATCGAAATTATTGAAAATATTTCAACGTTTTTATTTTAACGTTCAATAAAGTTCGCTATCGAGTTAATTGCTGAAAGCTTGAGCGTCTAAATTGATCGGTATCATTAACGATCGTTCATTCATATTCGGATATTAATAACTTTTAAAATCGATCGAAAAATAAGCAATTTCAGTACACGCTGATTTTTTATATTTTTCGAAAGGAGAGGCTAACGCGTAAGCGAACGGGTGAAGTAAAATTTTACAAGCTATTTAGAAGAAAATCGAAAGTTATCGCTTTCCAAGTACCAGAGTGGTGTCGAGGGAAAGTTTTCGAAACTTTGACGCGTGTGAGCGAGCGCGCGTGGAGAAAACTGCAAGGATCGAACGCGAAATGAGTCAGAGATATCTTGCGAGGCGAAGAGACGCCATCCGTCGCATCTAATAAAACCGCGAGAGTCGCTTCGAGGCACACTGACCCGATTCCCATTGCTCGCTTTTCGTATTTTCCGTGGGCCCAGTCGCGTGCGAATTAAACTTTCTACGCCCCCTATGCGAATCAACAGGTCTACTAACATGATTTTCGAACAAACGCCAGTTCTAGACGGTTATTTTCAAACGAAAACGTTTACACGTGCCTACGATCGTTTGTTAATGCAAACGGATAAAAATAGAACGACAAAATTACTTGCGGAAACAAACGAGAAAAGGAAAACAGGAAATGGATGTACCGTGACGTCATTGTAATTATCGATGCAATCGTGCGACACCATTATGCATTTCTTTATGCTATCTTTCGCCGTAGAAATCACGGAGAAAGATTTTATAGATACATTATGTTATATTTCCATCGATAGAGCAATAAGCGGTCTCGCGAATAACCTCAAACGTAAGTAAATATTTACGGTTTATTTGCTGGTTACTTCGATCCCATACTATTTCAGTTTCCCACGTGATCATTCTTAATTTACTCTCGCATTATGTCTATCTCTTCAACTACGGCGTCGTTATTTTCACCAACGTTATTTATCGTTGTAACGAATAACTATAATTGATGATTGAAATATAAGCTCATCGAACAGCTACCTCTAATGTACCGCATTAACATTCCAATGATTCCTTTTAATAATAACTTCTAAGAGTTAACAAATTAGCGTGTAACCAGAATTAAAAGCAAAAGTAACAAAACTTCCCTTTGTGGCGATTAGTGTGGCCAGTCAAAATTAAATTGAAATTGCAGAAAAACGCCGAAATTTAAAGTTAAAAGCGCGCACAAAACTAGTGTTGCAATCACACATACACAGGTACACGAGCAACGTGAGACACTGTGTAAACAAGCTTCATCAGAACGAAATTCACCTTTCGAGATCGTTTGCCGTGACAGATCCAAATAACCGGGCAGGAGCACCACCAGCAGATCCAACCTCGCCCGCAGCGGCGACGAGAACTTGACGTCATGGATGCCGAGGATCAGGACCCACGTGGATCAAACGGGCCGCTGAATCGATGAAATCCATTTAAGAGTGCAAAAAGAACCAATGAACGCGTGAGAAACGTCCAAAAAAAAATCACTGCCAGCCTTCACTGAACAACCGTGTCCCTTTTTTTCCGTTTCCGTCGACTGCAAACCACATTTACGCGCGAAACACGGTAAGGAGCACGAAAATCGAACGGCCGAAATACGTTAGGATATCGAATTTCACGCGCACGCCGAGTCCTGTAATTGGAACCGCGAGAACGTAAACGTGACGCACGACACCGTGGTATTAGACCGTTTGTTGATAGCTGCAACCTTGTTGCGGTTACAACAGAGACCCTACTAATGTTATCGGCAATGAATGATACCTTGATTTACGTTTAATCACATTATACGGTAGATGAAACCCGCGAACTGTCAATGGTAGCCTAATTGTCAGGGGATCTGCACGAATTTTTCTCATGGGCGTTCTTTCGCTTCCAATTGACATTGATCAGTTAGACATTAATTATTCTATATTCGAAACATACACTGCATGTGTAACCGAAATATAAAAGATTTACATTCTGTTATGCAATTTCGTGCAATAGGTTAGTTTCACATGTGTTGGTTTACGCGTCGATTTCGGTTTTTATGATGGCAGCACTGTATAAGACAAACAACCATGCCATTTCAAAGTAATAACATTTCGATTACAAAACTGAAAAATATTCTGTAAACATTTGTTCAAATTAAATTAATGGGTTAACTTTATTTTGAGAATCTATTCTGATATTGCTAAGATCTGTGATAAACGTCGATACTTTTGAAGCTCCTCGACTTCGCTAATATTAAGAAATGCTTATCAAACTTTTCAATTAGGTCGACCAAAATCAATTACTTTGCGAAGACTGTTAATACATTAACGACTAAAATTAAAAGCTTGGAAATACTTCTCCTATCCGTCAAACGATAAACTGTGTGTTATTAAAAATAAATAATCATCATTAAACTTCATACAAAATGAAAATTCTATAGTTTATCTATATAATAAAATAATCTCAGGATTATCACACTACATTTACTACCATATTTCTGTTTATTGAAGGCACATACCATTTGTACTGTACAGAAATTGTAACGCACAATATGTATTAGTAACGGAAACGTCTATCACGGAAACGTCTTATCATAAAAATATGCTGGAATTTTTGTGAGGGCAGATACATACGCGTGCCGGTGCCAAAGATAGAAATCGTAGAATTTCTGAGGTATATAACTGGCCATTTGGTCAACGCAGTTCGACCATAAAACACAACTATGGTTACTGACGTAAGAAAACTGCGGATAAAAAAAGAGATATTCGGATTTCCTTCTCTATGAATCTCCTCTGTAAATTATCAACGTGTTTCATTTACATAATTTGAATTAATATAGGATAAATTATTGGAAATTTGTCATAAAGTGTTTGTAATTTTTGAATTGAAAACTAATATCCATAAATATTTTCAATAGTAAATACTTCGCTGAAAGTTATTAAATGGCACTGAAATATAACTTGGAAATTAAGGCGTATTGCTTTATTATCTGAACAGAATATTCCATTTATAATTCTTAGCAGTTAGAGAATACACATAAACAATTATTCGTGTTAGTTTAATGATAAGCCCTACTCACAATCTGCGTGATCAAATAAACTTAATGAACTGTGTACAAGGACAGTCAATGCTACAAATTAAGATTACTTTCCATGATAAATCAAAAGAAGGTTCTGATATTTCGTTTACAAGCTTATGATAAATATATATGTGGCGCCCTCACGTTTCACTATATTGAAACGAAGCAATCGGTAAAGTAGAAAATTAATGACTAAATTATCATTTTAATTTTATATGAAATAAATACTTTTTAATGAACAAATTTATATTTACTACAAAATACTATATAAAACTCGTTTATTAAGTTTTCCATTCACGTAAAACTTGTTGAAAATTAAACACTATTAATTTTATCTAATTACTAAATTTGAAATTTAAACTTGCTAAACAGTTATGAAATAACTGTGTTAATTAATTATAAACTAAGTTTTTGTGCATAGTAGACGTTTCACGTAATAAAATATGAATTCTCATTTTGCTCTAACTGATATTGCAGGTTGAAGGAACTAGAGTGCTCCGCCATCTGGCGAGACGATAGAAGTCGCTTCGACGACAATTACAATTACTAATTGAACGTTGCTAATTGTCTGGCACGACCCTTCCAGCGCCACTTTGAAACTACTTCATTGCTTTCTCGTGTCCGTTTTACGTCCCCACCGAAAACGTTAGAGGCCGTTTCCCTTCATAATGAGTTTCCCTAACAAAGCACTCCGCCATCTACTCAATTTCCTCGTTGTTATACGTCTTCCTCCCTCGAGAAATAACGGTTTGCTTCGTGGTAACCGTAAGGAAACGCGTAAAAGGTCTATTGTTACCGATAGAATGGGAGACGAAAGGCGACCGGAAGGCAAGTAAGTGAGAAGAGCAATCTGCGCCATTGACTTTACCCTTGTAAAACTGGCAACATTAGTTTGCATATTGCTGTAAAGTGGATACTTCTCGGACATTTTACTCTACAAATTTTCGGTCGTTAATCCGTGCGACATTACGATTCGTCTCCCTGCGGCGTTCATTAACGGTACCAACTTCCGTATAACTTTGAGGTGTTTCAAATGAATGTATGGTCTGCGTATTGATACTTCAGGATAACAGTACCATATTAACGTTAGATATTATAAACATACAAAAAAATTAAAAAAAAAAAATCGTAAAAAATTATCTTGATTTCCTTTTCTTTTTTAAATAATTTTTTATGACAATTGACAGATTTCATACTTTTATTTCATTCTAAAAAATGCGTTACCCCTATTAGTTCTCCGTTTCATAGTATTGTATTACATAAATATAATTTATTCCAGCTGGGTAGTTTTAATTCACGTTCGTCGTGATACATTGTGCTTTTATTCAGTATCCCCATTTCTAAAAGCTCCATTGTCAGTATCCAAGCTATTGTCCTTGCGCAATCTCTACTCACAGATTTATTTTTCCTCAGACAAGAATTTTCACTGTAAAGATGAAATAAATATCCTGCGTCCATTTTAGCCTCCCAATATTTGGAATTACAATATGCGTAATCCGCGACAAAAATCATAGAGTATCAATTTTTTTATAATGGCCTGTCGCTGAGATTGAACGCATCAGATTACAAATTTCAACATCCGAATTCTCCAATCTTGAATAAATTAAATTTGAATCTTTTTGATCATTCAAACACGGATAAGGATGAAAGATTATTGTTGCAAAATAAAACGAAAAACGTGTACCCAATATAAATTTATTATTCCCCAATACTTAAAATGGTCTGCTTTCCCAACCTTATTTTTCAATTCCTTAAATTTTCATCATTTTTCAAACAAACTATAAATTATAAAAATTCTAAAAGAAACCAGATCGGTAAAGGTATTTCTCGAGCACTACCAGAGCCAAGAAACGACGAGAATTTTTCTCGACAAAGCTAAGGGCTGTTCAAAGGTGCAGCTATCGAAGTGGTCTAAGCACAATCCCGAGATCTTCTTTCCATAGATGGATCCGGAGGGGATAAAAAAAGCACCTGACCAGTCTTTACTTGAGACTCGTCTGCGGACGAGACATTCCTGCTCCCTCAGAACCTCTATCTGCTTCAGAGGATCACAATGAGTATGCGGTGGGTGCGCGCGCGCGTACGAGTGCGCGACACAGCAGGTTGTGCGTGGATTTAAAAGGAGAAACGCACAATGCACTCACAGAAGAACAAAACGAACGTTAAAATAGCCACGCAGAAACGCGACGTGCCACTGTGAACCGATGCTCGATGCACGTCCATTGGCCGCGCTAAATTGTTTCCGTCGTTAGGGAAGCGCTTATGGGAAATTCCGATTATTCAGCAAGAAACAAACCAGCTTAACGGTATATACACAATAACTTTCTCTTTTGTTCAGAACGGTAAAATGCGTTAAAGTAATGTAAGTTATATTTCAATTTAACTTGATTTAATTTAGTGACAGTTTGGTAAAGTTATTATTGTCATTGTTTTTCAATGCAAAAATTTGAGCCGTTCTTTGAGTTCATTAAAAAATTTCATTTATAACTACATTTTAACACTGAACTTTTTAAACGATTAATCTCAGATTTCCATGGTTTTCCTCTATTTGTTTATTCATCGATCCTATTATGCGAGAACAGTAAATTCAAAAAGCGATTTATTAAAATTCCCAGGCGCATCAATTTCTACCTTCTCGAAATATTCCCAGGAATCGGGAAACAGCTGACGATATAACGAGGAAGGGATCAAGGGTAAATGGCCCCAAACACCTGCCACAGATGTACATGTAAAACGTTAAAAATCGATGGTCATCCACGCTGGATGTGTACGCTTCACGGTCACAACGGTGTTTACGATTCCGTCCCGTTTATCGTATATGGTCAGTAGAAATCTTTCGAAACATAACGCACTGGCCATGATGACTCACTCTGTCAGACGAAACTGATGAGTGAGATCATTTCTTTGCTTGATTGCGATAAGAGACTCAGCCGAGAAACTGGATCGCTGATTCTAACGTGACCGCATTTATTGTTAGCGATAACAGCACCATCGCATCCGTGGTATGACTATAATAAATGTAACAGGGGTACTATGTTGAACATGTGATTCTATTAAGTCGTTTGAATTAAAATTCACAGTCCGTTAGAATGATTCTATGTGAAAGACGAGGGGAAAAATAAAGAATGCCTATTTCTCATAACTTTATGGTGTATAACACATCCTTTAAATGCTTGTACTTAACCTTCTCTTTTCGTATTCTTTTTCATTACTTAGTTACTGTATAAGGTTTATATCACAAAAGATATAATTGAATTTATCGTGCCTTACTTGTTTAGTGGATTACAATATTAAAAATTGATCTTTTTGATAAAACTGTTCTGTGGCATTTCTCGTTTTTTCCTTCATCGTACATTTATGGTTTATTACTAGTTTACGTTTGTTTGGATAACCACAATTTTATTACCTTATGAGAAAACAATTGTAAACAAGAGTACGTGTTTTTTTGACACAAAAATTTACGATTGTACGATAATAAGATACAAAATAAGATACATAATAAAATACACGTGATTAACAACACAGATAAGATCGAAACGACACAAATATGTGGATGTGCTTCGATACCTACGTCATGAGTTCAAGGTCATTGTGAAGCAGAAATTTTGTCGTACAAATGAAACTTTGGGTTTGATTTATCATCTGTATGAATGATGCACGAATAATCTGAAGTCCGTATAAATTACATAGAGAGATAGTCGTCAAGTGATCAAACAACATTACACGTTATCGCCTCGATAAACTTTTTGTGTTCGTTCTAAATATAGCCAAAAAAAAACCGCAAAATTAAATCGAGGTTAAGAAAGAGACTAAGCAACAGAAGCGAACGATTTTAAATATCTTATCCGACCACTTTGAATTTTAAACGTTTTAAATGGTCTAATCTATCGGTGTTAGCCGCGAGGGATAGCATAAACTGGGTTTTCGATAAGAGACCCGTTCCTCCGTGAGCCACATGAATGCAGAGATTTCAAGCAGAACACGATGCAAAATTCGTTGCATTGGATCGTAGCGCCCACTTTCGGTAGCGACACACATCGAATAAAATGGCGGAAAATTCTTTCTCGCGACATCTCCCACGAGACGGGTCGCGTGGAAGAGGGCAAGAGAGAAATAGGGCAATTGACTCACTTGTATTTCGAGCAGCAGCTCCGTCTTCTTTCGCCTGATGTCTATTAGAATCTTCTGGTGTTCGGGCGTCAATTCTGCGCAACAGAAGAGAGAGCAATCTTTATTACGTGCACGCATCGCTACGTGACTAATTGTCTGACACGAGAAACGCTTTGTGTCGAGCGTTTGAAAGAGAACACGACACAACTCGGGAAATATTACATACACTGAACTGTTAGAAAGTTCCTATTATTTTTGTTCAAATAACTATAATCTCAAAAACTTGACACTTTAAGAAAAAAATGAATTTCAAAGATGATCAAGTAAAACAAAAAGAAAAGTATATTTTATTGAATAAAAAAATATAATTACATTAATAGACGAGTTTCTTATTTACTTAAAAATCAGTAATTTATTCAATAATGCAACAATTAGTTTACAAGACGGATAACCTGGGATCGATACTAATTATTCTAATAACATTTAATTTAATCGATGTAGGTTTATCCTAAAATTAAATGCAGTAATTTTTAATTCATGCAATTGAAAGATTGACAGGTGCTTGATAAATATCGAGAACTCTTCCAACTTAATTTCCAGCTATGTCACTTTTATCGTAAATATTTTTAAATGGGAAAGATAAAATTGATTCCACAGTAAACAAGTGTAAAGATGATAACAAATTTCCTCTTAACTGTTACTCGATAATTAAAGAACAATCGAGCAACAAAAGCTTACTTTTAATTTATGCTAACACAGTCAACAGGGATACGGACTCACGTATATTGCTAATCGCAAATGACTTACAAGTGTGCCATGCTTCAATCTCGCGCTGTCTCCACAGCGTGCAAAGCAGAAACAGAGGTTCGATCGTGGATCGATTAAGCGACCAGATGCGAACGATTAATAATTGATCGTGAACTTGATTAAACAGCACGACCGGTGTATCAATCCGAAGAGCGTTCGAACACAATAGCGCATCCTCGATGCCAGCCGGACCGAAGAAGGGGCCTCATTAGAGGCAATTTAACGACAGATCTAAAAATAGGTCTTTCGAATTAAGGCTGGGGTCGTGGTACAAGCGTTGAATAAACGCGAATAGGATTAGACTTTGAAGGGGAACAAGTGGCGAACAAGTGCAGCTTTTATCATAAACACCTTGAACCATTTTTTGCGAACTATATTGCATCGTCGTTAAAATTATATACCTGCGTGGTGCCTTCTTGCACTTCGATGACTCATTAGGTTCATCGTAGAATTTGTAAATTTTCATAACGCATTATATAAAAGTTAATAATATTGAATGATAGGTTGCTTTAATTATGAATGTTCATTATGGTGGCTTTCTGACATTAATCGTTATATTCTTGGATTACCTTGCTCCTATAATTAACACTATAATTATATGCTAGTAAGATCAATACGCGTAGACGTGGATTTTATCGTATCGATCGTTCTTAAAAAAGACAAGAATGAAACAAGATAACGATCGCGAAGGATTACGAAGAGTTATATAGGGTGTGCCGTTAGAGTGTCTTCGCTCCGCCGAGTCAGTTCTAAATGTATCTAAATGAAATTCGTTAATACATAACTTCTAAAGAGACTTTTTTAAATGTTGTTTAATGTTTTTGATTTCTTTCTTTCTTTTTTCTTTTTTTAATCAAGGAATCATTCTTTGTTTGATCGCAAATTATGAAACATCTTATATAATTTTTTAAATAGTATTACTAACGTGAATGCACGAACGATTTAAATACTGCGGCAAGAATACTACCACAGGAGTCAAAGCGTTAACCTTTAAGCACAGTAGACTTTACGGTACGTTTCTTGCATCAATATTAAGAGCAGTGCTCACACGATGTAAATTATAACTTATAAATTACCATAACATAATTTAATTCACCTTATATTAAAAAAGTAATCAATACATTCAAGTTATTCATTATATGTTACATATTATTAACCTATTTCAGTTTATACGTGATAAAACATTCAGTACAAAAGAAGCGTAAAGAATAAACAGACAGTTTAAACATATAAAATACACGAATCAAAGCTTGACGAGAGGATCCCGAAAAAACAGCCTGTTATAACAAAGCTGATTCAGAATAACGCAATCACAGGAATGACAATAACGCGAATGAGTGTCGGGCAAATAACGCGACGTCCGTTCCGTATAATTTGTCCGTTCACCGAGCGAATGTAAACATGGAAAGTGCGGGAACAAGAAGGGGAGAAACGCAGGAGGGAATCGTGTAAAGCGTTTCCATACGCCATTCATAATGCGTTCTGCCACCTGCGCTACGTCGCAAGGGTACCGTATGATCTCATGAGCACGACCTCCGCGTGAGGTTATGTAATTCGAACGGGTACGCTAACCTCTTCCTCTCGCGCAACGAACGGAAAACTGCCGCTCGCATTAGGCTAGGTTACGTGCCCGAGCGGAACAATTAGAAACTGTTGCTTCGTTGAAGGCACGAGGAACATATAACGGGGTCGATAGTCATGCTTCACAACGAATCATCTCGACTGTCTAATAGATTTCAATTGCACTACTATTAGCCATATATTTTTGATAATATTAACGCTATGGAATACATCTCTGACTATGTCGATACACGGTTCATGACTGCAAGGAAGGTTAGCGACGACGTAACAATAACAGCGCTATCATGTTTCCGTCAAGATTGAGACCAAGACCGAGGTGTAACACACGATACGGCGCTTTGCGTAACCGAGTGATTTATAGAGATATTTAATTTCAAGATGCGCAAATGTAAACATAAAAGATAATTCCTGTATCGTCTGTATCGAGAATTTTGTATTTTCTAACTACAGTATGGTATTGATTACTCATAAAAAGAAAAGTATATCAGTGAGATTCATGAATTCTCATAAATCTCCAACTCGGCCATTCGAATTCCCTCACTCCGTCTTTCTCTCTCTCTTTGATACTACGGGAAGCTGTATTTTTGTTGACAGATGGAGGTTGTGGATTCAAAAGATTTCGAACATCATAAAAGGCTTTATCATATTATATGTACAACCTAAAAGTTATGAGGCGAATGCGAACATTTAACGGATCTTATGAACCTTATTCAAGGAAAAGAAATCTCTCGTTTTGTTTACGGGTTGTGTACAATGGAAAAGGAGAAGGAGCGCGTGCGCTCTGACAGGGAAAACCTAGACCTTTGCCAGGTTGCTGTTCATAGGACCAGATATAATACACATTTATACTAAATTTTCTTACCCGTTGTGCTGAACTGGTCGACCTGGTGAGCACCAGAATTTACTCCCGCACCCCCCAGACCGTCCAGATCTTGCCACATCTCCGAAAACTTACACTTTCCGGACGCACGCACGCACAGAATCACCCACCTTCACTCAAGCGGCGCCATTTTCACTGTGTACTGACCACTCTCGGCTTAAGCGACCTATGCGCCCTCCACAACGCTACAATTCGTTTCTTAAACTGTATAACAGCGCCAGCAATATCTTCATATTTTCACCTTTATTTATCAGCATTCGAGCAACGAAATTATTAAACAGAAATTAGCATTCAATTATAAAATAATATATTGCAGACATATAAATAAAGTCTTCCCTCAAGAATATAATGAACATATTCAATATTACTGCATTCATTAAATTAAAAAATGCAAAATAATTTTTTTAATTATTTTATAATGAAAAGATCATATTAAATTGTAAAATAACATCCCAGATAAGGCATAAGAGAGATTTTGTACCTAATGTATCGTTTATCCTGGGTATTTTTGAGCTTACAACACCACTTACCATTTTAGTATCATTTTCAATGTTACCGATTCAGCTTAGGAATAAGATTGCAACATTCTGCAGTGGATAAAATTAAAACTACATGCAAATATAAAATTATGGATGAATTATAAAATACGAAGGTTACCTTATAATCGCATACGAAGTATAGTAGTACCTCGGATAGACATAAAACAGTACTGCATATAGCATTTTCATTACCACTTAAATTGAAAATACTGTTCATGTGATTTTACATTTTCAATTAAATACTAATATATACCTAACCTGTGAAACTACTAATATATCTTACATTGTGTGTTGTTACATATATTTAAAGTGATAACGTTTCTGTATTAAATTGTTAATTAAAAAAAGTAAGCATGGCAGAATTTGTCGAAAAACGATGCGAGGATATGATTCCTGAATTAGAACAAATGGAAAGAATTAAACTTTTCGACAAAAATGAAATTCGGTAGGTGAAATAGGTTATATTTCATAACCGCATTGTTTACTTGTATCATAATTTACATTCTTGTAAATTACATAGAGGAATCGCAAAGAAGCTTAAGGAATACGAATATAAAATTCAGCGACATACAAAAACTAAAGAAGATTACTTAAGATATATACAGTATGAAATGGATCTACTTAAGTTAATTAAACAACGGAGAGATGTATGTTGTTACATATTAATAAATAATTATTTCAATACAGTAGGAAAATAAGGATTATAATAATAGTTACTTTTATTTAATAGAAATTTGGTATTGCTCAAAAGAAATCAGATATTGATACCACTATTACAAATAAAATGAATCATTTATATAAGGATGCAATATTTAAATTCCAAGATGATATTCGTTTTTGGATTGCCTACATAAAATTTTGTAAGCTTGTTGTAAGTATTTGAAACATAATCTCTTATTAAAAATATTGATTTCATAATTTGTAAATATCATTTTAAAATGTGACAGCATTTTCACAACAATGTTAGTCACATGTTAGGTAGAATGTTACAAGTTCATCAAGATAAACCCAAGTGTTGGCATATTGCGGCACGTTGGGAATTAGAAGAAAATAAAAATAAACAGACTGCACTTCAGTTTCTTCTTCGTGGTTTACATATACATCCAACTTCTCAATTATTATTCATTGATGCCTTCAAGTCAGTAACATTACAAATGCTTCATAAAATTTTTAATATTTATATTTATATCCCTAGCAATTACTTTTAGATTAGAATTAGATGATGCATCAACTATTGATCAGAAGAATGAAGGTAATGGTAACAATGTAAAACCAACAGGAATTGATGATGATATGACTATTGGATTAAAAAGAGCTTATATCATTTATCAACAAGCATCAAAACGTATTAAAGATATTAAATTCATAATAGAATTATTAAATATTGCAAAGGAACATAGCAATACAGAAAAATTACAGAATAAAATTGTTAGGTATGGGTAATCAAAATATACCTTAACATGTTAAATCCCCTGTTAATTTATAATATAATCATGTTTAATGAATTTATCTTACTGGGGCCACCAATGGCCCCCATGGTGCTACTAACAAATTGAGTATCAGTCACCAGTGACCCTCATGGCACTCAATTTGTTAAAATTATTATTTGTCCTTACTTAAAGTTATTTCAAATTTCTGCAGTGATATGATACAAGAATATGCTTATGAACCTCTAATGTGGGACACAATGGCTCGACGGGAATTAGAAGGGCTTGTTCAACCCTCTTTAACTGATACAACAATGGAAATTGATAGCTCAGAACCAGTTTCATTAAGAGATCGTATAACATCTTCTAATAAAGTGTATCAAACAGCAGTTAAGAAAATTAAAACTGAAGAAATGTGGTCGTTGTATATAGAATTTTTAATAGAAATTAATCAAAAAGGTGGTCCTTTACCAAATTTTAAAAGAAAACTACTAAAAACTGCATTATCACAGGCACACCAAGCAAAAAAATTGAAAGAAAAGTATTATTTGCATTGGGTTAGTAAAACATTTGATAGTTATTTGTTAAATAAAATGAAACCTTAAGGATTTTAATAGTTAACATTAATATTATAGATAAATATGTTAAATATCGATAAAAAAGATGAAACTATTGATAAAAAATTAAAAGAAATTTTAAGCCTAGCAACTGAAAGTATACCAAATAGTGTAAGTCTTTGGCATGCTAGATTAAGATATTTATTTGCTTCTGGAGAAGAAGAAGATGCTGAAACTGTTTTTTCAAAGGTACAGAAATATTAATAATTATTTTTAATTACACCCACAGCGTTATATATATACAAGTATAATGATTTTTTAGGCAATACAAATACTAGGGGAAAAGTCATTACCTTTATGGAAAGTAAAAATATTACATATACAAGCAAAGTACCCTGAAAAAATTGAACAAGTTTTTCAAGCAGCTTTACAAGGACCTCCAAATGTTGCTCAAGAAATGAAACCTACTTATATTGAGTGGCTAGTTTTAATAAAAAGTTTGTGATTACATCATATATTCGTAATTAAACTATAAAATATATTTGATGGTATTTATAGTATAATTAATGTTTATTTTAGGTATACAAGTGGCGCGAAAGGTTTATGATAATCTGTGTTTACAACCCCCTTTTTCTCTTGAATTACATAAAAAAATGTTAGAACTGGAACTTATGCAACCGGAAATATCATTAAAACATATACGAAAATGTAATGAAATGTCAATATTACAATTTGGTAAAAATAATACAAATGTTTGGATAAATTATATAACATTAGAAATGAAACATGGTGATCCAAAAAAAATTGGAGAACTACACAGAAGAGCAGTAAAAACTTTAGAACCAGCATTGACAGATTCATTTATTTCAGAGTACAGTTTAATTAAAGCCAATCCAGATTCCATGAATACTGATACATAAACGTAAATCTTACACACTGAGACATATACAATGAAAACATTATTATGTTATACAACGAATACACATTTTTTATCTATTCAATAAACATATACGAAAATTACACTATTCTCGATGAATTTATATAAATATTATAATTTATTCATGATTCAAGCAGGTATCTCCTTTTCCATACGTGTAAGAACTATGTTACGGTCCGTTTCATTAGGTAATCGTGTTCTATCACCCGTTTTTAACGTTGCTCTCATATCTAAACACATCACATCTGTGGCTAAAGAATGTTGCTTGTCATCCAAATTTCTATTAACCCTCAAAAGTAAACTTTCTAAATTGTTATATGTCCCTCTAAAAAATTGTACATATATAAAATAAAATAAAGTTGTAATCGTAATACGTTAGATGATAAAATACATTATTATATAAATCATGCATCATTGTACGTACTTCGAATTTTCCAAAACTTTTTTTAATTCTTGTTCAGTTTGTCGCAAATTTAGAACTTCATCTTTCAAACCTATTTCAGCTTCATCACGACAAAGTTCAAAACCGGTACGATAAGTACGATTTTCTAATCTCGTTTCTGCACATTTTATCGAATCAACTTTATGTAATAATGCATCTTCTAGTCTTACAATTTCTTTTTGTAAAATTTCCATTTCCTTTTGAATCTGCAAATTGTGATCCATTATAATTATATGTTAAATGTTAACAGTTTCTTATTTTTAAATGTTATAACTACTTTAAGCTTCTGCCATTCTAATTCATTTCGAGCTTTCTGTGTTTGATATATTCTTTTTCGTAAATTAAAATCTGTTACATCTTGTTGAGCTTTAATGTCGTTTCTCGCACGTTCTCGCATTACATTCATAGCTTCTCGAAAACTATATGCATCACTTAATTCGTTATCAGCTAAACTTTTAGTATACCGACAATGTTCTAACCATGCTTCGTACGATATTGTACTGCAACAATAAAATAAATATTTACTTTTTACTCGGTAAACTACATGCAATTCTTTATCCTTACCCTTTTGGGGTTCTTAATGCATTTGGTTTATAACTAATATTTGCACATGTTCGATCTAAACTAAGATTTTCTTTTTCTATTTTAATAGTTTCGTCTTTGTCCTCTAACTCCAATTCTACTGTAAATCTAACTTCTTCTAAGCGATTTAATTTTTCCCATGCAGCTTGCACCCTATATAAAATAATTTATAGCCATGAACATGTATTTGGGAGTGTATAATATTTTTTATACTCGTATTATACCTATCGGTTAATGATTTTTTAACATTTTCGATGACGCAAAGTTCTTTTTTCAATTCTGTATCAGCTTCATCGTGTGTAAGTTCTGTCCCCCTGCGACAGTCTCTCATAGAAACGCATTCTGCAGTTACATGTAACGGACAATTTAAAGTTTCTAATTCCTTTTCTGCATCATCTTTCTCATTTTGTAAGGCCTTTAACTCTGCAACTAATTTATCTAACAAATTTCCCAGTAACTCTCTCCAACGTGATAATTCTGTCACCCTGCAAAATATTTTGTAAAATACACATTTTGCTTCTTCCTTTTTATTTACGCTACGAACTTTATACAGAATTATTTAGCAAAATAACCATTGTTGTGCATAATAATATAAATACGTATGTGAATAGTAACAATATAGTATAAACAGAAAAAGCTTAAATTTAATTAGAAATGCCGTTACAGTTAGGGTTGGGTACCATTTTAATTTTTCATTACCTATCCGCGAGGCGGGTGTTATTCATATATGTATCCCATACAGTCTTTACCATTGTTTCTGTACGGGTAATTTTTCCCGAATTTCTTAATTCAAATGCTTCCTCATTCATCAGAGCTGTATTTTGCTGTAATTCCCATTGCTTCGCATACCAATTCTGTAAGCCTGTGATTGGATGTATTTCGTATAGAAATTATGCCATCGGTTTATACGTATGATACATATAATTCGATCATTTAAAAGAATATGTAAAATACTTCAACAGTTAAGTAAAAAATTCGGTAAAAATTGGAAATTATACTTACTTATATGTGGTAAAGGTTTTTCGTACGTAGTTACAGATTTATCCATGATTTTAATAAAAATTAATAGAAATATTAATGTTCATGAAAAGGTTCTCAAAAGATACTAGTCTAACAATATGAGGGGTAAGAAAGTTATGTTCAGTTACCAAAGCAACGAAATATCATATATTAAGTTTGATATTGATTTAATACTTTATTCGATTATTGCAGCTTTATATATCGTATCTTAAACAAATTCAAAAAATAATTTAACTTAACGAGAAAAATAGTAAAAAAGATAATGTAGTACGAATAGTTTATAAATTTACATTATTAAATTACAATTACAAATAAGTGCTTCGTGATCCAAAATTAGGCGAATAACAGCTTAATAAATCAATATTGCCTTTTGAGAAAATTTTTATTTAAATAATACAATACAGTAGTTCTAGCTTAATAGTTATATATATTTTTTCACTGTCCTCCACTATTTAACCTTTAATAGGAGTTCATTTCTAGTATCGTTACAACAAAGTTAATATTTGCGTTATTTCTCACTCATAATTAGCGATATTTCAATTAATAGTTATAAATATTTGAAGAATAAAATATATTTGTTCTTTACTTTATGATTATAGAATCAATACAATTAAATTACTTTCAATGAAAATAATACCAAAGATGACTATATTTGAATCCATTTGATGTACGTGGGTAACTGTAAAGCTACCCATAAAGGACCTATAGAGAAACAACTAAAGAACTTAAACGTATATTTCACTTGCATTCAACATTTCTAACTTTCATATTTGCTGTTTCCAAAAAGGGAGCAAACTGAAAATAAATATTACATGATTTTAAACCGAAATTAATCTGAAAATCACTATTTGACGATAATATTTATATATATATATATATATATATATATATATGTGCATATATTTTTACACTATAAAATATCAGTCCTTTTGAATCATATAAAGTAAAAATAAAAATCGATATCTTCGATAGTTTTAAAAATAATGCTTGTAAAGAAATATTTTATTTATCATTTTTTGTATAATATAATTACAAACGATACAATTTTACGAATAAATGTTGTATACAAGCTATAATTTCAAATGATTTACGTATTATTATCCTTGCATGGCACGTTGGATCAAAAGTGTCTGCGTTGACCGTCTGCGCCAGAATTTTAGCGTACATCGCGCCAAGCTGTTTCCAAGTTGTTTACGGGACGCGGGTAAAATTACTTTTGATCTGTATACATACATAGTTAAGAGTGTGATAATAAAAAAAGGTGCGCGATTTACGAGTTTATGCTAAAAATTATTTAGAAAATAAAAATTTTGTGATTATTGAAATAATATGCGCAGATTAAGTATGAAAAGTAAACATAGGAAGTCTGAAACAACCAGTGAGAGCAATTCCGAGGAAGAAAATGGCGACGTTCATTT
The DNA here is from genome assembly GCA_033822845.1 of Tetrapedia diversipes. Classification (NCBI taxonomy): domain Eukaryota; kingdom Metazoa; phylum Arthropoda; class Insecta; order Hymenoptera; family Apidae; genus Tetrapedia; species Tetrapedia diversipes. The sequence goes on from JAOPTO010002283.1 coordinate 321,077, forward strand.
AGGTGTATTTGACGATAACACTAGAATGAAGAAAGGAAAGGAGAATGAGAATGTGGAATCATCGCGAAGAAGTACAGCCAAAAAGCGTTCATCTCGTGGTCGGTATAGTCAGAGAGAAACAACTGAAGATTCTGCTGTAACATCTGAAGTAGAAGACACCCAAGCTGTAGATTCAGAAGAAGAAAATAAGAATATCGAGAAAGCTGGACCAAGTAAAAAGCTTAAAAAGGACGATCAAAAAGCAATTCCTTTAGCAAAAAGGGAGGGAAATAATGAAAAAGAGTACGAGGTATGAAAAATATTTGTATAATAATTTATGTACGGCAACAAAAAGCGTTCCTATTTAATGTACTAACGTTTCTGCTAACTCTTAGTATTAATCAATTTTATGTAATCATAAAATAAAAAAAAATAATCCGTAATAGATAAAGTATTTAAAGTTCAACTTTCTTTTATGAAAAAATGTTGTAGTAAGTATAAATTTACCAAATATTAATATTTACAAATAGTAGTATTATACCGCTGCCGCCGCCGCCGCATACGCGACCGTAGGATGCCACTATTTATAAATGTAGTATTTGTAGCAATATATACAATATATACAATAAACAAATATTTATTTATTCTTTAAATGATAAAATTAGGTATTAAAAAGGAAATTTATTGATTAAAATTGTTAAATCATTTTAATTTTTTTTATAATAATTTTTCCATTTCTTAAATGTTTTTTAAGAAATTATAAACGATATATGCAGAATTAGAATTCATATAAATTTAGTTGATACAATGTTAATAATGCATGAATAAATATATCATTTAAATGTAATGTTTAATGATGTTATTACAAAGGTTGAAAAAATTGTGAGTCAACGTACCATTAAGGGTAGACGACAATTTTTAATTAGATGGAAAGGGTATGGTGAAACTTCTGATACATGGGAACAAGAAAAGGATTTAAATTGTGCAGAGTTAATTGAAGAATTTTTAGCAGAAAATGCAGAAAATGAGGAGGATAATAAACCTAAGAAATTAGATAATTCTTCAAAATCACCAAAAAATAAAACTCCAAAAATGGATAAGAAATCAAAGAAACCAAAAACTAATGTAAAGAAACAAACAGAAAATGGTATTATTTGATAAATATTTTTAAAGATCTTGAAAAATATTTTATATTGTTATATAGATCTTTTAATTAATATCTAGGTAAACAAATAACTGCATCAGATGAAGAAAAAACTAATAAAGATGATCAAAAGGAATTTGAAGTAGAAAAGATTATAGAAGTACATTTTAAAAAGAACAAGACAAGGGAGTTCTTAATTCGTTGGAAAGGGTTTACAGCAGCAGATGATACATGGGAACCAGAGGAAAACTTAAATTGTCCAGAACTGATTGCAAAATTTATGCAAAAAGTAGAACAAGCTAAAACTACTAGAGCACGTGAACTTAGGGCTAATCGTCCTCATACAAAAAGATATACATTAAATACCCATGAGCATGGAAGAAGATTGTCTCGGCGAAATATGGATAAGCAAAGGTGATTACATATGTAGTTTTGTAAGTGATCATGATTTTTTTTTTTTATACTAGAACTAATTATTTCATTTTTTTATTTGTAGAGCCACGTATCATGAGTGTGATGAATAAATACACAGACTCTTATACTTGCACAGGCTGAATTACTTGTATCTTTAAAATAAAGTTATCATTCAGTTTTTACTTATTTCAAACTATTTTAAAATTGATCAATCTTGGATCAAAATATATTACATAAGTTTAAATGTATTTGACAAAAGAGACATATATAAGATCTTTGATAATCCATAGTTTTAGGATAAGTACAGAAAAATTGTATGCTGCTATATATATATATTACATATATGTATAATTTGATTATGATTTTACTAATTATACTTTTAGAAAACATTAATTTTGAACATGAACAATTTTTTTTTTTTAACATTTCTGAAATTTACAAAATATATTGAATGTTACAATTAATGTAACAAAAATCTCAAAAACCTTATACATTTAAGAAACATTCAATATTGTTTTATGTTTAAAGCACCCATTGTGTTAATAAGATTATTTGTAAAAATATATATAAATGATAATTCAACATTTACTTAACACTTTAAGTGTCAGGTGCATTCTAAGTGCAATTTGCACAGGACCTAAAAATTGACACATGTATAACTAACCCTAAATTAAACTATCATATAACATAAGTATTCTTGAAATCTAAAATATGCACGCATTTTATTCAAATACACGCGTCACTAAACCAAACGCAACATATGTTTATATATATATTCATCTAACTTGTATTCTATGTCACCAAATTTAAAAAAAAAATAACATCATACCATAAATTAGAAACTCAGCTGATTCTAAATCTTTCAATTGTAAATATCTTCATAATACATGAAAGTGTAACATAACTAATTCATATTATTCAAAGAATTGTTATTATGGCCTAGCAGATTAATACATACAATTACCTTCAAATATTTCTTGCTGCAACCAACCTATCAACGTACCAATTCTGTATAAAATTCATATCATGGGAAAAAATTATATACAAAAAAATGAGAGAAACGTGCAATTTTTGTAATAAAAGATTTGAACATGAGTTATGAAACCACTTTGAAAAGTCATGCTTTATCCAAATATGATTAATATGACACTTAAAGTGTTAATATTTGTAATTATTAAAAAAAATTATATAAAATTCATCTGTAACTTATAGTTTTAGAATAAATATAGAAAAATTGTATACTAATTATGATTTAAGCATTTTTATAAATCGTAATTTAATATAAAAAATATTAATTTTATCAATATAAAAATTATATGTAATAGATTTTTAGAAAATTAATTTCCATAATATACTCGTGGCATATCTATAAATAAAACAAAATGATAAGAGTATGTGTTAGTTTCAAATGTTTTGTTTACAATTTAGATATTTTTGTTAGGAAGTAATAAACATACCTTTTTTAATATATGTATGAATTACATTTTTAAAAAAGCAGTAATTTTGGACAAAAATATTTTATTTTATAATTCTCCACTCGGAATTATGTATAATTTATCACAATAGAAAGTATGCAGGTCAAACGAACAAGAACAGAAATAATTGATATCGAGAAAAGGTATTATAATAATTTCGATCAAACTGCAAATGGTTTTAGCAATTTTTGGAAAACGTTTCTCATATTACTCATCATTTTGATTGTAATAATTCTATTTGTAACGTGCTATCGTTATATCTACGGCCAAATTATTTACATGTTCAAAAGGTTCATTATATTTTTGTTTATGATAAATGCATATGTAATCATATATGTTTGCTATGCCTGTACCTATATCAGTTACTATAATAAAATTATTGATAAAGATGTATTACTCGACAAAACGAGAACACTACCGATGGGAGTTTTTGTATAATAAAAGAAACTGAAAGCAGTTCTTACATAAAACAGCGATTTTTATGGCCCAACAAATGTAATTTTTCGAAATTTCATATGAAATATGGTGGTCAAAGGAATAAGCCTTATGGAAATAAATGTAAATTAAAGACTCTTTTACAGGTACTACAAGAAGTTTATTATATTAAAGATTATTACATGCAAGTAACCATCATAACTTTTTGTTTTTACAAACATGTTTATATGCAAAAATTTATGATTAGGAAAAGAAAAAGTTACTTGCTCCATGTGAGAATAAAATTATGACTTCTACCGATAATACAAATTTAATAAAGCAATTGTCTTTGAAAACGTCTTTCTCATCTTTTTCATCAGCTCATGCTAACAACAGTGTACCAAAAACTATATCAAAAGAATGGGATTCTAAAAATTATAAAAACTATAAACGCGATGTATTAAGTACTCGGAATATAAAAAATCTTTGTTTAAACTCATATGAGGTATTAACTAACTGATACTAAAACTTGCATTGAATACAACTTTTTAATTACGTTTTTTTTTCCTTTTAGAATGATAAAGATGTTTGCTTCTCAGATACAGATTTAAAATTTTTAGTAATACCATTATCTTCAGAAAGATCTAATATAATAAAAGATGAATTATTATTATCCAAATGGAATTCGGGAAACGTTATCAACCATTCTAGAGGAAAAAGTAATACGAGTTCTAAGTTAATAGAACTTAAGTTTGAAAACATGGATTCATTCAGTGATAATACACAGAAATATAGAATTTCTACTTCCAAATCAAATTATGTACCTTATTCTTCATTACTAAAAAATGTAGTTACTGATTCAAAATATTTCTCAGATTCTGCAGCCTACAGATCAGACATGTTACCAAATATACTTCTTAATAAATTTAAAAGGTTTTAAGTAATTTATATTTACTATTAAACTCAGTTTAAATTATATAGTATTTATTTTAAATATTTACATAGGTCAACTAATTCTTATACCCGTTCTACACTATCAAGCACATCTAATTTAATTAAAACAGAAAATCACAGAATATTGAATATAAATTCAAAGATAAAGAATCCTTTCACATATACTATGGGTAATATGGATACAATTAAAACTAATGGATTAAAAGAATTAAAATCACAGGTGAACTTAAGTGAGTGTAAAGTAAACCCTAAAAAGATTAAACAAAAAATGAAGTCATCAATAGATATATTACCAAATGCAATAAAAGAAGTAAAAAATCCTAGGAAATGGTCTAAATCAGATAAGGATTTCAGTAGTAATTCATTAATTAAAAATGACAATTCTAATAACATTACTGTAGAAAAATCTGGCATATGTACACAGACAAAATTAACTTATAATAATGAAAATGTTTTCACACTATTAGATCATAAGTCAGAAATAACTGAAACTTTTGATGAATTAGGAATACTATTCTCACAATACATTAAACTTCAAAATCATCCATGTCAAAGAAAATATTGCCCTTTAAAACGACATTTAAAACAAAGAATATTACACAGTACAAAAAAATGTCAAATGAGATTTAAATATTGTCAAATGTATCCTTATGATCAGAGACCAATATGTAATAGTGGAAATGTATGTATAGATACATATGATGAATTCAAATTAATGTATACTATTCCAACAGAAAGAAAGCATATTTATCAATGTATGTCTGAAAGAAGAAAGCATTTCTTGAATCACCCATGCTATGTATCTAATTAAAATTTTACAATAACTAAGCAAAATTAAAAAATAAATTGAACAAATTAAAAATTCAGGTTTAATATAAAATATTTTTTCTGTTAGGTTACAATTCTAATTTCATCAAAACTTATTTTTATCACTGTAATGGTAAAAGAATAAACACACATATGTTTAAAAAATTAGTTTATTTTACTAATTACATACGTTCACATCTTTTTACTTCCTTTACTTGGAGGCCTAAAAAAAATATAATTATTAAAAAAAAAAATTGAAATTCTAGTTATACATAAGGCTAGTTAGATATTTACTAATATATTCAACTAAAATAAATACCTGGAGGTAAGGATTGCTTCAATTTCTCTGCCTTCTCTTTGTCTGTGATTACAAGGGTGTACAGAAATCGTGAACATCGAACTTTGAATTTAACATTATCAGAGTTCTTCTTAATTTTTACAGCTAAATTATTAAATTAAAAACAATATATATAGATATATACACATACATATGTACCAGAAATATTAAAAATGAAATTCTTTTTATCTAAATACTTACACTTTGCATCCTTCCTTCTGGCTTTCAGAAGAAAGTCTTTAATCTCCTTAATTTCTCGGGGCTAAAAAATATTCTAAGTTATTCACTGCACCATTTACATTATGGTTATGTACACTGATTTAGTATATTTTTAATATATCCGAGTTTTATACAGTATTATATAAATTATAATAATAAGAAGATATTATAATCATAAATTATAATAAACAGTCTACGAATAAACATGTAACAGATATTTACCATTATGAACAGCAAAGTATATCTAGAATCACCTAGAACAAACGAGAAAAATGATTACTCCACCACTGAATTCTAGAAATTTCTAAATTCATAATAAAAAATATATATTTATAGTAAGTGTAGTTAACTTACAATAAAAAAAGCAAGGATTTCTAATTAAAAGTTGGATTTTAAAGTATCATATGCTAAAATTACACGAACCTCGTTACATTAACACCGGAAGAAGAACACCATTTACCTATGAAGCTGATCAAATGAGCAACAAAATATTATTCGACCAAAGATTGTATAAATATAATAAACATTAATGATTAAAATAATTAATTATCATTGTATTAATTTTATATTACTTAGTTATAATATACGTTGTAATATTATATTGAACATTATTTAACAGTTTATGTATTAAGTTAAAAAAAGGTCGTAATAGTTAGAAATACAGAAATTTCAGGTTGGTTTTTAAAATAAGTAAATTACTATACAAATAGATAACAAAACAGAATTTTTATAGTAAGTTACTATTTAGGTAAGTAACAAACTAGAATTTTTCGAAGTTACTGAACAAATTATATAATTTGAAACAAACATTTTTATCTTCAGAAGCAATCATTTTATTTTTCATACATCTATTAGTATATAGATATATATGTAGTTGCATTTTAATATACTGGGTTAAGTTATATTGATAAATTAAATTGTTTTCTACTGTTGTTTAAACCACTGGAAAGAAAAAGCATTTGATTTTGGCGCTTTTTACTGATTCTTTAATTGCACAGTGTAGTACATATGTATATATGCTTGTATGTGCATGTGTATGTTATCATATATGTTCCGTCAGTCATCTTTTCGTATTACAATCCAGAAGTACAGTGTACTACTTCGCAACGGGTTGTCGAGGATATAAATTTATACTCGAGCATCACGTTTGCATTTTATCATATCAGTGAACATAATTTATTGTTTTGTAATTACGTAAAGGTTGAGCTGTTTTGTTGAAGAAGAGCTTTAAACATTTAAAAAAATGGATAGCCCATTACCGCATATAATAGAGAGCGCGGATTGTGATGGTTCAACGAAACCAAAAGACAGGTTAGTTAGTCTTCTTGATCAAATCGAAGTGCATGTAGAACAGTTGAGGAAAGATGCCTCTAGACTCGAAGAAGAAAGAGATACACTTCTGACTACCTTAGACACGCTTAGAAACAATGAAATCTTAAGCGGATTGGAGGAAAGTAAGTATTTATATTACTTGTTCTAGAAATGTAAGGTCAGCTCTAATTTATCTATTTAATTATTTGTAGAAACGTTTATAATGTTATTAAGTATCACAGTTTTGGTGCTTTAATATTTTTATATTATATCGTAATTGGTCAAATAGTAATTTTTTGTTATATTCACATATTAGTAATTTTTATGTTTATAATCATTTTCGTGGTTTATTAAATATAACCTATAAAAAAAGATCACAATTCAAAATAACATGTATTTTTTAAAATAGCTGATAGAGATGATGTGCTAAGGTATGCAGATAGACTGTCTATGAGATGTTTAACTGTTGACATTTTGGTCAAAGTTCAACGTGATCAGATTCAAGAAGAAGCACTGCACCAGGTATACATTGTTTATCTTTTATACTATATTTGATATTAATACTTTGTTTTGTTTAACATGTATACTGGTTGATTTAGGTAAATGGTTTGATCGATAGTCTAGTCATTAGTCTTCGTGATGATCCAGCTGGAACTCGACAGCGTTGTGCATCTTTTATGAATGCCTGTACTTCACAAGGTTTTGGTCTATCTGATAAAAACTTTGAAACAGCTATCCTTGGATGTACTATGGATGATCAGAAACGAATAAGAAAAAGATTGCAAGGATTATTGGATTATATTGATAAAATGCATACAATTCAGTTACTATAAAAATTAGAACTAATTTAGGAGGAAACCAGATAAGTCACTTTTTAAATGAACAATTAATTTGTTTTAATTGTTCTAAAAATGTGAAGAAAATAAAAGCTGATTAAAGCAGGGTGCTTGATGGTGATTCAATGGTGAAGTCTATGGTAAATGTAGAGATTTATATATTTATGACTTATTTTCTTTGCATATGTTACTTCTATACCTTGCCATTTTGCGAATTTGCTTTTGTGCACTTTGTATCTGTATTTGCGTATTAATTATAGTAGGAACTAATTAATCGCTTATAATACAAATTATGAATGTCTTCATACTTATTTAAAAAGTTTTAAAAATTTAAGTTCATCTAGGTTTTGAAATAAATCGTTATAATATTATATAGATAATGAAGCTACAGTTAAGAATAATAATCTTACTAGAATCTATATTTTAAGAGGAATGAAATGAATTATATGTGTGCAAAGCGAAATGTATTATATTAGGTAACCTTTGATTGTTAAGTAATAAAACTAAGATTTACTTTTTTTTACAAAGAAAGATATTGATATATACGTTATTGAAATTTTAGAAAATTTAATCTTTGTATGGATATCATATATATATGTGACTGCTGGATAGTCATTTTGATATGCCTACAGTATAACTTATTGATTACTTAAAATTAATCCTACTATGAAAAACTTTATTAAAAGAAACAAAGAAAATGCAAATTGCATATTAATTTGAATTGCGTACAAATCGTGGCTTTAATCATCTTGCATTTTAAATATAATTAAATAGTATGTATAATTCTTTATAGAATTCTAGTTAAAATTATTATTTAGAATGGAATTTATAATATTTTGCATATCAAACTTATTACAGAATTAATAAGGATCTTTGATGTAGCTTGGCACAGTTTCCAACATCTATTTAATTCATATGGGTTTTTTTTTATTTTATATTATTTTCATAATTACTATGTCGTTAAAAAGATTACTGATATACTAACATATTGCCAGTCCGTTTTAGTCATATAATCATTATTTACTTTTTTATAGATTTAATTGCAATATTCTTTAAGCTTCATAATTCCTTTCAGTTTTGATATAAGTTTGAAGTTTTTAACTATTGTACAGTTTATAATAAAAATATTTGCATAAGAATTTAATTTTTTCTATTTACTTTTTTTAACATAATAAAATCAATAAAAGTAAAATGATACATGTAATTCAAATACAATGAAGTAAATAGAAATTTGCATCCAATATTTTTTATTCATCTTCTAATATTTATTCTTCTTTCTTTGTAAAACCTTCATTAGTATTTGATGGTGTTAGTAAAAATATATTATTTAAAAATCGCAACGCTTTATTTTTACTTATTTTTTATCATTACCACTCACAAAAAAGGTGTCTTGTCAACATATCATTTCTTTCCTTACAAACTAAAATATTTGGTTAACCATTATATCAGTAGTTGTTAAAATATAAATTAATGTTTATAATATTTTCTAAGAATTTGAAACAGTTTAAAACAATATTAGACATTCTATTTTACTGAATCACTATGTTTAAAAAGTACAATATTAGTTTTTTTTTACTGATTACTTAACAGTTTTCAACTCTGTATATAATTCAACATATAGTAAAAAGATTCTGTTGATCTTCTCGAACGTTCATTCTCGATAAATACAAATAATATATTTACAGAAATATAAAAAACTTAAAATTCTTAACACAGGTATAAAAAAAGTACTTGTAATGTAAAAAACTTACAAAACATTTAAACAATAAAAAGTGCTCAAACATGAAATAATTAACGTATTTACATTGTGCATTTATTCTAATAGCAAGTTGATAGATTTGAATGAATTGACTATATGTCATAAGAAAGCTTATATATATGCATTGTTTTTATATAAAACATTATCCTGATCGTGACATTTGTTACAATTTCTTCTGTTTTGTACTCCAAGTACCTCCATAGACTTCTTTCCTATTTTTTACTGAATAAACAAATACTTTGTTACCCAAATTGAGTGTTTTTTTTTTTATTCAAAGTATAGAGAATGTTAAATACGTAAATAAAATAAACCGAAGAAAATTATGCAGCTACAGTTTTATATAGATGTTCATCAAAGTAAGTGTGTATCGTAAGATAATCGACCTAACAATGTTTTTGATATTCCATATCGTGCCTATTTTATAACGATAAAGCGCCAAACCAATTAGTAGAAAATAATCATGTAACAGTTATTTATATCTTCATAAATATGAATATATCAGTCTATACATGGTTGAAGAATTCGTTACAACTTTCCACACATATTTTATCCATGCAAAGACTAAAATATCCTACAAGCGTTTTTTACGAAATTCCGTTTCTTCTGATTCTTTGTCTTGGCTCCTGGCCGCAAAACTATAGTACCATTCCCTGTACTCCGACCACACGTGGATCCATTTGGACTAAATGCACCTGTAACTCAAATTCATACATATATTTTCATAAATCGTAAAATGTACAGTCACGTGCTAAATATAGCTAACAGTATCTGAATTTATGGTACAACTTCCTACATTCCAGTTTGGATTCATATACTAATATGTTATTATAAATAGATATATCCTATAAATAATTTTACATACATTAATTAATGTACTTCATTATCTCTGTAAATGCTATAAATAGTTAAGCAATTGCATGTACAATTTATGTTAACAAATAAACTGATTACATCAGTTTTCATTTATAACTTTTTTTATTTCCAATCAGAAATTACACTCGAAAGAAACTTACTAATTAACAACAGCGATTAAACATTCATTTGGCAAAGTAAGTGTAATTTATGTCTCATTCCCACACTTTTACCTCTTACACTCGTGAAATTACTCTCTGATAATTATGTTCTGAATATTTTCGCGGCCGAAATGTAACTGTTCCTTTCGTTCGACGAGAAAGTAGACCATTTTAGTTATACAATTAAATTGCCACACAAGGAACACTCGTATAATTTGCCGTCGCTAGTTGATGATTCATTGTTAAATCCATTTAATTTCCGTTTTATCAAAGTTAATTTATCCTGAAACGTTTCCCCGCGTCGGAACTATCAATGCACAAAGAAAAAGGTTTATTCTTTGAGCAACGTCTGATAGCACGTGAAAAATATTACACAAACCTGTATTTGAATATATGTTACGTACGGATACACTCACGTTATTCAAGAATCAAGATCAATGCTTACGGTCACGCGATGTGAAGATGTATTTTCACCTTACAAGAACGTGCTGCCTAAGGTTATCGACGTTAAACTAGCGTAGATAAGCGATTGTTTTGACAATCTTGATGTTTAATAAAATTCATTTTTGTTACGTTGTATCAAGTAATTAAACAAATATATTTATTAGTAATCGCACGTATAGATTTAAAAAAATAAAAATTATAATTTTTTTGTTCATAAAATAAAGAAACTTGCTAATTAATTTTTTAAATACTTTGTATAATACGTTGTTTATGAAAATGATCTTTTTGGCTTAATTTAGTATCCAAAAATCCTACATTACGTTTACCTAATTATACAGTATACTGAAATAAGGTCGCACGCGTCCTTGTGCTACCATAACTGGCTGGTCTATACTGTGTCTGCTGGTCAAATACTGACCAAGATAGACTATTTGGTTAAATCTAGGTCAACATTTAACCCTTCCTTTGCCTTATCCGCGTCCGCTTTGTGGCAACGTTGAAACGGATTTCGAGTGTTTCAAGACGGGAAAGAAGAAAAAAAGTGAGAAGACACAAGGCTAAATAATCGCAAAAATAATCGAATCCGCCCAATACATCTGTTTTCTCACGAACCACGAACGTGATGACAATATACTTAAAGGAGACGAGGCAGCAGAATCAACTCGTGCATAAGTACAAGCGCGTGTATCCGGCTTAGTTAATACATTATGCATCTTCGCGAGAAGTTTCCAATAAAGCACACTGTTCCTTTTCACACACATCCATTGTCGGCTAAAACAACTGGTCAGCGGCGTCTTATATCGGATCGGTCACATGCGATTCGACTCTCCACACCATTGTTCTCTCGTACATACAAATCGATGAGAAACTGCGATCAATGAGATATCGTTCATTAACGATTTTCTGTGTTGTTCGATGCACGCTTGAAATGAACGAATCCGTGATCCGTCCATAAAATCGCTAAAACGATTTAAAACACTTTCTACGGTTTAATGTATTACATTGAAGGAAGGAATTACTAAGGAATAGTGCTATGCTAAGAATAAAGATACCATTGCTATAATATGTCGAAAAATCTCACGCGAAGGTCATTTTGCACTGTGATCGAGGAGAAAACGTGGTTCGAGAAGATAAAAAGGATCTACTCACTTATTACAGAAGGAGATCTAGGCCCAGTAGAGTATAATCTTAGGTCATCTTGATAATCGTCGTCGCAGTGACGCATCTCGTGAAGACATCGTGACGCCAAATGCCGGAAGACGCTCATGACGCCAACGTCCTCTTTCACGGACGTTCTTAGAAGCTTACAACCTAGGGCACGACCAAGTCTCTCAGCTTCGTCCCTGAAACAATGCTATGCTCGAGATTACTCGAAATTGCACCGCTAATTAAGCAAACGAGGAGTTACGCTTACGGATCAATGACGCACTGATCAACGAGGTCCATCTTGTTTTGTACAAGAACTGTGGGAATTTCGCCGCACTCGTTCTCCACCTGCAAAACAAAAGAGATTGTCGCTATCAGTCTGCGAACCATCCGAGATTCAAACTCTGTTTTTATTTTCTTCTAATTAATGCTAACAAAGTGCTACTGTCCGCGAACATTTTGTTCGCTTTAACAGTTATCGTTAGATTAATTGCGGATTAAGTAAATCCCTACTTTACCATTTAAATCTTGAACGTTAAGGTTTTGTCTAAGTAGGTAATTTTACGAGAAGATGCAAAAATGGAAATATTATTTCGAAGTAGCGTACGATTTACAGTGACAACTATTCGTGCCGATTTATACCTGTTCAAGGTCTCGGTTACACCTTTCCCGACTGTGTTTCTCTGCAGTGCAAGAAAAAAGCGAACATACAAGTTTCTACGAAAGGAATTCGAGAGCGTGTCTGATGATCTTGAACGATGATCAGGAATCATCTGCCGGTAATATACTTTTTACCGTATCCCTCATAAATTACTTACAGTCGTATTACGAATCCTATTCGAAAACCTTACTATTTTGCTAGAATATTTTATAGCAAATCTTTCGAAATAATTTTAAATTTTTCTTTTACCTTTTGGTCATCGTTTATCGTTTTATTTCACAGTATTGTCGACTTTCGATCGCTGGCGTTGTTGAAACACTATATTGTTCTGTTCAACCAAGTGTACGCGCAGCAAGGAGGGATCGTTAAGGAACACCGTATAAAACTGCGATCCTGTAAGAGGGTACTTTTAAGGCATCACCGTCAGTACTCACACTAACAAACAATCGCGTGCGTTCTCTTTACTTTAGACGTGTTCTACGCTTACGACGGTAAAGGGAAACCGGAAAATATATCGATGAGAGATTCAGTTTTTCATGCTCGCTTAAGTCGTTCGAAAGATTCTGTATATGTTTATCATCAGATAAAATATCTTAAATTATTCGAAGCTACATCAGGTAACATTGATGACATTAAAGTGTTCGAAAAAGAACATAACCAAAATGTCATAAAATAACCTCTAACAATAATAGCTGCTATACTACGTAAAGTGTGTACTGATCAGTAACGCTATAATAATTCCAATTAAAAAATGAAACCGTATCGTTTACACAGTTTCGCCGACAAACAAGGCAAAGATACAATTAAAGACACGAGTGAATTGAAACGAATGAAAATGAATATGCATTAAAAGTATATGGCGCGTGTAACTGAATCCTCTATCGGTAGAACACGATCCGACAAGGATATTCACCGCACATTTTCACGAAACAATCTAAAACCGATATATCGCTACCTGTGGAAACCATGTGCAGCCGTGGAGCGACTTAAAATCAGCCCCCTGCTTTAATGGCACCTTCACTTTCACATTCCACCATCCGTCGTGACTACCTACGTACGGGAACGTGCTCGCAGCGATTCGCAGCGCGCGGTGTGCATGTCTCGTGTGCACGGAGAGTCGTACCTTCAGCTTCCACGAAGGAATGGCGTCGAAGGAATCCCTGTCAGTGGCTGAATAAGCGAGGACGCAGGCATGGGCGCCGCGATAATAAGCCGCGGTGATTGCGTCGAATTCCTCCTGACCGGCGGTATCCCACAGCATCAGTCTTACGTCCTCGCCATCCACCCTGTGGAAACAACACAGCGTCGTTTAAGAGAAAGCTTCTCGTAAAAGCCGGGTGGTGCATTTCTGTGGCGAAAACCCTGGCGCGCTCAACTTTGTATATAATTATTTTAGGTTATTGGATCAAGCTTGATGCTGTGATGCCAGACTGAGGACAGGAGTTTTCAAGCACACCCCCTTCCATTACGCACACTACCGCAGTAAGCGCGGTAAGTGAGCTCAGCATTTCGGACGGCTAAAAGAATAATAACAGATCATTGCACAACATAGTAAAATGAGCTAATAATGTTTATTTCATTAGAAATAAACTCTGTTTCCATTTCTTATTGGTCGATCGATAATTTTACAGAAATATTCATTCGATACGTAAGATGGCCGAATATTTTGGGAGACCAAACGTAGGTAGCGACTTACGAAATGAATTAAACAGTTAAATTAGATTAATTTTGTATCGAAGATTAGGTTTTCATTTTGCATTAACACTAAAGAGTTATTTAAACCCGTTAAAGGTTTTAGCTTTGTTATTAGCTTGTTCTTAGGACGTTCTAATTCCCTGTTTTCTCATCGTCTCGTGAACGGGAACCGAGTGAAATGATTTACGATCCCTTCGCGCTTCTGAAAACGCGGCGAACGTGTGGTGTGTATACCGCTTCGTAAACCGACAGGGACGATGAAATGATTTATACACGTTATGGGGCTTCTAGATTGCATTATACAGGGTGGACGAATTAAAATTGATACGATTTCAAAGAATGTTCAACGTGGTTTTATTTATTTATTTTTTAAGTAAATTCTCAAGGTCACCTTCACCTTTTTTTATGTATAACTTTATCATTTGACAATTATAATTATACATAAAAAACAAACATTAAGGTGATCTTGAAAAAGAATTTTAACGTCGTCATTTCGAAAATCCTTCCAAATCGTGTCAATCTTTATTCGTCCACTAGTTACGAAAATAATCGAGTTGGTCAAGTTAGATAGTCCACCCTGTATACATACATAGCATGTCATATTCGCGAGTCAAGTTCGATTCTAAACGTTGCCACTTTCGTGCTCAAATGTAAGAATTCCTTCGTCGTATGTTCTCGTTCAGAAAAATATTTTAGCAACTAGCCGTTTCATTGCAGAAAGGTATGCATGTGTATGTGTAATACGAGATTGAATGTTCTAGATAATAATAACGAACCTAGGGTAATAATACGTATCAATCTGCTTAATAAGGGTAATAATACTGAAACGACAGAGAGAAATATTTCTTTTTGCTCTTATCCGTCATCCAGCCGGTAAGTAAATCGCTATAAAATCATGCGATCGAAGCAGAGCCGGACTTAGGTGTAGGACTGGGTAGCTTATTTAGGCTTAGTAGTTATGAGCTTTTAGAGGGTGACGAATCTAAGGAAAATTTCTTCTATATCAACAGGTGTATGAAGGAGAACCTCGGGTTGCCGAAAAAGTTTTGACTAGGGGGCGCCAGTCGAAACTGAAATCATTAGCACACGTTAGGACAAAACTTACGCGACCATCTTTTAGGTAGCATGCGCTGATTGCGTTAAGATCGGAAAACCCTTTTACAATCTCTTTTGTGGATTTTCCGAAAAATACCACGCGAGCCGATATTTCGACTTTCCAATCTGTAGTTTAATTTGAACAGACGTAAATGAAAACACGCCAGTTTCCGATCGATTGAAAATAGTGTGAACATATCTTCATTTTTATACAGAATATTTTGAATTTAAACATTTCTGAAAATGTTTTTTAACGTATTGCTAGACAGTACTCGGAAAACTTGTAAAGTGCCAAAAGGATTAACCCTTTCGTCCCGGGATATAAATATTGATCCAATAGTAATCACAAATCATTTTCAAATCGTGGTGGTACATATGTGTACCGTTCGAGACGAAAGGATTAATGAATTTTCGCCGAACCTGCCTAGAACTAATTAAACGTCTACGATTCCTCCTCATCTGCGTCTATTACGCTTTTCTTTAATTGCGGTGTGATGCAAACTCGATAGCTCGAGGTGGCGAAAACTTTGGTCCGCCCCTGGCTCGAGGACGCGTGCACGGGACTTCGGGCCGTGAAATAATGTTCCTGCGGCGGACGAACGCGTGCAAATTAAATAAAATCGGATGGAAGGCTGTCGTGACGAAGGTCACCGGTAGCGGTACCCTGTACTTAAAACAGTCGATGCATATGCATGAACCTGTAACGTTCTTTTCTTCCTTTTTTTTCTTTTTTCTTCTTACTTTTTCAAGAACTGTCTACATACATATTCCAAAATGTTTTGAAATGTTTCATATCTTGCAGAACTACTAATTTATTATTTTATAATGTTACTTAATATATCAACCTGATTAAATGTTATACAGCAACGTAAATTTCAAAATAAAATATTCTGTTTTTAAACTTGCACATAACTGTTCAGTTGAGCCAAATTAAACAGTATTTTTTGGACGCAACAAATTCCGTTTTATTTGTGTGTCAAGAGGTTAAAAACTCTACAATTACACCTGTACGTAACTCGTAACTCGTAACTTATGCCACTTGAAACTGATAATAGAGATCCGTGACAATGAGATGTATTAAAAGTGTTATAATTTCAAAACGATGCCAGACAAGCCGTTTTCGTCCACCGTGCATCGCGGCGACTAATTTGAAATCAGCGATCCGCTTGAGAAGCGTGAAAAGGGAAAAGAGAAAAGCCGGCCGCGTTTCTCTCGAACGAGAATCCGTAAGAAGATCGCGAGAGATCGGCTACCGATACATGCGATTCCGTTATTTGATTTAACGATCCCTCCCCCCCCCCCCCTACACCGTTCTGGAAGCTTACGATGACACGTCTTTACTTCAGAATGAGCGCGGTTAAATTGGTTGTCGGAGAAAAAGGGGAATGGTTTCGGTTAAAAATCGCACACGGTACTTTTTGTTGCCATTATATGATACGCATAACTATAAGAAATTCTGCTTGACTTTTATTCAGTAGAGTGAAATGACAGGGCTCAGGTGTGTATGAAATGAAGTGAAGTGATTAGAATATAATAATATATATTTAAAACAATGTAATAGTAACAACTTAGTACTAGTGTTTTAACACTAGAACTACCGACGATTACAGTGTACTTATTTGCATGGAGCAGATCAAATTGAAAATTACATAAAAAAATATCGAATACACAGAAAACAAATCTTTATTTATACCTTCTGCAAAAAATCGTAGCAAATTTTAGAAGCTTGGTAAAGTGAATTTATAAAGTTACTATGAATAATCCTCGATCCGTCATTTTGGCTGCTCTGGTAGTACTAGTGTTTCAATGCCAGTTCACAAACAAATCCCTAAAATCCTAAATCGTCATTAACAGGCGGCGTCTAATTCTCACTCGAAACCCCGTTCCCTTCCAACGAGTAATTCCCAAGTTCTCAGATCGTTGCACGTGAAACGGCAAATTTTACTTTCTCTCTTATGAATTTACAAGAATTCTTCGGCAAATGGTGTGTACGTATTAGGTGTGCAAATTAATTCGGTGCCTTTTTCATGCGAAACTGACCTTCCTAACTTTTGAATTTTTCCTAACTCAAGTAAACGTTGCGAGAAGCATGGGTGGGTAACATCTGGTTGCAACGCAAGCCCCTGTTTAACTTCTCCAAACGTTTTTCAAAAATTTTCTTAAAATTTCTTGCCTATCCGATCTTTGAAACCACTCTTTACACGTTTTATACGTCACAGCGTAATTACCAAAAGCGGAACAAGCCATTTCTTTAGCTTCACAAACATTTTTCTTCGATTCAAAAGCAAAAAGAATGCAGTGCTTCAAATACTCCTTGTCGAACGCCATATTGTTTACTGTTATTAGGTGAAATTACGCCAGCGCCCCCTTTTCCAGAGCGTATATATATACGCTACCCATATAAGAATGGTCATTCTTCGAAGACGTATATATACGTCCGTCGGAGCGAAAAGGTTAACCGTGTTATGGTTCGTTGTGCAGCGAGCTGGTTCCACGCGGACCTCCTCCTAAGCGATTCGCCAATTTTTGCCGGTCTACGTTTCTTTTCTGGTCGCGCTGGAAGAAACGGTGGCACAAAAAGGGGCTTCGCTTCTGGAAAAGGCGACCACGATTACCGCGGGGCAAAAGTGCATCAGGAAGTATCCCACGATAACTAGTGTCGAGACGAATAACGCGCGCATTTCTCAGGCGCCTATAGAAACGCATCGGGGCCTCGGGTTCGTTCCAGAAAAACACCAGGCCTCGCAACTGTGCTTGTCCTTTTATAAGTTGAAATATCCTGCCTGGCGTTTTTGCTTTCCTTTTTTTTTTTTCAATGGTATATCGCGACATTCGCTGTACAAATTAAATTCACCTTTCGAGGCGATGCTAGAAAGCTGCGAGGGATTTATTTAGAGATTTCAAACAACACGATCATTAACACGATTTTATTCTTCAATTTTGTTGCCAATAACTCCGTAGTATTTTGAAATTTACTTGAAAGGACGCAATTCGACGGGTCCCGTAAACCTAGGGTTAATTCCTGTGCCCGTGGATAACACCCTTCCCGAGCCAACAATCGTTTCAAGGTCCTCCATAATCTTTGCACGGGCAAATAAATGGAATCGAAACCCCGAAAAGACCTCGAGAGGGTTTCATTATGCGTCTCACGCATGAACAATGTTTCATACGCGAAAGGATCGCGTGGAAATGTGTAGAAAAGAAAAATGAGAAATATGTACCAAGATGCGTTTTCTCGTCGAAGCTAACAGGCTAACGGAGATAAATAATTTTTTCCTTTTTTCCTGCTTTTTTTTCTCGTCGATCGAACTACTTTGTAGCCGATGTTACCAAGCCAACTCGATCAACTTGTTCGAATTTTTGTTTTCTCTCGATAAACCGATCTCGCAACGATCCGATTTTATACGAAAAAGAGAAGTTAATGTTTCGTTACTTCAACATTTCGTTTTCGGATCTTTTTCTTTTCCAATCAATCCGCTGGCTGTAGAATTTTATTTCTTAACATTGCGGTTATGCGAAAATTGCGAAAACCGAGGACGAATCTCGAGAACCCCTTTTCGCAACCACGAGGTTAAAGAGTGAGATCCGACGACGCGAAACAACCGAAAAGAAAAATTAAAAAAGAAGCGCTTCGTTGATCTTAATCTATGCATTGTTTCATTTACAAAAAATTGTTGACGTTATTTTTCCGAACAAGACGTCGCGTTATCTCTTTTACCAAAAAAGAACGAAAAACCTTCTTTGTTATACTTTTTATATATTTTTTCTTATGTTTTTTTGCACTTACTCGATCTCTCGCTCCAAAAAATCAACGCCGATCGTCTTCTTGTAGTCCCTGGTGTAAGTGCCTTTACAAAACCTTTGGATCATCGACGATTTCCCCACAGCTCCGTTACCGACTATCACCACCTGCGAACATAAATATTGCTGTATGCATCCCATCGTCCAATCGATCGATCGATCGAAACCCGTATCACCGACGCCACGATGTAAATCGTTTCGTTACGAACGATGGATCGGTACCGTCCGTCATTACGGGCAATTTCGAGTCGAGTGGGGGGGGAGGAGGGATACCGTGCGTACATGCACGATCATCTGGAAGATGGACTTTCTAAAACCTGTACGTCGAGACGAGCAAAGAAAGAGCATAGATGTTCCTGCGGTTAATTTCTCGTGCAACTTTCATATCAGTCGATTAACCGTACAAAACGCTCGTCGAATAAAAATGGTCGGCTCCTTCTCGCTTTACGACAACATGCAAATCGATTTTTATCTGGGAAGGATTCGAGGAGCTCGTTGGAAAATAGACAGAAGAGAAAGAGAAGAAAAAGAGATTCTAACCACAACCCACGACTTATTTCTCGAATTTCTGCCAAATGTACTGCAGATTTTTATTCAGACAGTACTTCAAACCAAGTAAATCATCATACGTATAAATTTACCTTTCCGTTGTGCAACCAGTACGCGAATGGTTTTGTTCGCGTAGAACATAGGAAATATAAAAATTAATTGCCGTCTCACATGTATGTCGTTGGGTTCCCAATGGAATTCGTTGTGTCACAGATACGCAACACTGGAATAGCGAATTTGTTAATTGCATGGACAATTCGAATATTCTGAATAGTAATAATGTGTACGATTAAAAATATCCGGATAATTCGGATGATACACAAAGAGGAGAAGAGCAGAGGCACGGGCGCGATTTCTTGTCCCTCTTACATTCTTACAATCACTATGTTTTGAGAGGGGGAAAACTTGGATACCCGAAATCCGGCTTACGAATACTTGCAAACATTATTATTCGGACAATTGGCGCACGGTAGCGACCGAAGCGACACACGGTTGACGAGATTGAAACGAGCAATAGCAGTAATCCTAACAGTCGAAAAACGATTAACGTACAGTAGAGTTGCGAATACTGTTATCGGGAACGGAACCATGATTGCGCGAGAATGATCTGCACTTCGTTCGTTTCAATGGTTATTAATCATCTCATCGATCGAGGTTGTGTCTCGTTGATCGAAACGACCGAACGCCTGCCATTCGAGCGCAAAAATATGAGACAGGAATGTTGTCCAAATGCGTGCGATAAGTAGGAAGCGATCGATGAAAACATCGTAACGAAGCGCCACTTTTTGATCCACAGGCTCATAAAACTCTCGGTATCCACGACACAGTCGCGCATTAAAGTTCATTACGCAGCATGTAGAATTGCTTGGTTCTTGACAGCAATAGATTCCACCGATCCAACGCGACACGATGCTTTCTACACGGCGATGGTGTAGCAGTGTGTATACATCGGTTCACGGTGAAAATTGTCTGTCACTTTTATTCCTCTAACTTTGCCTAAGAAATGCGTTACACCAGCGGTTCTCAAACGTTTCCTCTGAACCGGACAGCAAAATTCGGTTGACAATATGACGGACCTTCGATATTTTGCACGATTTAATTTTTTTTTTCTTCTTTTGCCGGTTAAAGTTGAACTTTGCCTGTTTTCGGAGTGACTTATTTCAACCGGTTTTCCGTTGGATCATGGAGTCCCTAGACACACCAAACGGAATCAAACTCCTGAACGTAATAATATTCCATCTGTATTGCTGTTCTCTTGGACGTATACTTATGCTGGAAAATTACGCAGTTATGTTAATTAATAACGCGCTTAAGACGACAGAAAATGATAAAGAGGATTTTATATTATATATTAAATATGAAGCTTCTTTCAATTAACGTTTAAATTTTCTGAACTATAAATTTAACGCATGATTTAATACAAAATTTTAATTATTATTCTGCGAAGCTTTGTACTCTTCGGTTATATCGCACGGTAAGTGATAAATACAGAACAGTTTCGTTATTCATAATAAATTTTGTAGTAATTGCATTGAAACGTGTTCGACGAGTTTCACTGTGAGTCACTGCATAATGTATACGTTGCCGTGAAACATGAAATATGACACTGTCAATTCATCGTCAACGACGAAAGTCAACGGAATGACCATAATAAATGGTAGCAGCATTCGTGAATGAGGAACTATCGCAAGTTTAACCTCGTTTCTACGATTGATATCGGTTCTAAGAATACGTTTTGGAGGGATCAGGATCGAGAGGGCAAAGGCCTGTTCTCCTATTAACGCCGGTACAACGGCGAATAATGGTCTGCATGGGGAATGATCGATAGGACAAGGGGATTGTTTCGCCTTGGGGGCATTACGTTCGAAGATGAATAAACGCGTGAAGTAATAAGGCGAGTCGTCTGGTTAAAAATAAGCATAGCGCGCGAATGCGCTTTTTACGATTTCAGGTTGATTAACAGTTTTTCATGTACAGTTACCACTAGCAAGTTATAATTTCAAGCGAAGAAAAAAAGGAAACGCTTAATTATGAACACATTCTCACCGATCTCAAAGGTGTGCCATCACTTTCCGTCGATTGTGTAAAATTATTACTGTTATCGTTAATCCAACAAGGACCAACGTTGCGTTAAACGCGACATTTCATCTGCAGGATTTTCCGGTCAATTTTCATACGTCGTGGAATTTTGTTTTTCAACGCATTACAGCGAACCTCCGCGATCCCTCTTCGTTATAAACCATAAACGCTGAAAAGCAAAATTTGGCAATGCAAAATTAACCGAAAAGTGATTACAAACGAGATGTAACGCTCATCTGCCGTTGGTCCCTTAACTGGGTCGAACTGTCCGATTCCACGCGCGACACGACGTTACCATCTTGTAAGAGCAACACAAAGTGTCGTTCGAAACGTGTGTAAACTCCTTTCTGATTTCTTTCTGCAGCCTTGCCGGGCTCGTAGAATATAATTATATTCCAAGCATAACGATTCGTCTGTCCGAGAATACGATATATTTCGTTATGTGTGAAAATCTATTAAGAATCTCGACAAAATTGTGGCCACTAGGGCGTCGCACCTTGAATAATTCTGCCAAAATCGAGATAACGGTTCGTCCAAAGCAAGAAGTAGGTTAAGTCGATAAAGGACCCCAGGTCCACCCGAACCGGTCCTATCGTGATCGAGCTTCTGTTGGAACTTACGTATACAAGGCGTATGGGATGTCCGATATACCCTAATAAACGTACAGTGTCCCTGAAATTAGGCGATGATCGTGTCGGTGATTATAAAAGTTGTCGAAGTCAAAAAACATCTAAAAAATGCTTTATTAATTGAATGTATATATTTAAGTAATATTTTTATGTCATTTGTATAACCTGCACGTGTTTATTTCAGCATTTGTATTTTGAAATAGCATAAAGACGTGTTTAGTGTTATGTATAGTACAATGTATCATTCAGAATGCCTTGAAAGATTATTGTACTGTTAAAGTTGGTTTCACCTGACTTCTGAAACCCCCGGTATACGCAGTATCTCACGTTAATCTACAACCGGTCATTAGAATTTCACGAAGACGGAGGTAGGGG
This sequence comes from Tetrapedia diversipes, assembly GCA_033822845.1. Taxonomy (NCBI): domain Eukaryota; kingdom Metazoa; phylum Arthropoda; class Insecta; order Hymenoptera; family Apidae; genus Tetrapedia; species Tetrapedia diversipes. The sequence continues at coordinate 344,213 of JAOPTO010002283.1, forward strand.
ACGCCAAGGACATTTCAAGGTCATTCACGTTTATTTTAGTGAAACGTCACAGTTTTTTATGATTTTATGACACAGTATACTATGGTTGAATTATAACACGATTCATAAGTCCCGTAATTCGACGAAAATAACATTATACAGGTCGAATAAACAACAACAAAAATTAACAATATATAACACATTATTATTTACGGGAAAATAAAAGGTATTTTCTATTTATCACTAATATTATACATCAACATTAAAAATCGAAAACTTAATGTAATTTGTATAATAAGTAATAATTTTGTGGAATGCTGTATAATCATATATTAGATATCATCGCGCTAGAAATTGTACTATACCTTATGAGGAAATTTTATATTATATCAGAACCAAGAAGGATCGTAGTAATGTACATTCTTGAGACTTTTTTATAGTCTCGTAAACCGTGAGCTTTCACAGAAAATATTTCAACACAGAATACCGATTTCATATTAATTCTGTCGAAATAAACAGAAATTATGGTTATTAATCGAGATGCGACCAGTCTCGATTTCTTAATAACATCTATAGAATACTATAAATAACTCAGCTAATTTAGGATATTGTAGCACTTAACTAAGAAGCACCTAAGTAAGGATCTTCATTACACACCGAATTATCTTAATTACAATTTTCAACCGTGATTCGAGGACACTTATTGAAAACGAGCGGTATACTAATTAAATCTGTACATGCCAATCGTAGGAACTACTGAAGCAATTTAATCTTCTTTTCTTATAATTTTATCTTCGACAATAATATATTCCTTCCAAATGAAAAAAGAAATTGAAGTTAACTTTAATTAATCAGTAAAAGTATAATATGTTTTGAACAAAGGAAACTACGAACAGCAAGATACAGTGATATGAGTATTAAACGTGAAAATTATTCATTTCAACAAATCACCTTAAAAATGTCTAAATAAAAGATACCACAGTAAAGCGTTTCATTCCTAGCAAATTAGTACTATATGTATACTGACAATGGAAAGTATTAACATTGATACTTACTTAAAAATATATAAGCATTAATACTGATACTCACATCAATTTTAGTGTTGGTAAATATAAAAAAAAACGAGTTTTAAGTGAATAATTTTAAGTAAGGTTTATTTACTACATAATACATAGTTATTAAATAACGAATATTAAAAAGACGTTAACGCAAAATAATCCTGAAGGTGTGCAAACGCTCTATTCAAGTGCGTGTTAATTTGGTTGCACATTTTTATGCAACGAAATAAGGTGTAACGATTTACAGATACACGCATTGGTTATTCAAAGTGTAGACAAATAAGAACAGCAAAAGTAATACATATACATAGAAAAGCACATGCCTCTGAAAATGTTAGTATACATATACCGTTATAGTAATCGAAAGATAAACTGCAATCATTGGAATAGGACCATTAAAATTCAAATGTATATTTTTTTATAATTACTATGAAAATAAAGATATCACTCGTTTTGTCTTATACATGCTAGTATCATAGCTGGTTGTTTAAAAGGAATCACTAACAAATTATTTTGTTAATCCGTTAAATGAAAAAGATTTTAAATATTCCTTGATCTATTTAAAATAAATTTATACTTTTTAAAGTCGTATATTATGAACAAGAAGTAATTATCGTTAATTTATACTGCTTTTCTACTTCTACGTTTATAATTATTCTTTCTGCCAATTCCATTTTATTTTAAGAAATCGAAACTGAAGAAATAAGTAAATCATTCTTAACCTACAGTATATTAAGCCGGTTGAATTGCATATATATATATATCGCAATACAAATCTGTCACTGCGCACACTCATTTTTGAGACTCGATTTGAAATTGAACGTAAACTTTAATAAAATAATTTTCTTTGCAAGATAATTAACATTCGGCAGTTTTAAATATGATTTCCTTGTCCATATCTTTTATTCAAAACGAAAAAATGTACATCTAAGTATATGTGGTTACATTTTGTACATACAAGTAGTCTATTTCCTCTTGAATATTAAAAGAATATCAATATATTCTAATGCTCTAAAGCGTCGGTATAAAAATATTGTAAACAAAACGAAGATTTAGGTTATTGATTACCTTGAGTGATATCTCGAGTTCTTCCTCCCGCATTTTGGCCGTAACGTGATTAGCATAATATCCAGCTACAATATATCCTGCGATGTCTGCCGCTGATATTTCGTGTGAAAATTTTACCTAGCAATGATCACCTTTCACGGTATTTGGAATCAATCACCTCACACCATGATCGAAACATTTTTACGAATTTTAAATAAAAAATTCACGCACCCTTTTTTATGCATGCCATCAACATTGGCTAAATACTGTATGATACCGTGAGAGCAACGTACACACGAGACACGGGAATACGCGCAACTAGCCGACTGAACACCTGTACAAGACACCTGCTGAGATTAACTGTTTAGTAACTTTCTCTAGTAACATTTCTATTTCATATTAAGTTCAATTGCCAACCATTGAAAAAAATTTTAAACTGAAAAAATATTTCATATCTTGATAAAATATATAAAAAAAAAATAAAAATTTATTGCCTCTTTAATAGATTTAATAACTTGTAATACTATTGCTACTTTAGATTAAATCTTTTTAATCAATTTCTACACTATCTATGTTAGATAAGTAGTATAAGATTTATTTTTTAAATTATTGAATGATCACAGCAAATTCAAAACTTTTTTGCTGAATTTTAATATATGCAGTAAATATATTTTATATGAAATATTTACAATAAATTAATAAAACATGACCACAAAATAATTTACTCTATAGAAGAAACCCTAGATTACAGATGTTCAAGAAGTAGAAAAAGATGGTGAGGAATATAAAGTATTACAAAGAATGTAAAATTACTTTTTTATAATAGTTTAGAACATGTTATGTATATATATGTATACATATATACGTTTATTCATGTATTCATGTACTACTATACTTAATTATGTAATTAATATTTATATATACTGTATATATGTATGCATTCATATAAAATTATAAAGTTATACATAATGTAACTATTACATAATACACTTATATGTGAATAATTTTATTATTGACAATACTATTTCGTTAACAACGAATTTGTAACCAAATTTTTATTCTGTTTATTTAAAAAGAATTATATGCATCATTGTATTTCACTTAATTAATACTTATGTACCAGTGTATCCTTCAGGATTCAGATTAAAAATCATCCATAAAAAAATTATTGAGCTTACTGTATAAGAAACGTAAATATTTCATGCATTAATGAAATTTATATGTATAAAACAGCATTTCATTACATCCAAATAAAACTGTACAAAATATAAATATGTATGCTTATATAAAAATTTATTTTTGTACAAAATTACTTGACGTCCTACATAAATGATTCCTTTAAATTCGTACTACCATCAGTTTAGTTTAATACTATTTACTATCAGTAATATAATTTCTTAAAATAGTAATACAAAAAAATGCTTTCAATTAATCATCAGATGACCACAAAAACAATTTAACTTCCTTTCCATTTGATTTTTATACTTTTTACAATTTTAATACTCTGTTCTTGGCTTATATATTGGTATAATATTGTTTTGTTATACAATTTGTTCAGATAATGCATTCCTAAGTATAATAAACAGTAGCATTTTCGTACTTATTTGGCAGTATGTGTCATATTTATGAAGAAAACTGTATAAATGTGTTTAACAACATAAAATATTCACAATATAGTGGTCACTGACTAGACAATTCTTTTTTTTGTATTTCTAATAAGCCTTTTATATATATATTCACCCATATAAAAAGCAAAAAATATTACAAGTTCTAAGTTCATTTTACAGATATTTAATGTCTTTTCATAAATGAGATAAATCTCTTTTTTACACATAGTTTTACAAAAGTACACATTTTCCAAAAAAGAAAGTAAATATCAATAAATATGATCATATAAACATTAATGCAAATGTAAATAAGCTAAGACATGTATAACATGTTTAATGTATTTACTCTAAAAAGCTTTATAAACTTTATAAAAATCAAAAAACTACAAATCGTCCTAAGATACTTTCAAAAATTATTGTATAATTTTGTATCACTTAACTGAGAAACTACAATTTTTTAAAATATCTATAAAAGATGAAATTTGTCAACTTAATAAATTAATGACATAATATCTAATGTACAAACATATAAAAATTAAACATTTAAGAATTTAAAAGTAAGAAATAAACTGAATTAATACGAAAATCCGATCAAACGATTGCTTAAAAATAATGAATACCAATTTTGTAATTCTAAGATTACAACATATTTTAGACTATTAAATAAAAAATTAAGATATTGATAGTTTACATACTTCTGGTAATATTAATACCTTGTATACTTTTTTGTTATCTTACACACATATTATATTTTTTATGAACAATTAGGAATAATTTTTAAATTAGATGCATTGCTTTTAGTTAATATGTGCTTTTTTTAAGAATAATTGGGGGTTAACATATTCAAAAAGATTATAAAATTAGAAATAATAATAAATGTTTTAAAAATGTATCTTATATATTGATTGAACAGGTTATTTGTGAGCTTAACATATTATAAGTTAAAAATTTTGAACACAAGAAATATTATATTTCTAAGTTTTCTATAGAAAAAAATTAATAATAAAAAAAATTGAAATAATAATAGGAGGAATGATAAGATGGATAATAATCTAACTTACTATAAATCTATATCTCCAGCCCTAAATAAATCATTTTTTCAAGAATACGAAAACTTTATATAAATTGTGCTGCATCTAAAATTTGTTATTCATGTTAAATTTATAATACTTCTGACAATTGCATTATCTCATCAAGATTTATAAGTAATAAATTGTTGGTTTAAAAATGTTAACTCCCATAGATATTGTCCAAAGACGTTATCAATACCACATTTATATGTTTAGCATATAAATTTTTTAAATAAAATCTGAACTATGTTACTGTTTTTAAAGATCATTGACATTCCAATATTCATTTATGTATTCATCATTTGACAAACTTCTTCTACATTTTTATGGCAGCCAGAATATGTAACAAAAGCAATCAGTATAATTATACCGCTAAAAAAATAAACAATATCATTTATATTTTATAAAAAGAAAACTATCATGTAGTATAAAGTATACTCTCAAATATCACAAACATTCGTATTCTAAATAGAATTGTTAATTATAATAATCTACATTTATCTCGTTGCACATTCATACAGGATATTCATTATATCTTGCTGATATCATAATGAAATACGTTATAACCAAGAGCTATAGATTGTTTTAGTACTTTAATATGTAGATGCTTCTTTATATTCAGAGCCTTCCATAGTAAAGAAATCTTCTAATTTCCATTGTAATGTTTCAAAAGTTGGCCTTTTCATTGGGTCCTTATTCCAACATTCTAACATAATATCATACAACGCAGTTGGACAACCAGGTGGACATGGCATCCTATAACCATGTTCTACTTGATGAAGAACTTCAGCATTTGTCATACCTTTAAAAGTACAAATAATTAAATATTTCTGTTTCAATATCCATAAGCAAAAGTATTTTATATATCTTTAAGTTGAAAATTTATTTACCAGGATATGGTATTCTACCATAAGTAACTAATTCAGTAAGAAGAATGCCAAACGACCAAACATCAGATTTGATACTGAATTTACTGTAATTCGCAGCTTCAGGTGCAGTCCACTTAATTGGAAAGCGTGCTCCTATTCGAGCTTCATACTCATCTTCTTTAATCAATCTAGCTAAACCAAAATCTGCAATCTTTACAACATTTGAGTCTGCTACCAATACATTACGAGCAGCCAAATCTCTATGAATATAATTTTGTGATTCGAGATACGCCATACCCGCTGCAATTTGTGCAGCCATATCGATTAATCGTTGTAGATTTAATGTTTTTCCTTTTCCTATTGAAAAGAATTATAATATATATATGTAAATAAATTGAAGAATAAGAGGATATATACACATTTAAATAATTAAATAACGTAATTTTATAATACCTTGTAAATATTCTAATAAGCTACCATTCCTCATTAATTCTGTGATAATATAAATAGGTTCTTCCAAAGTACAAACAGCATATAATTGAATTAACTTTGCATGACGAAGTTTCTTCATAATTTGTGCTTCTGCTAAGAAATCTTTAGGATCCATAGTTCCTGGTTTGAGTGTTTTTATAGCCACTGAAGTTGTATTGTTCCATAATCCTTCCCACACTTCTCCAAACTGACCCTGGCCTAATTTTCTCACAAATTTGAGAGATGAGCGGTCAATCTCCCACTGATCTCGTGTGCGATGACTAAGACCCTCAGTTACAGGTTTCTCAACCTATCAACAAAATAAAGTATGCGCCAGTCAATGACTGTTAAATTTTTTAATTATACTAAATAATCATGTTATTATGATATTAGTTATTATGGCTCCTTTAAAAGTCGTACACTAATAAATAAGATAGAGAAAGTTAACTAATTATATTAGTCAAAGTTTTAAAATTTCTTAAAAACAAAATGGAGCACTGGTCTTACATTCTATTAATACAAACCTAATTAGAAGCCCATTAAGGATGTTGCTTAGGCTGTATAACTGCTCATTAAGTTCTTAACGATATTAATGTAAAATATAACAAATAGCAAATGTTGCTTAAAGTAAAATGTCTAATCTAATAGTAATCTTACAAAAATAAAAGGTACAGTAACTATTATACAAGATGCAAGTGATAAAAAGCAAACTTCAAATTATTTTATTTCATGCCCTTTGACATTCATGTAAGTTCATAAAGAAAATAATCTAAATTTGAATAAATATAGTGGCTAAGGTACATAAAACATAATTTTAGAATAATGCTTTGAAGTAGATAAACTTTTATTCTTGACATGTAATAATACTTTTCAAAAGTCATTAATACTTGTTTTTATAGATATTAATACAAAGTTATTAAATATAATTCCAGGAACTTAGTAGTTGAACACTTATGCACAATTCAAGACAAATTTATACATTCATAATTTGCTCATTATGTACATCATCAACAGGAATGTAGCACCATGTTTGAAGTGTTTTTAATGTCTTAAATTAAAAAAGAAAACTTTAAAAAAAATATTTAAAAAATTCAGTCATAAAGATTATTAAAATTATGTAATTTGATGAGACAAAAGTGTCTTCTTGATAATACTATGAACTTTTCTTTTATATTAGTACATTAAAAATTGTTCACAAAATATAGGAAGTTTATTAGATGGAAAGAAATTCTGCTTTAAAATTCTTTAATGTAGATATGATCACAAAAAAGAATTTTAAAACATATATTTTAAAAACAGATTTATGAATTTAAATTCCATATACAGGATACCTCAGGCATCAGTAAAAAATATATTACTTATTTTTCATTTAATACATTATTCATATATTTTATATAATATAGTATAATATAATATAATATACTATAATAGCAGTCTTTTTTCACATTTCACACCTCTGTCATTTGTATAACTAATACTAAAAGATGTGGGTAATTAAGTAGGAAAGTTAACAATTTGAGATATCCTGTATATTAAATAGATTTAAGCACACAAATATTGATAATAGAATATTATCTGTTACAATTCATACAAAAAAAATTTGTGTTATATACTGTCATAATGAGTAATACATTAAAATAACACACAGCCACATAGACACAAATTTATTTTGTTTTCTAAATGTGTGCTTTTAATTCTATTTCTTCTAAGAAAAAGCTATAGAATTTAGCAATATAATATCAGATTCTGAAAAGAAGTGATTTTTCTAAATGAAGAATGAATTAATGTCTTTGAAACATGATTCCATATAGGACGGGCTTGTGCTGTACGTACAGGCCAAAGACATAATGGAAAGCATTTATGTTAAAAAGAAAATTAACATGTTATGTCATATTGGGACATTCAATTTACCAAGAAAATCCAGCGGGAGGTAAGGTAAGCAATAACAGAGAAACAAACATAGTCTGTTCAGAGATCAAAGTTTGCAAGATTAATTATCAAATTAAAAGCTGTTTTCAAACCTTAATGACTTTTAAAATAAATAGCAGCAATGTATAATATGAAATACATACATATGTATGTATATGTACAATTTTCCATTTAAACTAACAGTGCATGTTTTCCTTAAAAATTAATTAAAATTTAATGAAACATAATCCTTATACACATACTTATAAACACAAGAACTTTTCAATAAATGTTCATTAGCATTCAAATTAGTGCCTTCTTTATCAATACATTTTAGTATGCTTCCTAACATTGTAAACAAGAAATGTTACAGAGCAACTTAATGAAGTATATAGTAATATCTCATTTTATATCTTAAATAATGATTTTGTACAGAATATTATTTTTATATATTTTTTAAGTAAGATATTATAGCTATCAAAAGTATTTTATCATTTTACAAAGCAAAGTCTAACTGGAGTTTAGACAGTGCTATAAATTATCTAGTACATGTAACATTTAAACATTATTACAATATTTTAATAACGTTTTCGAACCTATTTTAATTTGCTCATAGAGATCGATTTATTTATGTACAAAATTAATCATACTGCAGATATGTGTTCAATAAAGATCAATGATACCATGCACTTGTGTTTTCAGTTTTACTTTTAGCCTCATATTATGTATAAGTTATATTCAATATCAAGGAATTTCTGCAAACTTATTATATATCAAAACAAACATTTTATACTGAACTTTTTTTATGAAACTGAAGAAATTCCTTGATAAATATTTAAAAAAATTGAATAATTAAGCAGGATATTATATTCCTTAGTAAAATAATGATGTTATTAAAAACCAATTTTATACATGCAGCAAGCTGTCTAAACTCCATTTATATGACATAAGATTACATGAAGTATTGATTTGATCAAAAATTTTGTCTTACCTGTACACAGGGTTTGCAGAGATTTACACATAGACCATCAGCATCTTTACTATAATGCTCAACAAGATCCTGAAGGTTTCTAAATGTAGTTCTCCTAGCAATGAAGAAGCCACCTTCATCCAATTGTCTAATACGGTAATGTTTGACTGTATCACCATCGCGTACTACAAAAGATTTTTATTATTTTATCATAAACTACTTTTATTTATAATTTTTAAACACAGTACAAAATAAATATAATATAAATGTATTGTATTATAAATATTTTTGTACTTACCTGAGAGAGAATAATCGTTATGTCTGCTTTCAGAATCTCTGATTAAAAATGCACCATGATCATTTTCAGGCAGTAATAATTTTTTCTCTGCTTCAATTCGTTTAATTTTTCTGAAGTACCATCTAAAAATATAACAATAATTAAAATAATAAATAAAATGTGAAATACTTTAAGATATACATAAATAATCTTATTAAGTTAATAATACAGGTAATTATTATAAAAGAAAAAAAAGATATAATTTCTTTAATGCTTATATAGTCATGCAGGAAGAAGCAAAAGGAAGCATTGCTTATCTAATTGATAGTCAAAAGTGTCTGCCCATGTTGATAAAACCTCAGAGCCAATACAAGTACTGTTAGTGAAAGCAAGGTCACATTGACTAGTTGAATATATAAAAAGAAATTCATTAGGTGAAAATGTAAAAAAGAAAAGTGAATAAACAAAAATTTTTCAATTATTATACCGTAACCATAATATTTTTATAATATTCCCAGTATGTAATATTTTGAAATATATTTTAAATGAATGCATAACTGTAAACATTTATGTGTCTTGCATTCTAAATGCAAGCATATTAAATTTAGATTTTCATTCATTAGCTATTAATCTTTATTTATTGCAATGAAGATATAATTTCTTTAAATATTACAAATAAAATAATATTTTAATTAAATTTCTTTATTATATAAAATAAAACTTTTTAAAGACATATGTTTAACAAAAGAATATTTAAAAGGTTGTAAAAAATATTACTTACGGTTCTGCTTCTATAGACTTCAGCTTTGCAACATAATTGCTAGGAATATATCCTTCCTGTCGAGTTCTTTTACTTCTAGCTAACCACCAGTCCCCTTGAGTATCATTTAAAATTTCTAGATGTTCACCTTTTCTAAAACTTAAATCTTCATTTGTACGTGCATCATAATCATAAAGAGCAACAAAAATTTTTGCAGTTGGCACATCTGCATCTGGAATCTGTGGCATAGGCCTAATAGGATCTGGAGGTGGTGTTGGCACTGGACTAGCTTGAGATGCAACTGCCTCTATATTAGGATTGCCTATTCTATCAGGCTTTTCTTTTTCTGTATCTGTTGGACTGCTGAAACAATTACCCATTTTTTGTATGTAGTTTCAAATTTGTCCAATATTCAAGTTCACTATCACTGGGTCATGAAATAAAAATTCTTTTCTTAAATGTTCTTCCAATATTTTTATGTCCGATCCTTTTGGATGGATATTGAAATATGATGATGTAAATATAAAATTTTCATAACACACGTCTTTATGCAATGTTTAATACAACTTTAAAATTTCTTGTACACCTGTAGGTTCTTTCATTGAATGTGATGTAAATATACACAATCAACACTAAAGTGCACTTTGATTTTTAAAACGTTTAAATACAGATCACTAAGAAACGCGAGAAAATGCATAGGAGTCTTTAAAATACAATATAATCCGTATAATCGGTAACTTTTTTCTCGAAGCTTCTTTTCTTCTTAAGAAACTTGCAATTCTTTCTTCGATATCTAATATAATAAACATTGAACACTTGTAATTATTTAAAGATTTCAATAATAAACATAAATAAGTATTAGTATTTACTCGAATAGTTACTACAATGACACTTCATCGCGTCAGGATATGTAATCGTAACACAAACAGGTATGCTTTGTAGCTGTATGCATTTTCGTTGTGTCGTGCTTGATCTAAACTTGACGTCATAATATGACCCTTTTGGAATTCAGGTTAGATTGTAAATCAGCAATTTTATTACGAGTATTTATTGTTTTTCAATAGTACAACAATACAAATACTATTATTTCATTATTACGAATAATATGTTTTCTTTGGACATTTATTTATCGTTAAAAACCTTATGTTACATTATTTCTTTATGCACAAAAATAAAATAAACAAAATATTTAGGCTAGAAATTTCGTATTTTTAAATATAACAAAATTTAAAAGCATAACATTTTTATATAACTCTGTAATTTATAATACTTTATCAAATGAATAACAAATCGTTTGACTGAAAGAACAAAAAATATTAATTTGAAAATTTCATTACACTTGAATTATTTTTGATAGACTTATTTATGCAAACATACACATAAGCATACCTTTTTTTTCAAATAAAAAATAAATAATACAAGAATATCTTTAAAAACGTTTAAAAAGTAAAACAAAAAATGTGTAAGTATTTAAGTATATAAGATCTAATGTAAAATCTAAATTTTAATTTTAAACCAGCACCTTAAGAATTCCTCTTTCTCTGAATTTATCAAAACATAATGATTATCAGTTAAATAGTAATACTTTAAAGAAATAATTACATACATTACATGTATAATTAAATTTTAATAAAATGTGAGAAAAAAAGAAATTATTTTTATATGAATAACAGAACCCGCTCGATTTGAACTAGTTCCACCGGTTCATCACAATATCCAAGAACAACGTAAATTTTCTTACACCGGAAGATCATTTTTTTTTCTATCGTTGATGTTTTAGCACTGCCATCGCGTAGTTGCAAGAATCTCCAGAAGCACAATAACAAACAACGGTTAAAAGAATCGTAGAAAACATAATAGAAAGTAACAACGTCGCCATTGCATTAAATCAGATCCGTCAAAATCATAATTTTCACATGTGCAGTACTAAAAACTGCGAATGGTAGAACACACACCCAATTTATCGTCAAAAAGTGCAATTACAAGATGAACGTACTTTGTATAGTATTTTAAGACATATTTAAGATTACTTTAATTATTTCAAGAACAAATGCGAAAGATGAACAAACTCTTCACGAGAAACCGACGGAGAGGTGAAAACACCCATGGTGAAGGTAGCCAGTGGAATATGGTTTTCGGATGAGTTCGGCTATGAACCCGAAGTTAACCGAACCTTTAGCATTCCTACTACATACATAATCTTGTGATACTTGACATATGATATTATATAGATTAAATAACAATCTTTTTTAATGCTTAATCGTTAAAAAAATAAGTACTAAAGAAAAGCTAAAAAAGGCGACAAAATTTATAAAACTTTCACTTTAAAAGTTTATACATTCAGTTGGTATAGAAGAATAACCAAAGACATTTTTTACCATATTGTATTAGAAAATAATTACAGCAAATAAGAGCAAACAAATATTTGTTGTATACTTTAAATTATATTTTGTACTATATGTAATTTTTAATACCCAATGTATTTTATACGTTCTAAATTGCTCTCAAGAATATCGTCTTCGAAAAGGGTCATTATAAAAATGTTTTTTATCAGAAGTGAACTATACATATGTATATAAAACAGCGTAAAATTGCTTTTTCATATCACCATGTACCGATTACTGAATCATTTTTTAGCTATGTCCTAATTTATGGTATTTAATTAAACGGAAAGAGATAAACCTCCAAAATTATCCATTGAGTTATTAAATATTAAAATGTAATGAAATGCTTAATATAAGAATGATATGTTAAATTTATAACAGATTCATCATAGTATGATATGATATTGTAAAGATTATATATTTATACATATATTATTACGATTAGTATAATATATAATCTATAACTATATTATTCATATATGTAGTAACTTAATCATTACCTGAAAAATCTATTGAATAAATTATGTAGCGTTTTATTACGAAATAGTTTAGAATGCATTTTCGTAAACAATTCAATTTATACATCCACGTGACTAACTTTCTAAACGTACTACACGATATTATTTAGTAAATTATATGACAAATGTAATATTGAGAACCGTAACCGTTAATATCTGTAACTCCACTGCTCACTTATTTCAAATTATCTACCTTAGTTTTTCTACGAATACATATACAAGTATGTACGTATATATAAGAATATATCGTATCGTGCTTTTATACATGCATATGTTCATTTATTACATTATCAGATTATGTCGCTTTATCCAGTTATGTCTCCGTAGATATAGATACATCAATATTTATTTGCAACATTTCTATCAAATCTAATATTTTGTACCGCTGCAATTTAATCTAATGTATAAGAAAATATTATGATAAAATGCACAGTAATTTAATTATCTTCGACACACTACAAAAATGGCTTTTAATAATACTTATCGACATTATGCAGGTAATCTTTACGTTCTACGAAAAGCATATCTAAAAAAAGTGATAAAAGTAGCAGAAATCCTCACATTTTCAAGTAATTTATACCTAAAAAAAGATCAAAAGTAACGTCTTATTTACAAAATATTTTTACTTTTCCATAACTCAGTATCTCTCATTTTTTATATTTTAAAATAAAATAATATAAAGTTATAATAATTGTTCAAAGTATAAACAACCTGTTTTGAACATGATCTCTTGAATGTGGTGTTTAATTTATATTTACATTAAATATCATCATATCAAAATATTGTACATTAGAATATATTTTCAGATAAACTAAACATTGACGAAAATAACGTAAATATGTAGAATATTGATAAATTAACAAAAATGATTCTAATTTTAATTATAATTTTATTGTAATATTATAAAAGAACACTTTCATGGTTTACAATAATTATTCATTTTTATGTAATTCTAAAGATTCATTATCACCATGTTTTTTTAAGCGTATAGAACCGATAAATGTATAGCTCTTGTGTATTCACATCATGCAAAAATTATATATGTAATGTATCAATAAAGAATTTTTATGATTCAATAGGAAATAACTGCCATTGATTTTACAAATAGTATTCTATAATACCTTAATATTGAAATCATATTGACATTCATCTGTATAAAAAAATGCAGTTTTTTGACAGATGCAAAGTGAAAGTTTTGTTCCAGTTTTAGTCTTTATGAAAACTTGTTGGTTACATGAGAATTATTTAGTAGTTAAGTGCTCATTATCATCTGTATCAGGTACTTCTAAAATTTTTGGACCATATAAAAGAACATATGCGCAATGCCAATCACCACCGCCACTAAGTTTTAATACTTCTTCACTTGTTACAGGACTAACAGTTTCATCATCACATTTTAACCATGTATCATTTTTTTGTCTAACCCAAGCTACATAATGGCCACTAGTACTTGATCGTCCCCTATGTGTTAAAACTGCTTGTAATGAATAATAACCACTGTTGTTTGATCCTATATCTGTAATTACAATAATACAATTTATAATAATATAAATTAATTACTATTTAATTTAATTATAACTTTTATACAAGTTTATTACCATTGGGGAACCAAAAAGGCTCTTGTTTCACTTTCTTTTTACTTTCAGTTTTATCTTTTATATTCCGTGATTCTTCCACTAAACGATCTTCGTATTCTTTAATTTTTTCTCGCATTGGTGTAAGTTTGCTTTGAAGTTCACTACTGCATAATTCAAAAGCATCAAATTCAAGTGGAAATTTAACATCTTTAAGAATTTTTGCATTGACTGCTTCTTTCTCTTTGTAATAGAAACGTACAAATTGGATCGTTAAATATGCTGGCAATCTGCTAATTTTTGACTGAAAAGTACATCGTTTTTATCAAAAAAACCTTTTGAATTTAAACACAAATTATTTTATACACTACATAATATTGTTTACCGTTTTCGTATACACTGCATCTCTACCAAGAGTTGGTGACATTTTTGTAATTTGTTCCTGCATTTTATTTCTAAGTCCAGAATGCATATATCTAACCTCTGTTGAAATAAAACAACTCAATTGTAAAAATTCTTCTTTTCCTTTAGTAGGTGATTCATCTTCAGATTCTATGCACTTTAATTCTGTATCAAATGTTCCCCCAAAATACTGTTCAATTAGTGATCGGGGCTTGTTACTTTGTCCATTATCTTCTGATGTAACAAGATTTTCCTACAATTATTTTATATGTATTTTTATATATTAATTTTTTAAACATCATTAATTATATTTGTTTCTAAATGAAGTATTGATACAGTTAATAACCTTTGCTGGTAACTTTTGTTGTAACATTCTAATAAGTTCTGTCCAACATTCATTAGCATCTTGTTGTTGAAGTCTACCACCATGTTCAGATGTTTCAGCAAATCTTGGAAATGCTAAATGCATCATTCGAACAAGAACAACAGGGTGCAGAGTTCCATATTCATCCATACTATCATATAAATCTCTTAATGCAACAGTTATATTTTGTGCATGCGATGAGCTACCAGTAGCTGCAAGTCCTCCTGAAAAATTCTTTAAAGCATCTCTTAATTCAGGGACAGCTTTTAGGCACTGAACAGTGGCATTAAGATAACAAGTATTTCCTAAGTTTGTCAAACCCGCTGGTAAATCTAAAATAGTAGCTAATTCAGATGCATTCATATCTTCTAAAAATAATGGTTTTTCAGCAGGTTCTGCTGGTACATCTTCTTCTTTAGAGCCCATCATTAATACAGTAATACCCTATAATAAAATCAAAGTAATAATGATTTTATTCTTAAGTTTTAATTCATTATCATTATTCATAATATCATTTATTCGTTATCATTATCAGTTCGTATATTTATTATTAAGAGAAACATTAAAACAACTATTTTCTTACATCTTTTAACTTGATATTGCCCCAATCATCATCCTTTAATGTCATTCCTTTTAACATAACTTTTTGCCTTTCTGGTTGTACTCCTGTTAGTGCAAAAAGTTGTGCTTTAAACAACATTGGTTCCTCATCAGTATTAACTTCCACATTAGGAAAAAGTTCTCTTCCCCATTTTACTTTAACTAAAACAAAATATTTTACATATCACATATTGAATGCTTTTGTAGAAAATTGAATGTAACATGTAAGGTTAGATCTTTTAAAGCTTAAAATTTTTTCAATACATACTAGAGTATCGAGGCATTTCTTCCTTTTTTTTAAATATATTTAATTTTCATAAATTTATGCCACTTAATGAACCTAATTTGTAATATATTTTTCCACTACTAATTACCAACGTATATAAACTGCACCGTCAGGTATCAGCGTACTATACGTATATACATATATGGATTCGGTAGTTCGCAATTTGTCGCTATTAACTGGTAGATGGCCAGCTGATCGAAAAATTTGTATTATATTGAAATCATTTTTCGATATTTTTTAAATGAAGCAATATATAAAAATAGTAATAAATAATACACAATATGCATGAACTAATTTTTTATTAAGTTTCATACAAGATAATACTGTATGCGACTAAATAGATACATTATTTAGAGAGCTTTCTATAAATTAAAACTAGCCTAAAAATTATTAATTTCAAACTATCACATTATTTATAATCGTAACGTTAGATTACGACTTCTATTTCTTTTTATTTCCTACAGTATCTGTATGATAATTATAATAATATTCTTATGTTACAATATTTAATATTATATCTTATTGTTTTAAAACACTGATTAAAAATAAAGCATAATATCGTTATACAATTTTTATAATTTACATTTTGCACAAAGAAAATGTTAACTTTTACTTGGTAATATGACAAAATGATAAACGCAGTTCTATTAAAATTAAGCCCAAACTCGTAGAGTTGAATCCCAACTTCCAGTAGAAAGAGCAGTTCCATCTGGAGAAACCCTCAAACAAGATACTCGGTTTTCGTGCCCGTATAAAAATGCAACTCGCTGACATTTTAGAGTATCCCATATATTTACAGTATAATCATTATAACCAGCAAAAAGTAGTCGCCCACTAACACTTAAGTCAACAGCATTTGCTCCAAATATTATACTTTCTTTTGCATAAACTGCTATTTCCCGATCTGCGCGTAGATCGAAAAGACGACAAGTTGCATCATCAGAACCTGTTGCCACTGCATCACCACCTGGATGAAATTTCACCTAAACTCAACATAACACAATACAAATCATTTTTTATGATAGTATTAGTATATTCTTATAACAAACTATTTTAGTGAATAACATAATAAAATTTTTACATACAGAGTTAACATCAGACTGATGTCCTTCAAAACTCTGAACACACTGACCAGTTCGCATATCCCATATCAAAACCATTTTATCACAACTACCAGATACAAATGTATTACCAGTTTCACTTGGTGCTAAATCAATAGACATAACATCACTGGAATGACCAAGGAAACTTTGTAATAACTGACCACTTTCTACATCCCATAAAGCACAAGTACTGTCTCCACTACCAGTTAAAATTTGTTGATCACTATTAGGAAACACACAACAAGACATGTAAGATGTATGTGTAGCAACAGTTTTTTTTCGAGTTGATACATCATCTTCTTGACTTAAAGGATATACAGTCACTTTATTATCTAATCCTCTGTAAATATGAACATAATGTTTAAATTAATAAAATACTGATTATTATTTTTTTATAATTTTAAAATGTTTAATACCCGCAAGCAACAAGAGTACCACTAGGAGCATAAGCACAAGCCATAACCCAGATAGTTGGCATAGTAAGTGCATGCTCTTTATTCGTTGTAAAAGCATCCCATATTATCATTTTACCATCCTAAAAAAATGTTTATATTAAGAAGTATTTTAAGCGTTTCAATAAAAGATTTCAAATATGTTCTGACCTGTGAAGATGATACAATGTGACGTTTATCAGGAGACCAGTCTGAACAAAGCACTTTTGCTTGATGACCTTTTAAAACACGACGTGGTTTCACATTAATACAACTTATTATTTCAAGCCTATCTGCTACACTAGCAACTGAAATAATAAATTTACTTTTTATGATAAATGTAAGATATGACAGATGTATTAAAAGTTGATATTTACGGGTAACATCATTTAATTTTTGCCGTTCATCATCTAAACGTATTTTTAAACTTTCAGCTTCTTTTACTAATTTTTCTATATGTTCTAACTCAGTGGCAGAATCCATACTTTTATTGGTATAACACTAAATACTTATTAACCAAAGGTATGTTATTCCACTATACAGAATATCATTTTTGTATAAATTCTATTAAAAAATTAACCTTCGATTATTTGTAATATATCTTTTAATTAAAATAATTGGTCTATTGTTAAATACAAAGTGTAAACAATAGATTACTTATTCAGTTACTTGTCGTCTACGAAAAAAATGATGGTACAAATATAATTATTAACAAAATAATAAATATCTTTCTACATGAATGTATCTTTTTTATTCTTTCCACTTCTTTTTTGATAATCATTCATTTGAATAACAAAATTAATATTATATTTTTCAAAAATAGTCGGGACCAATAATCAATACAATATGGCAATAACAAACTCTAGCGCCGATGCAGATACTTTTATATTCAACCACCTTAACCTGAATGTGACATTTAATGGAAACAATAAAATTGTTAAAATGTTGTTAAAATTAATATGTACTTTCCGTATTAATTTCTATTGTTAAAATCATGTTACAATACAATAATACTTTTATATCTTAACTGAGTCTATATTAAGTCAATAAATTGGATGTTACTAAATTTACAGATATTTATAAATTTTTCAATATTTAAAAAATATAAAATGAATTACAAAATATATCTATTTTTTTTTTTTGTATAAGAAATAACTTCACTCGGTAAGTGCTATAGAAAAGAAATTTGTTTAATGTTTTCAATATTGATTAATTAGTATCTACATTGTTGATATTGATTACATATTTGTGTGTAAAAATATATATCCTAGTATAACGTTATTTCAATTACAATAGTCGTATAATATGTATTTTAAATCTGAATTTTGGCGCTATTTCCCCAGGATATATTGTATAATCGTGAATAACCTCGTAGCCAATATCTATTATATTCAAACTTATATATTACAAAATCTATTAATCAAGTATTTATTCGCAAAAAAATTTACTTGAAATATAACTTGTATATTTTATTTCATATGTAGTATTGAATACAAAATAATTTGAGTTATGAATTAGTACATGTATCTGGATACGAGGTTACGCGCAAGTCAATGAGTATTGACTTCCTGTCGGTATGGATGTCAGAGTGGGGCTATACGGGACGTTCTTCTGCTCGTCTCTGCCTTAATCGTTCTTCGTTTCAGAATTCGTGGTCCGATTGACGGACTTGTAACAAACCAAAATGGCCCTCCTTTCTTTACGTTTGGTTTCTTCAGTAGCAAGACAGTTGCCGAACACTACCATTCAGGTACTATAATAAAAATAATTTCGTTTTCGTTACTTATCTATGAGAAAATAACTAGTTAGAACATGCCGACATTTTCTACTTTGTAACAACCACATAGACCCATACGTTACTTATTTAAATTTTTACTTTTGAAAAAATTAACTATGTTACATTAATTACAATGACTTTTATCGAAATTTTATAACAATGGGGGCATATGTCATGAATATTACTTCTTATGCAGTGGATTATATAAACAGAATAGTATCAAGTTATGTAATGAGTAGTTCAGTAATATGTTTTCTGTACTTAATAACAATTAGTTTTAATTTTATATTATAGGTCAAATGGCCTCTTAGTATAGCTTCTTGCAAGTACCATGTATCTTGCAGTCGGCGTTCTGCTGAAATTTCTTCTATCTTGGAAGATCGTATTCTTGGTGCAGCTCCTAAGGTAAATTAACAAATAATATTCTTATTTAAAATAAATAATCTATATATGTATGTAATACTAATTTAAATCAAATATTATATAATATATAGGCCAACCTTGAAGAAACTGGTAGAGTGCTCAGTATTGGTGATGGTATTGCCCGTGTTTATGGTCTTAAGAACATTCAAGCAGATGAGATGGTGGAATTTAGCTCAGGGTTAAAAGGTATGGCTCTGAACTTAGAGCCTGATAATGTTGGTGTTGTCGTCTTTGGTAATGATAGGCACATTAAGGAAGGTGACATTGTTAAACGTACTGGAGCTATTGTTGATGTTCCGGTGGGTGAAGAATTGTTAGGACGTGTTGTCGATGCATTAGGTAATCCTATTGATGGCAAAGGACCACTCAACAGTAAATTAAGATTCCGTATTGGTACTAAAGCACCTGGCATTATTCCTAGGTATTTACTTTCTTTATACAAATATCATTATCTATATATATATTATAACTTATACACCACAAATGCTTATATATTTATATTTTATCTTTTTAAGGGTATCTGTAAGGGAACCTATGCAAACTGGAATTAAAGCTGTAGATTCTCTTGTACCTATTGGTCGTGGTCAACGTGAATTGATTATTGGAGACAGGCAAACTGGAAAAACTGCCCTTGCTATTGATACAATTATTAATCAAAAACGATTTAATGATGCTGGAGAAGAGAAAAAAAAATTATATTGTATCTATGTTGCTATTGGTCAAAAAAGATCTACTGTTGCACAGATAGTAAAACGTTTAACAGACAGTGGAGCAATCAATTATACCATTATTGTATCTGCGACTGCTTCTGATGCAGCACCTCTTCAGTATTTAGCTCCATACTCTGGATGTGCGATGGGGGAATTCTTCAGGTAATTAATTTCCTTAAATTAAATTTTAACTTTGTAATTTCAGCCTTAATACTATAATATAATAATTCTTAATGACTTTCTTACAGGGATAATGGAAAGCATGCTTTAATTATTTATGATGACTTATCGAAACAAGCAGTTGCTTATCGACAGATGTCTTTACTGTTAAGGCGACCACCAGGTCGTGAAGCTTACCCTGGTGATGTATTTTACCTTCACTCTCGTCTTCTTGAACGAGCTGCCAAAATGAATGAAAGCTTAGGAGGCGGTTCGCTAACAGCTTTACCTGTTATTGAAACGCAAGCTGGTGATGTGTCTGCTTATATTCCCACTAATGTAATTTCTATCACCGATGGTCAAATCTTCTTGGAAACAGAGTTGTTCTACAAGGGTATTCGTCCTGCAATTAATGTAGGTTTATCAGTATCTCGTGTAGGTTCTGCTGCGCAAACAAAGGCCATGAAACAAGTAAGATATATTTTCATTCATAAGTTTAGAATAATTAAAATAAAATGAATATCCTGACTTCAGTTTTGACCAATATAAATAGTAATATTTAGAATAATGAACATTCTTTTGTGACGTTCAAAATAAAGCATACAAAACTCGCGTGACAACCAATGTGTTAAATAACTTTTATACTGTGACTAACAGGTCGCTGGTTCCATGAAATTGGAATTAGCCCAGTATCGGGAAGTAGCAGCTTTTGCACAATTCGGTTCTGATTTGGATGCCGCAACTCAACAACTATTAAATCGTGGTGTCAGATTAACCGAACTTCTTAAACAAGGACAATATGGTAAAAATTTGTAACATATATAGTAAACTTAAATTATAAGAAAATCAGTAAAATTGTGAGTGTAATGAAAAATGTCTTTATGTCTTTAGTACCTATGGCTATTGAGGAACAAGTAGCAGTTATTTATTGTGGTGTCCGCGGATATCTTGATAAGATGGAACCTACAAAAATTACAGCCTTTGAAAAAGAATTTCTTGCTCACATTAGGTAGTTAAATATATGCTGGGTATATTTAAATTAAACATGTTTTTATATTTTACATATGTAACTTTGTTCTTCCAGGACAACTCAACGTGACCTTCTAAATACTATTGCTAAAGAGAACACAATTAGTGAGGCTTCTGATGCAAAACTGAAGCAAATTGTTACTGACTTCCTTGCATCTTTCTCGGGTTAAAGTGTCAGTATAAAGTAATTAATAATTCTCTGCTATGCAAGAGAAATGCAAATGATATTCATTATTATAAGAAATTTAATGTATGTCATTTGCATATTATAAATATCATTAATAAGAATTCCATATTAAAATATTAATTCATGATAGTCATATACAAATGCTTGTACACAGTACATGTTAATTGTTAACAGAATTAAAAATACAATTTTGGTAAATAAACAGATACTTCCCCTGAAGTAAGTTCCAAACAGAGCAGAAGTGGGAGAAGTTAAAAAATGAGTAATAAAGTTCTAGAATTTTTTCAACTTTGTGTCATTTATTTTCCTTATATATTTATAATGTATCATCTTTTATTTTTTCAATAAAGTATACTGAATCCAAAATCTCCAATTTTATGTCTTTTTCTATGATGTTTTAGACGTTAAAAATAAACAAATTTTTTTTCAAACTTTTAATATCTCTAAGGCAAAAAAGATCCTAGTTTCAAATTAAAATTAATTAGAAACGTAATATACGTCATATGAATTATTTTTCTAGAACAGAATGACCACAATAAACGTGATAGTAATAAACTCTGAAGGACTAAGTCATATAATTTATAAAATATGTATATAAATACATTGAATATGTAACATAATGTTATAACTTAAATTATATTAAATAATTGTAATTATTTGAAGAATAGTTTTTGTAAATAAAAGTAATTTGAAAATAATGTTTGATTTAAAATACATGTGTTTAATTTTTTAATGTGTTTGTAAGTATTCTTTACTACTGTGTATCTATTGGTTTTGTCGTCAGACGTATCTTGTGAATAATTGATAATCTGATGGGTTGTACAAATCTTAAGATTCAGTTGTTAAAACTTAAAAAGTAAAGAAATTATTATTTTAACAAAGAAATATGACTTCCATCAGTGAAGTTAGTTCATTACCTAAAACGAAAAAACCATCCGGTAAGTTTGTTACAGAGTAACTAATATTTTGTTAGGTTATATTTTTTCCATTTTATTTGATATTATGTGAAGATTTTACAAAAAATTTAATTCAATTGTAAACAGATGTTTTGTTATTTATATTAACATACAAAATTTTAATCGTACACTTCGATGTATTATTTGTGTATCTACTTAATGTTTTTTTTTTATGTAATATAAATAATTTATATTTAATATACATCTATGGTAAATTGATATTTCAGTTTGAAATAAAATGTTTTGTTTGAACAGATAGTGCATTCAAACAACAACGTTTACCTGCTTGGCAACCAATACTTACTGCTGGTACTGTTTTACCAACATTTTTTGTAATTGGAATTGCTTTCATACCAGTTGGAGTTGGATTGCTTTACTTTTCTGATCAAGTGAAAGAATATATTCTGGATTACACAGATTGTAATTCCACAAACATTTTTCATGCAAATGGAGTACCTTTAAAATGTGCAGATGTTATAACAGCTAATCATTCGCAACCTTGTTATTGTACATTAAATTTTACATTACCTTCTCACTTTAATGGAAAAATTTATATGTACTATGGTTTGACTAATTTTTATCAGAACCATAGACGGTATGTAAAATCAAGAGATGATAATCAGCTATTAGGAAAATTAAGTGATGTTGTCTCAGGAGATTGTGAACCATTTGCTTATGAAGGAAACAAATCTATTGCACCATGTGGAGCTATTGCTAATTCATTATTCAGTGATGAATTAAAATTATATTCTATAACACAGCGTACCGAAGTACCATTATTAAAAACTGGTATAGCTTGGCCTTCAGATAAAAATATTAAATTCAGAAACCCTGAGGGTAATTTAACAAAAGCATTTAAGAAATTTGCAAAACCAAAAAATTGGACTAAAAATATTTATGAGTTAGATGAAAATGAAAGTAATAATGGCTTTCAAAATGAGGATTTAATTGTCTGGATGAGGACTGCTGCTCTGCCTACTTTCAGAAAACTTTATCGCAGAGTGGATCATACAAAAAGTGGTTTCACTGAAGGTCTGTTAGCAGGAAACTATACACTTACTGTTCACTATAGTAAGTAAAAGTTATCTATATAAAGTACAAGTTAAAAATTATTTTGTAAGTCAATACTTTTTTGTACAGCATATCAGGTATCTGCTTTTGATGGCAGAAAAAGGATGATTTTGAGCAGTACATCTTTGCTTGGTGGAAAGAATCCTTTTCTTGGTATTGCTTATATTGTTGTAGGATGTATTTGTTTATTATTAGGCATTACACTATTAATAATACACATCAAATGTTCTAAAAGGTAATTAATATTTTTATATATTAAATTATATTTTTTCCTTTGTCACTACACTATATGGTATTTTGCTTAAAAGAGGCTTTAATTAAAAAGATTAAAAAGTGCAATTGCTTTGAAAATGATTTTTTAAAACTAAAAGTATTATAATATAAAAAAGAAAGATATATTTTTATTTATCATTTGCATTCATGTTATTGCATTCACTATCAAGCTATTTTAAAAATGTAAATGTTTATAAGTATCTAGGAATTTCTCTTAATTGGGCACTATATTTTATTAGAAAAATAGATGACAAATAAGCTTGACAGTAAGTGCATTTATTAATCATGATACAACAAACTATTAACCATTTTGAAAATTTATATGAATTTAAATTATTTTAAATATAATTACAAGTTAAAATATATAAATATAATTATAACAATTTGAAATATTTTGTTTTCACAAACTCTTTATTTATGAACTAATGTTCATAGCATTATATATTTTGAATACAAATTTGACAATAAATTGTTATATAATGTATGTTATACAGCAAACTAATGTAAAGATGACTGCAACAAAGTATGCTTAGGGCACCATAATTGTTCTTGTAAGTGTTTGTGATATTGTGTTATGTCTATTCTGCAAGAATGTTAATAATACTATCTTATATGTTTGATGCCTTAATGAATATTTCATAAATATTTGTAATTTATTGATTTGAATATTTCATAATATGTCTTCATGAATATTTCTTATTTTTCATTCATATTTTATGTATGTAAATTTTAGTTTTAGGTCAGTCCTGTGCATGTATCTATGTATTATATTTGTTATTTTCCATTTACAACTTTGAATCTCTGTATAATTATGGTTCATTCACATTTTTCCCTAATAATTCATATTATTCACTTTTTGTATTACTTGTTTTATAAATATACTTTATAATAAATTATATATTATCTTCAATATAATAAGAATTATCATTCAAATCATTACACAATATTATTATATTTTCTATATATATTTTGTCATATATTGTTATATATATTTAGTTATATTATAGAAGTTGGGCTTCTATTAATGTATTAAATATTTATATAATTTAAACGTACAGTATATAAAACAGATTGGAAATAATGTATAGCATGTTATTGTTTAGAAGGTAAGGTGTAGAATGTTTATCATGTTGTATCAAACATTTTGGTAATAATTAGTTAAAATGTTTTATTTGCATCAAATAAATGATTTTGCCTCTTTTTATAGAAAAAAGCTTGCAATTTGATAAATACTTCACTAATTTTAAATTAAAAATTTACTTTTAAATTCATGTAATTTTATTATATATTTTTTAGTGTAACAGAGATGATCAATGTGACACCAAATACACCATACCAAGAATAATTATACATAGTTATTACAAAAAATGAAGAACATTCTGGATATTCTGCATTTAATTTGTAAGTGTTAATATAAAATAATTTAATTTAAATGAAATACTTAAAACAAATTTTTATTTAGTTTATATTTGCAAAAAAGGATAAAAAGTGTTAATTATTGAAGCAGAAATTCATATTTTTTCTAGTAAATACCTTAATGAATTTTTTCTATCATTCTTGTATTAATGATTACTTCATGGAAGGAATATTCTAATTTTTAATTCTTATATAATTATATGTAAAGAATATAAAAAGCTAGCATGTAAAAAAAATACAGTATTTATGCACAATTATACTGTATGAATGTAATCAATGATAAATGGACTTTAATTAAGATTATGACTACTTATATATTTTTTATGTACATGTATTGAGATACTCAAAACATGAAATATAATAAGAAAAGTAACAGACAAATTTTTGCCATTTTTATAACTTTAATAAATTAAATGAATTTGTTAAAGAATCAATTTACCTGTAGAAATGTATTAAAGGTTAACAATTATATATGACTTATTAATAAAAATTCTTTTACATAAAGTATAAAAGTAAGAATTAATATAATTTTTGTGTATCTTAATACATTACAAAATTTTATTTAATGGGTAATGTATTGCTATATGATATATTTTTAAATTATAATGTACTATGAAATATGTTTAGTTTTACTCTAGTCACAAATGTAAACTTATATAAATAAAAAAATCACACTAATATTTATTTACATATCTATACATGTGTTATTTGTAAAGTTAACTTATATAAAAATTTAATATTATTTATTAATTATCAGTGATATCAGTAATTTTTTTCGTCTTTATATCTTTCTTCGTTTCTGTAATTTGCTTTACTTTTAAAATCAATTACATATGACGATATTAAAAAGCTATAGCTTAATTATATAGAAAATTGGTTAACATTAAATATTTAAAGACACTTTTAATATGAAACCAAAATAACCTTATTTTAGTACATACCTAATGCATTCAATTGTTCTTCATTGAAAATACTGCTTTATGTCATCATATGTTTTCAGCTGCATACTACCCTGAGTTAAGCATTTGTAAGTTGCTTTAAGCAGTGCCGACTCATCGCTAGAAAGATCTTTACCAAAACATCTATTTATCCTTATTACGCCAGATCCTTTAAAGTTTCCTTTGTCAACCAACAACGTATCGGTAATTTTTTATTTTTCAACATGATTATAACATTAAAAAACTTACAGCAGCAGACGTTTACAGTAGAAATTGATCCATCGCAAACGGTAAGTGGATATAGTAAATTAAACTATGTAGTTTTTTGAAGTATAACAGATTTTAAGTATATTCTTTGCAGGTAGGGGATTTGAAAGAAAAAATTGAAACTCAAAAAGGTATTCCTGCTAAATACCAGAAATTGATATATGCTGGTAAGCGATATGGCTTACATAACCTTATTTCCATTTGATTGTAAATTTCTTAATTTTTACATGTTTGTAAATTGATTAATTTCTTTTGTTGAATTTATTGTAGTAATTATTATTTATAAAAACTTAAATTTAAGAATTATAAGTAAAATAAGTTGTATTTTTTATCAATATTATTGTTATCATATGATGATAATTTTTAATTGTATAATAATAATATTGTTGTTTTTTACAGGGAAAATATTAACAGATGACCATCCATTAGCAGAATATAATATAGATGAAAAAAAGTTTATAGTTGTTATGGTAACAAAACTTAAGACAGATAATGGTCAGACAACGGCTGAAGAAGAACCTGCAAATGTAGAAAGTAAAGAAGAAAGTAGTACAACCAGGTATAAGCTTAAAATGCCACAAGAAAAATTCATCTGAAATATATTTTTTAGCAATTGAAAACAATTATATAATAAAATATTTTAAATTGCTTTATCAAAAGATAATAGGAAGTAAATGTAGCCATAAAAGTAAGCTTATTTCAATTGTGTTATATTAAGTTATTATTGATACATGCTTTTTGCCTTAGCTCAGCAGCACAACCTAGTTCAAATCCTATTGTTCAGGGTATATCAAATCCTGGTAATACAATACAAGAGCAGTCTGGAGCAAGTACTACTGCTGGATGTGTTGGAAGTCAAGCTGAAAGTGCCTTGTTAATGGGTGAAGATTACAATACTATGGTGAACAATATTGTGGATATGGGGTAGATATATGTTGAATGAAAAAAGATGTTACAATTATTCAATTAGTACTATTTCTGGTTTATATTTTATTAATTTTTTATAATTTATTGTTTAGATATGAACGTGAACAAGTTGAACAAGCATTAAGAGCAAGTTTCAACAATCCTGATAGGGCTGTTGAATATCTTTTGACGGATATACCAGCTCTACTTTTTGAAGATTTACTAGAAGATCAACTTGAAGCACAAGAACAACTTCAAGATCATGGTCAACATCCGTTAGAGTTTTTACGAACGCAACCTCAGTTTCAACAAATGCGTCAAGCCATTCAACAGAATCCTCATATATTACATGTTGTACTGCAACAAATTGGTCAAACTAACCCTGCATTGTTACAACTTATTACACAAAATCAAGTAGCATTTTTACGTATGCTTAATGAACGTGGTTAGTTTTTGTTATCTTTTAACATAAAAATAATGTTTTATTTATTTGTTTACGAATATAATATTATATATCTTGTTTTTGAGTAGTGGAAACTACTGGTGGTACAGGAGGAAGAACTACACCTGTATCTGCATCTACTGTCACACCAACAACTACTTCCAGTGGCATAAGTGGAGGAGGACTTGGAGTAGGTATAGGAACAGGATCAGATTCTGTAATTCAGGTAACACCACAAGATAAAGAGGCTATTGAGAGGCTGAAGGCACTAGGATTTCCGGAGCATTTAGTTGTACAAGCATATTTTGCGTGTGAAAAAAATGAAAACCTTGCTGCTAACTTTTTGCTATCACAAAGTCTTGATGACTGAAGTAACTCACTTTATTGATTTCACAATAAGGAGTTAAAGGATTGATATAGGGTGGGTAATTACACAGGCGCCATGTTATGTTCAAGTGGTCATCTTTACTTTGTACATAAGTATGCACACATATTTATGTTGTTATATTAATCTTTTAGACATTAGGCGTTAATGCTACATTGGCATGTTTGATAAATTATACAAATTTACTCAAATTGTATATCAAAACGCTTAATATGTTAAATTTTTTGTAGTTTTGAATCACTTATTTCAAAATATATACATATTTAAACCTTTTATGTATTTTGAGATTGGGATTTGGTATTTTGCATAAGTGTTGTAATCCATCCTTACAGTCTGAAAATTACTCTGACAAAACTTTTTATTTTCTGAATATATGGAGCGATGTAATTACATTTTTATGTAAGAAAGCCTGCTTGTTTAATGAATTAGTACACAAAAGTATAAATACTTCATTGTATTTATATTGTTAAAATTATTATACAATTACACAAATATACAAATTTGTATACACGAGTAAAGATATATGTGTATTCAAAACGTATATGTGTATATGACAAGCAGATTTGTACATTTAATAGGCTTTCTAATATAAAAATTATGTAAGTGCATCTGTATATGTATGATTGCATATGTATATATGTGTGTACTTGCGTATAACTTGCGCCTATGTATGTATGTATCAAAAAGTCTTGTATTTTTTAAACAAAAATGATGAAAATAGTTCATTAATAACACATTACAAATCATTTCATTTGTTACAAAATAAAAAATATAAGAAATTTTCAAATGAAAAGGAAATGAAAATTTAAGTACCATATACTTATATATCGTTTTAAATTTGTTTTGACCTCGATATCAATCCATTTTTCATCTGAAAAAAGCTCGAATAACTTATAACTAGTTAATAAGAGATAATTATATGTGAAATATCTTAAACAGATAAACTCAAGGTGACTTACCAGATGTATGAATCTATAAAAAAAATTTGTAATTAACTTTCTATAAAAATGGAGGTAATGAAATTATTGATATTATAAAAACACATTCAATATGTTGTAGCCTTAACATAGTAATATGTAACTTATTAGGAATCATTCGAATTTTTAAGATACTAGTGCTGATATTAAAATTTTATTAGAAATATAACACAATGTAAAACAAATAATATTACAAAATTACATATTTAATAAATAAAAATGATGAGTCTAGGCACAAATGAATATATCAGTTTCCCTGTTTTGTTATACATAAGTATAATTAAGATAAGTTAAATTTTAAAGATTACAATATTCTTCCATTTTATTATACATATGTATATAAGAACATACAGATTCACATAACTAAATCACATGTTTTAATATTTTGTTGTAAAATTAAATCTTTATTATTAACCAACTGAAATAAGTATTTTTCAGTTATAGAGTTAAAATATATGAATCTTATGTTATAAAAATATCATAATTTAATTTTTATTATGTCAAATACCAAAAATAATACATTACAAATAAAAGTGTTATTGAGAAAAGTTACATTCTTTGTTACCAAATTTTACTTGTGATGTAATGAATCAATACATTAAAATTTATATAAAACTGAGAAATAGCTGCTATTAATATCCATTATTTTTTATTTAATAGACGCAATCGCTTTTTAATATATATAAATACAGCTTTATCTATGAACAAAAAAAATATTTTTTTATCGTATAATCCTTTTTAGTTCTTGCAATTTATCCTTATAAAAAATATGTATAAATATAACCTATATAAGTAGGATAATCATATATTATAGCACTGTTTGATTTAGATTATATGAAAGTATATTCATTTCCTTTATAAAACCACACCTTTGCTCTGAAGATTTTTCTTAGCTTCTTCTATTTGCTATAAAAAAGTTACAGAAAAAATATGTTAATTGCTTGTTTTTAAGATTTTAACTACTTTAATATAATTTGATGAATCTCACATATTTATTTTTAAACTTACTTCTTGTAATTCAATAGCTGCATTTTCACAATTGTTAAATGTAAAAACTCTATATAAAATAATGATAGCTGAATATAAACTGCATAAGAATAAAACAATAAGTGGAAGGAAAAGAATAACTTGTTTGCATTCTATAATGAAAGACAAATTGACACTTTCAGTGATTGCAGCAATCCATACACTAAAAAATAAAGTAGCAAATAAAAGCCACTCCATTAGTTTTGTCATCTGAAATTCGAAATATATTCATAAAATAAATAAATGTTTATTACTTTTTTAAACAGTAAATATTTTTTTGTAACTCATTAAACATTAAAATATTTGAAAATATTTAATAAAGAATTCTTATTTTCATTTATTAAGGATCAAAATTTATTGTTAAGGTTAATATTTTTATATTCGATTAGAAAAAATATAGTATAAAGATAAGATTTATACTATAGTAATAAAATTTCTAATTTCATCAGATTAATAAATAAAGAGAAAAGATCAGAAAAGAGTTTATTTTAAATTACATACCTTATTTGTCAATATGATGGAACGATGAATGAAAAACGAAATATATCTCTTACATATATTAGTTACACGTCACTTTAGTTTGTAAATAATTACATACTATTTTTTAAACATTATTATAATAAATACATAATGTAAATATGTACTTTTTTACAGAGAAATATAATCATATGACGTGTATCGAATAATATACCTGATTTTAACGTGGCATTACAGTTTTAAACTACCTATTGTTATCTATTCTATTTCATGATAGTGTTACTGTAATATTGTTTCTATTAATTCAATATTTTCTTACTTCGGTAATGTCTATTAAAATTTACATATATAAAGTATATAGATATTAATATATTATTGAATTTATTTTATTAATTATGAATTAATAATGTATTCCAAAGAGATTTTAGAAAATGAGTTTCAAAAAGTAAAATATAAAATTTGATAGATATCTAAATTAGAACTTCAATATGTCGATATTTATAATATGATATCTTTGTATCAAAAAATCATATAATATTTTCCAACATACATTACATATCTTTGTTATACA
Organism: Tetrapedia diversipes; assembly: GCA_033822845.1. Lineage (NCBI taxonomy): Eukaryota > Metazoa > Arthropoda > Insecta > Hymenoptera > Apidae > Tetrapedia > Tetrapedia diversipes. Next base: position 375,881 of record JAOPTO010002283.1, read on the forward strand.
TGCTCATTGCTTTACAATTTCATGAAAGAGTTGTTTATATTAGAATGGATTTATCTTTATTAAAATTATAGATCATAACGAACATGTACATACGACAATAAAAGAAAAGAAGATCAATATTATTATTTTTCTTATTTTAAAAAATATTTCAATGTGTATATAAATTGCGTTTTTAGGTAAATTAAAAAATTGAAAAAATACGTATGTTACCTTTGTATTATGTGAATTTATTTAATTAATTATTTTGTTATAGATATACTTTTGAACATAAAATACAAACTCTATATTTTGTTTAAATAGAAAATCTCAAAATGTTTTGGTGTAGAAAAAACTGCATTTTTATCAAAGAACATCATAGAAGTATTTATAAGAAATATTGCATACAGTTTTTTTCTACAAATTTGTAAGTATGTTAGGAAATTATTTAAGAAAATTCAGTCATATGTTGTCATATATTAAAATAATAAAATATTTTTATTTAGAAAACAATGGAAACCTACAGTAGGTTTGGAAATACATGCACAGATTGCTACAAAGTCTAAATTATTTTCAGCTGCTTCTACAGATTTTAATAATCCAATTAATTCTTGTGTATCACTCTTTGATTGTGCAATACCTGGAACAATGCCAGTAAAGTATAATAAATATTTTTATAAAATAATTATGTAAATCTTTATGGTATTGTTTTACAGGTGTTGAATAAAAAATGTGTAGAAGCTGGTGTATTAACAGCTTTAGCTCTTTCTTGTGAAGTAAATGCTGTTTCATTGTTTGAAAGGAAACATTACTTTTATTCTGATTTACCTGTAAGTATATTTTTTATAATATGACTTTTTATTATTTGAAAATCAAAGTTCTGTATTACATGTACTTTGGTAAGGTTTATTTGTATAGGCAGGTTTTCAAATTACACAGCAAAAATGTCCTTTAGCTGTTGATGGGAAAATCAAGTTCATTGTATTTAAACCAGAGCCACATAAAAAATCTTACATAAAATCATCAAAAATTAAACAAATACAATTAGAACAAGATAGTGGAAAAAGTTTTCACAACGAAGTTTCTGAAAAGTATTACTATTTTTCTTTCATAATAAATAAAATATATTTTAGTATTTAAGTTAAATATTATTGTTTTTCATTTTTAATAGAAGTTTAATAGATCTTAATCGAGCAGGAATACCTTTGATGGAACTAGTTTTTGAACCAGATTTAACAAGTGGAGAAGAAGCAGCAGCCCTTGTAAAAGAATTATGTTTCATTTTTCAATTATTAGGCACATGTTCATGTAAAATGGAAGGTTATTTTATCTATACAATGTTTCTCCATAAATAATGATTAATTATAAATAAATAAATCATGTTTTGTTTGTAGAAGGAGCATTAAGGGTTGATGCAAATGTTTCTATAAGTAAAACTGATACACTTTTGGGTACACGTACCGAATTAAAAAACATTGGAAGTATAAATGCACTTAATCAGGCTATAGAACATGAGATAAATAGGCAAATTTCAGTTTTAGAAACAGGTGGTCAAATTATTAATGAAACTCGTGCATGGAATGCAATAGAAAAAAAAACAATTTCTGTGCGTGAAAAAGAAGATAAACATGTAATTACAAGCATTTGCAGTTAATCATTTATTTAATCAATGTAATTATTTTAGGTATAAATAATATGTATTTATTATTTTCAACATTTTTAGGATTATCGTTTTATGCCAGAACCAAATTTACCTCTTTTACGTTTACATGTTAATAGAAATATGGAAAATAAATATAATTTGATTGATGTTCCATCCTTAAAAGAGCAATTACCAGATTTACCAGAACAAATACGAGAAGAGTTAGATCGTGATCTTACTCCAGATGTATTTGTACAAATAACAGTATGTTTAATATTTGAAGCATTAAAACTGACTGTGCATTATTTAAATTGTATTAATTTAATTGTATTTTTAGAGTAATGTAGAATTATTTTTATTATATCACAATATATTAAGGAATGGTAAACATCGTAAACCCCAGCTGGTAGCTCAAATCTTTATTTCTGAAATTTTGGCATTTTTAGATGAACATAAATTGGAACTGACGTTTTGGTAAGTTATTATGATAAGTTAAGAACAAATAAATTTATTAACGTATTTTCAGTGTAAATAATCAGAAGTATATTGAAGAATTGCTAGACTTAGTACAAACTGGAATGATATATCGAGCAACAGTAAAAAAATTATTGAATGAATTATTTAACAAAACGAATAAAATGCCAAAACAGGTGAAAATGATCAAGAATAATTTAAATTGCTACGTTTTTTATACACTAATAAATTTGAATAAATCTGTATTACATATAGATTGTTGAAGAGAATAATTGGTTTATTATATCAGATGAAAAAAAATTGGAAATGATTTGTTTAGAGGTACTTGAAAAAAATTTTGGATTGGTAAAAAAGTACAAAGGAGGAAATAAGAAAGTATTTAAGAAATTTCTACATAAAGTAAGTATTCTTACTGAAGGACATGCAGACATGCCCAAAGCTTCAAAAATTTTGACAAGATTATTGACTTAATTTCAAAATATTTAAATGTAGTTTTTGTAATGTAAGTATCTTAATAATAATTTTATAAATAGTCAGATGTGTATTTTTAAGTATATTTATGCTTCAACTACATTAAAAATATACGAAATATGTAAGCAATTTTTCTAGTATTTATTTCTTATAAATTGCAGTCACAAATATAAAATCAAATAAGAAATAAATATCTCTGAATTAACAAACTGGAGATTATTTCTTGTGTAACTTCAAAATTTAGTTTGAATCAGCACAAAATTTTATTTTTAACAGTGTTAATTATATATAAAATATTTAACAAAAACGTCAGATCACATTCACTGACTTTCATCTATGTTATACCTGAGGGTGGGACATGTTTATTATAATTATACAAAATATAATAACAGATTCAATCCTCATCAAATTAATAAATTTCTAGATTTATTTTTATTATGATATTCATGTCAAGTATTAAATATAATTTATAAATAATATGGAGATGCATCAGTACAAAGTGAATAGCAAAAATACAAACAAAATATTATAATTAGTAACATAATTTGAAAACTGATTAGCATTACATAAATAATTTATTCATTTAAATGTTTTATGTGTTGTTTCTTTTAAAATTATATTTAAAGCAGAAATGTAATTTAAAAAATTGTAATTAAACATAAAGTATTCGATAAAGATTGAACTGCTTATCACATATTGTATAATCAATCTCCTTTTATATTTATACAATAACGAATATTGTATGCAGTACTAATTTCATCCAAACACTTTTCAAATACAATAAGCACATTAGCTACTATATCATACAATGGAAATATCTATATACTAAACAGTTACATAGGATTGTTATTTTGTAACAAACATTATTATGAAATAATTATTTCAACTTTGTACAATTCTTTACAATAACATTATTAAAAAACATGTCACCCATACATTATCATTTGTCCTTTCTTCATTACGTATAAATTTATAATTTTTATCAAAATTAAAATTTCATTACAAATATTTTTACCTAAAAAGTAAAAAATCTTTTTTTCAATGAAATACATTAAATTAGTTATTAAATGTAATAACACAGTTTCCATCGTTGATATTATTTACTAGAAACTACATTATCTTTAACACTTCTCATGTATTAAAAAATTTTTACTTTAACTATATTTTGTTAACAATGAATTGCAAATTAATATCAAAAAGTTCATTATTTAATGCGTGAATTTTCTGTTTTCTGCAAAAAATGGCAATGATGGAAGGATTATAGATTGCAGTCTTCCAGGAAAGGCCACTTCAATAGCATGAAAATTATCCTCTTAATTCACCTTTTTTTTTATTGTTCTACTTAAACTTGTAATACGTCACGAATGTTTTCGCTTGCATTACAATTATGGAAATAAGTTTATACAATAAATTTGATATATATCTCTGATGTGTTTTTTGAAAGTAAAAAATTTCCTTATTTAACTCTAAAATGCCACGTTATCATTATTTATTACATATTTACAAAGTGTTCTTATAAAGAGTCAACATTAATAACGTGTTTTTTAAAAAAAAATTGTCATAAAGAAGATTTGCCTTTTTTATCAATTTAAACGACGTAGATTTTGCTTTACAAAGCGCCGGCTCTAAAATGAACCATGAAATTTATCTTCGAGAGGAAGAGTTAAATGTGAGAAAGTAAAAATTCTAGATGCTTTATAGTTAACTATTCACAATTCTAAGAGTAGGAGCAAACGTCTCCCTTCGCTTTTGGCACAGCCACGCGAGTAATTTGTTTGATAATAAATTAAATTACTAGCATTAAGAATAAATTCATCAGTAATGTGATGATGTAATATACATTGTAAGAATACTAGCAATAATGATCATGATATTTTATAGCTAAAACAATTCATTCAATGCAATCGTAATGCAACATAAGAAGTGCTATACAGCCTTCTTTTAAAACAATTAAAATTATTTGGATAATTTGCTGATTACTCTGATCAAGGCACCATTTTCATCTTTTAGCCTCTGGTTTTCACATTTCAATTGGTCCATCACCTAGAAAAGAAGAATGTAAAACCAATTTATATCATTTTTAATTATATCTTTTACTAAAAAAAATAAATAAAAAAAAAAGATACAAATGCAATGTCATTATAAAGTGGGTCAAATAAATGCTTATAAAATACAAAAAACAACTTAAAGAAAGAAAAAAAGGAAACCAAGCAACAGTAGTAAGTAGGCAACATGTTCTTATTAATATAATAATTAGGTGTATTAAAATCAAAAGAATAATATAATATAATGTATAATAAGCAGTACTAATTTTAATGTTACACAAGTATATTACACATATAATAAAAAAAAAATATATAAACATAATTAAATTAAAATATATAAATACATTTCATTAACCTTTTTAAACTTTTCTTTAAATTTATGCACTTATCTTTTTCAGATTTTAAGATTATATATATAAATAATAACTAAAAGCAAAAAGAAAATGCATATAAAGCAATTTTAAATATGGTTTTTAATCTCATTTTTGGTTCACATTGTATTCATAGATAAGATTTGTATAATCTTATTACGATTTTTTAATTAATTTATATATGTATAGAAATATATACAATGTAGTATAAAAGTAGATTGTTTTTTCATTACTTCCACGAAATGTTATTCTTGATTGTTGATTTTTTTCATGCATCTTACAAAATTATTATCATACAATAAATTAAGAGTGGTATAAATGATATATTGGGCATTAAAATACAAATATTAAACAATGTGCAGTGCAATAAAATACGATTTTACACTAAACATGCTTTCTTAGAAAAAAAAGTGTGCAGTGATATTAAATTTTAAGTATTTTTAATTATTTTTTTCAATTAAGATTAGCTATAATACTTAAAAGTTATGAAAATTCTATTGATATAAAAATTATTTGTAATTTGTATTTAAAAGTTTGAATTATTTTTAAAACAATTTACATTAACATAATTATAAAAATTTCCTGTTTTACAAAATTTGGAGTATTTTATAATATTTAAGATTGTAAATCATATTGCAAAGAAAGTATAAGTTCAGTGAATTAATAAAGTATTAAAATTCTGAAACTCATTCGGATTATTAATAAGGAATGGTTTCATAAATTAAACAAAGGACAGACTGCGTTTTTCAATTTAAAAAAATAATGTAACTATTTGCTACTTCAATTTATAATAATGTAATATCTGAATCAGTACAAACTATAGAAACATTTAATAAACATCTAATTTTTATTAACTGATATTTTTTAAAAAATTAAAAAATGCAAAGTATATATATGTACTCACATACTTCATACATAAAAATCAATAAAAAATACACATCATGAAATTGTAAGTGTCATTAGTAAAATAGAGAAAAATGTAATTTTACATAACTGCAGGGTAATTTCTATTAAAAGACATATTTCATATAAGCTTTAAATTTTTATATCATAAGCTGTTATAGATTTTCAAAATGAAATTATTTTAATTATCACAATTACGCGTGGTACACTTTGCGAAGCTGTATTGTAAGATAAGTCAGTGAGCGACATCGTTTCAAAGTTTTAATGTTGCGATCAGAACGTAAAAGTCGTAAGTAATCAATTAATTAATTAATGTACGTAAAGTACGATGTACACTGTTAACGCAGATGCTGTCATTATGTCCTTTACCTATTTAGTAGTATTGGTGAGTTTGGATACGACGCGGGTAAGTGCCCGATTTTCGGCTTTCAATCTCTCATTTTCAGCTTTGAGTTTTTGTAATTGCTGTAAACAGTGAAACGATTAGCCCAAAATTCACTTGTCTTGTAAAAGCCCCACCAGACAATGCTATGAATTTCACCATTATTTATAAAATTAATAATACAATCCTCAATTGGTCAGAAGTACAGACAATGTAAACCACACAAGAGTATAAATTAAGAAGAAATACAAAATGCCAATTAAAATCACTATATTGCGTAAATAATAAGCGTGATTATTTAATATAAAATACTTTAAATAAAAGCACCAAAATGGCAAATAAAGAAAAAAGCAATGCATTAAAAGCTGCTTATACTTTTTTGGTTTTCTTTCAAATTAACCACTCCAGAAATGCCGACACCTTCCTCTGTATTTAGTTATAACAATCAAAACATAATTTAAAAAATTGTGACGTGCATTGTAACTAAGAAACGTATTATAAAAAATTTGTAGAAATGTAACACATAGTAATTAAAATTAAGGTATTTTAAATAATTTTAATTAAAATGATTTCTTAATTTATCTATATTATTATTTAATTGGATATAATTTTTACCAAAATATAAAGTAAAAATATTCAATTCTCACCTTCAATTCTTCTTCCATTTCTGAAAGTTTTCTTTCCATTGCTCTCCTTTCTCGTTTTTCCGCTTCAGATAGGACTGTTTTATTTTGAGCACTTTGTGCTCTGTCCAATAAATTTCTGGCTTCCTTTAATTGCTCATCTGATCGTTTAAGCTTTTCTTTAAGTCTTTCATTTTCTGCTTGAGATTCTTCATATAATTTTTTATAATCTAGTTCACCATTTTCAGAAGTTGTAGATTTTATTCTAACTGACATAGAAGGTGCTTCAGATGATAATGATGATATAGATCCTAGCCTGTTAGATCTTCCAGAGCGATCATTTCCACTCTATAAAACAAAATCAAACAAAAGCAATATAAAATTTATCCATAAATAATGTAAAAAGTATTATTTCATATAACATTTAAATATGTTCTCTTACAATATATCCCTCAGAACTGGCTAAACTTTGTAAACTAGAACTTCTAGATCCAATTTGAATATCTGGTTTTATTTTTGTTTTATTAAAGCTTTCAGCTCTTTGCGCTTGTGAATGATTATTTGAATTAAGATTTAAATAATTATAACTTGTGGAAGAAGGTAAACGCAAGGAGTTAATATTTATTGGCAGAGTTATACTTCCATATCCTGATGCAGTTCCCCCATATGTAGTATATGGATTTTGATAATTCAAATTACTTGTAGAGTTTGAATAAGGGGTTTTTCTAAATGATTCATTACTTTTTGTAGTTTTATTCAGAAAGTTTGGTAATCCAATAGGATTTCCATTAATGCCTAATAAACCTGAATAACTATTTTGATTCAAAGGAAATAATCCACTAATACTTCGTGATCTGTTTCCAAAAATTGAACTTCCATTTGCTGATGCTTGAGCTCTTAATCCTGCTGCTGTTGTTGGTTTTCCTTGAGATCTTTTTCTATAGGATGACATTGTTTATGAAACTGATAAACTTACTTTAGAAATTGTATTGGTATGGATATCTTTCTGTTTAATCTAATATATAAATTCTTTACATATTATTTTTTAAAGAAATTAAAAAGCTTTTTAATTATTGTCTAATTTAATATTAAATCACTATGTCACAATATAGACTGATATAAAACGGTCTAATTCCAATGACAGTAGGTATTTGACTGACACAGACTGGGTGGAGGAACTTAAGACATCAGCCAGTTTACTCTAAAGCGTCAGTTCAGTATGCTATTTATAAATCACATGTATAAACCTACACTAATATAAAGGTTGTGTGTTTTTGGAATAAATATATTTGATATTTTACACTTTTGTCTATTTATTAGATATTATAAAATATGTATAAATTTACTCTACAGTTTGTATAACTTTAATTAATATATTAAATTATATTAAGAAAAATAGTTCATCCTTATATAATAATATATTAATGAAAATATATTTTGCAAACAAAATATACTTATTTACAATAATTATAATCTGAAATATGTAATTATATATTATAGATATCAAAACACTTAATTATGATATTTGTTCCCGAAAGTTTGTTATATTGTGAAATATCTATTATTGAAAAACGGAATTTTCAATGCTTCTTTTCTTATATACACTTATGTTTATATTATTATACAAATAATAATTGAATTCCTTTTCATTTATTTTAAATGTCAAAGTGTCACATTGTTCCAAAGGTCGATAGAATATTTTTAGGCAGTGCCAAGCTATGTTCATGATCAATTTTTTTACTTTCTTTCTATAGACTGCTATTATTAATCAGTTTTGAAATATTACTAAATGTACTTAAATATTTTTTTTATTAATTATATAATTAATATACTACAAATTATATAAATTTCTTGTTAATGCAATAATTTGGAAGAAAATTATATATAATAATATGCAAATAATTTTTAATTATAAATGTAATTATAAATCTAAAATTGAAACACCAATAAAATTGTAGTACTTTTATCTGTGAATCTGGTTTTAATACACAGCTTGATGAGATATACGAGGATAAGAAATGGAAAACTATTTTTAACGAAGCATGCACGAATAGAGGTTAATCTTCCCAGAGACTAACCCAAAAATAACACAAAGCTTCTATGCATCATGAAATTGCGTACATATTATAAAGGTTATATATAATGATTACTAATGCAAATGTAAAAATAATTTAAAAGTAAATCTTATCTTATGCAAACTATCATTAATTTATATATGTTAAAATTAATTTAAATAAAAATTATAATAATATAAAATAAAACAAGTTTAATTAAAATGTAAAGTATTTGTTGAAATTATTATAGTAAAAATGTTAAGTAGAAAAATAAAATAAAATAGTTTCAGGTGTTATAGAAAGTTCTAAAAGATAATAAAATTAAATTAAATCACTTGCCTCATTGTGGTTGATTTTGGACTCGTCACAATCACCACCAGCAGTTAAGTCTTGTTTCTCAGGATCGATTTCCTATAAAAAATACAATTAAAATTATAAATAAAAATACAAGTAAATTACATAGTGTTAAGAATTAAAATATGAAACGCGTTTGGATGTAAAATTTGTAAAATATCGGACATAGTAAAATCGAAAAATTAAAACTGATAAAATAAAGACTTCATAATTTAATTTCAAATAGTGATTGATACTAACGTCCATATCAACGTGGACAACGCCAGTAGATCTTCTCTTAGGCCGTCTTCTCCTTTGTATAACAGCTTGTGTAGCTTGTGCATTTCTGCTATCATTCTCCTTATCTTGTTCTGAACCATATCAGCAAAAGCAAAGTAAAAATTTATATTTATATATTTAAGTTTATACACGTGTACTTACATATAACTTTCAAAGTATATTATATACCTTTATCTTCAGGTTGTTTTAACGATCGTCTAAGAGGTAATGTTACCGTTGTATCTGCACTACTTGTTGCAATAGTCTCAACTGGAGCTGATGATGGTCTTGGTATAGTAGTACCTGTAGAAGGTCTTCTCATATATGCTGCAGTAGTATCTGGATTAGGTAGTGTAGTAACTTTATTATTAGCATCTTCTAACTGGAACTAAATAATAAATTTTGTTTTTAATTTTTTTGTACTATAAAAACATGTTAATATACCATAAATGCTATTAAAATATGATTAAAATAGTTATACGAATCACAAACCTTGCTTCCATTATCCACTTTCAACCTCCAAGAAGGTCGTCTTTCAGGCAAATTAAGGTCTTCAGAAGGTTTATTTGCAGTGACAGTAGTAGGAGTTGCTGTTGTTATTGTAGCTGTAATCGAGGCTGTATTGCTGGTAGTAGTTGCAGGCTGAGTTATTTAAAAACAATATAAATAAACATTATAAGGCTAACAATATTATTAGAAAGTTTAGTATCATAAATATTGCGATGTACAAATCAAAACAAACACAATTATTATTTACATGTAGTAGTTGTATTTCCAGTTAAAAAATTTGCAGCTCAGGATATACATCTTTAAAAGCAAAAAACTGTTGTATAAAAAAATTTACCTGTGTAGAAGATATTGTAGATGGAATTTCATTATTTTGTTGTTTTTTCTTTACTAGTTGTTCTGCACTTTTAATTTCATCTAATGTTACTCCTTGTGTTGAACGCCGCGTCTCTCTTACCCTTTTAGCATGCGCTTTTCTCTGTGTTTCACTTTCCTCATCACGTACAGGAGGAACAAACGATCTAAACAAAAGTTATATATATATATGTTATATGAAATAGTTTACACTAAAATTTATATTTTTAAATTTTTCATACAATATAACAAAATTAAAAAAAAAGCATTATACATTATCATAAACATAATTTACAAGCAGCATGTACAAGTATCACATAAAACAATGATGCCTTTATTTTAACATAAAACAACTATTCTGTTATTATTTGATATCAATCACAACCATATATAAATATTACAGCTATAAATGTAATATCTGAAAAATAAAAGTATAATTTGGCTGCTTTACAAATGTATTTTACACTGGGTTGATAAGATATACATTAACGTGTTCAAAACATGCTAAAACTTTATATTTCTGTAAAATTAAAAACAATAATTTGTTAATGATGCACATCATTTTTTTATATCAATTATGATAATTCCGTGCATTTCAATTTATGATATTTTTGTTTACATCACAAAAATTGTTGAAATGATTTAAAAAAAAAATGTATATTGTCAATTAGGAAATTACTTAAATGGCTAAGAAAATTAATTTATAATATATTTCAGTGGCAGTGTTTTTAACCTAGATATATCATTTTTACTAGTAAAGATAAAACAATAGTTACTGGACCAAGTAATATTTTAGAATAAATGTATGCAACTGAAGTAAATGGTCACACTGCAAAGCAACTTTTCATGCCACTGCCAATAATTAATGTTCTGTGTAGATATAATAAAATATGCAAAACCACACATTTCAAGAGAATCTTTCCAGGTCAAACATTATGTACCCACTTGAAGAAATTTTTGAAGATATTTCCTGGACTTAGCTTGCTCCCTCCTGGTGTAGTGGGAGTTCCAGGAACTGCTACTGAATTGTTTGTAGTTGTAGCTTCTAGTGGTTGAACACTGCTCAGCCATATTAACATTGTACGATGCAAATATGAATATATAATCTTTACTCTTAAATGTATTTTTATATATATGCATATGCATAAAGTTCTATATATATACACATACTGCTATCTCGTACTGTTAGTAGCAATTAAACTTTAAAATACCTATTTAGATTCCCTTGTATTTTTCAGATAAGTTTATCGTACTTTTTAATTTAAGGACTAAATTAAAAGATTATAGAAAAATATTAAAAAGAAGGCAATTTATTATTTTTCTATATTAGGGTTGTTGAGAATAACTTCTTTCTTTTTGTAATATTTACCTGCGTATTTGATTAGTTGGAATAGGACTTGTTGTAGTAGTAGTAGTAGTAGTAGTAGTAGTAGTTGTTGTTGTTGTGGCAGTTGTAGTAGCTGTAGCTGTAGTAGTTGGCAGTGTACTTGACACTATTGTTTTAGATGTAGATGTTGGTGAAAGTGTATTACTTCCTTGTGGCAGTCTTGAGAGTTCCAAATTTAATTTTGCTTCTTTTCTTCTAAAGTTAAAACAGTATAGTTGTTATATGATATGAAAATATTGATTCTAGTTATGTGAATTTTATAAACGCAGATAAAATTTTAATATTAGATAAATAATAACGACCGATACATAATATCATAATATACATAAACATTTGCTAATTACAATTTAAGCAAAGCAAAAGCCAAAAACAAGGAAAGATTGTTTTATACATTAACATCACAATACACAAGAATAAATTATACGATAACAACAGAAAATAGGGGGCAAAATGAAAGAATGAAATATATAGAAGGTTTCAAACAATAAGCATTAACATATATGTACGAAACATGCGCACCTGTGAGTTTCGCGTAGAGATGCAGAACGGGTTGTAATATTGGTGTGAGTAGGAGTAGCTGTGTTGCAGTAATGGAGAGTAGGGCAGGAAAACGCCTTGATGCGAGCTCGTAATGCCAAGTATTGCTCATAGAACCTGCATAACATGCACCATGCCATGCATACAACTACACTAATTTTTTATATGCATAAAGCTCAAAAACTACTGCAATGAATTCTTAATAGAAATATGTAATTTGTTAAATATTTGTAAAATTTGTTATAGGAATTAAAAAATAAAAAATAAAAATATTTAAGTTAATAAATAAAAAATTTAGTTATAAAAATTCGTATAAGAAACTTTAAAATTATGATATTACAAATAGTTAAATTCTCGACTCACTTTTCATCCGTTTCAAAGCTATGTGTTCTTGTTAATACAACGTCAGCTTCTGTATTAAGTTTGTTTGACATGGTTGGTGATTTAATATTCTTATCCTTTTCTTCAAGTCCTATGTAAGGATACAATAAAAGACAAGAACAGTAAACAGTAGTTATATATTAGTTATACTAGTTTTTTTTAAGATACTCAAAACTTACTTGAAGATAATGTATGTGTTGCTTCAGTATTTTGTATTCTATTTCTGTAAGATCCTGAACGCCGCCAAGATGGTATAACTCCTTCTTCATTATTATCAGTCTGTTGTTTTGGAGGCATTACTGGAGCCTTAAAAGTAATCAATAAATTCATAAGAATTGATGAATTGAGAAAACTATTAAGTACTGGTATAAACAGTACCTGATTAGGAACTTTACTAGTATCAATAGGAGACGAAGTATTACGCGGGGATGTTTCCTCTCTATTCGCTCTATTTTTCTTTTCTGTAAAGTTAAATTAAGATTAATGTAATTTATAGAAATATAATTTTATAAAGATTTTTAAGAAGGAAGGAAATTAGTGGAATATATATCCACTTATTTCAATAGAATAATGTTTACTAGTAATAAAATTTTCGAAGTAGTACTTTCATTATAAAAACGAACAAAAAGAGACAAGTGTATCTATAATACATGCAACGAAATGTAATTTTAGTTGTATAAAAACAGTCTTACAGACAAAACTCACCATCATCTGTAAGACATGGAGAGTGGTTTGATTCGTTAGACTTATCAGATTGATTGGAGTAAGTGGAAGAATGTGAGTCTGAGCTAGTCTCAGATTCACCTTCACCATCACTCTCTTCCATATCTGTTTCACGTGTCGCTTCTGTCCATGCAGCATTGTTACAAGAAATACAAATTGCTGTTAAGGTAAGTAAAACAGACTTGCAAAACTGAACAATGTGTAATATATATTTCATGAGAAACTATTCCTACCTACATCAGTACTTCCCAATCATTTATAGTTAAAGTTACAAAATTTTAGAATTCTTTGAAAACAGATGCATGTAAAATATATACTTACATTGTTAAAATGTTTAATTATAGAATATAAAAAATGAAAGGAAAAACAGAAAAATATGATTTGGAAACGAAAATTATTTTTTCTAATTTACAGAGTGCCCGAATAGTATTACTCCGTCACATTTTAAAATAAAATTATCAGTAACAAACTGTTACATTTTAAAATAGATTTTTCCTATTCAATAATACTTATAAAATATTTAAGTTTAGCAATCTATCGCCATTCAGTAACAAACTCAAATAATTTACCACAATATTTAAATGTAGACATGCAAATTAACAAATCTGTCAACAAAGAACACAAAGAAACAAGACATACCAACATCACTATTTGTTCCAATACTAGAATCTTCTTTATCAGACTGAATTTCTAATTCAACCTTCTTAACTTTATTTGGTGTTTCTTCTTCAAATGTTTCTACAGGTTCTTGCATAGTTATGATATTTTCATTATTTGTTGATACACTGTAATACAATAATAAATATAATAAATTGATGCTTTTCTTATAATAATTATTAACTATTTATATTACGAACCGTTTCTTTGGTATAGCTGGCTGCTTTTTGTTAATAATTTGTGGATGATCTTTCATTAATAGCTGTTGTTTTGCTTTCAATGTTTCCAGGGCTGGTAATATATTTGTATCAGCAATATCAAATGCAGTTTGATCCTATTAATGTAAAATTATGAAGGAAGACAATTTTGGTTTTTCTAACATAAAACAATTGTAATCTTACAGCATAATTCTTAATGTCCATATTACAGAAATTTTTCACTAAAAGTTCACAGGCTTCTAATTGCCCCCAATGTGCTGCAGCATGTAAAGGTGTCCAACCATCAAAATCTTGAGCATTAACATCACACCTAGCTTGTAGTAATACACTGAAATACAAGTACTAAATATAATAAGTAATAAATAAGAATTTCATTTCATGTTTTTTCTTATATTATATATATATTAATTTATTTCTTTTTTTCTGATAATTTATTATTCTAATAGAATTTAAAAATTCTTACTCTATAACATCAATATAACCCTTAGCAGCAGCAACATGAAGAGCAGTAGCTCCTGATTTAGGATGAATTGAGTCCTTGCCTGCTGCTCCTGATTGCCATGCTCTAGCATCATTTAACATTGACCTTTCTTCTTCACTTCTGGCTTGATCACAGTCTATACCTATAAACCAAATGTAATTTATGAAACATATCCTTTTTATGATATTAACTAACTAATTATGATATATCTTTTAAAAAAGATAATTATGAACACAAACCAGCTTTATTTATATGTTGTTGCAGCATATTTTCCATTTCAACACTTTCTGCAATATCAAGAGCCAATTGACCATCATAGTTAACTGCTGCCAAATTACATCCTTTTTCTATTAAATATCTATAAAATTGTATTCTTTTATTTAAACCAATTTCTGAATTTCATTATTACATTATAATAATTATTAACATGTAAATGATGTCAGTGTTTGCAGTATCAAAATAAAAATAATATTAACTTAGCAATAGATATAAATCCACAAGATGCAGTTGCATGCAATGGTGTCCATCCCTCATTATCTCCACAATTTATGTCAGCTCCTTTTTCCACTAAAAATTCGACCATATCCAGATCATCATTGATACATGCCTATAATTAAAATATTATGGCACTTTTTAATTATAAAATATAATTATAGAAATAGTAAAACAGTTTAAAAAATAATATTTATATACTAAAGGCAAAATTTATAAAAATTTTCTTAAACATTAATAACATATCTGAAAAAATTATATTTAAAGACATTTTGTATAATATAATATTTTGTTTATGCTTGTATTATTAAACAAAAAAAGAAAATTTAATATTAATACGTTTATAAAAATTTATATTTAAGTAGTGTATATATATATGTATGTATAAACTGAATATTCTAATATATTTGGTATTAGATACACAGCAGACAGTAAACTAGTTAGTTATATAGTTATATAGTTCTGAATATACAAATATAAATTTAAATAAATGATATTTAAAATATAATGCAATATGTAAGTTAAAAAGGGCATTATGTATAATAACATTTTAAGACAGAGGACATAGAATACAGATGCTGCAGCCTCTGACTTCTAACAGAGAACTATAAATAGCATTTGATGCCTGATGTATTTTCACATTCTATTTTCGCAAATCCATGAAATGCCTAAACTTCCTCTTACTATCATGGTTAAATAACAGTAATAACTATGATACATTTCATGTAAAACAGTTCATTTATACATATTCTTTTGAGGTAAATTATTCTTGTAAATATATGTAAATGTTTTATGAATGAATTTGGTTAAGTAATAATTACATAACTATGACACAACTCATTCAGTAAAATTTATAACTGAATAAAGTTTAATTCAACAATCTTATAACTTACAATTCTTTGAAAACATGTACAAAATATTATTTTTTAGCTCATAATATATTGTACATTTAAATTACAATAAAAAGAGATTTATTTTATATATACTTTTATTACAGCATGCAAATAATTATATATTTAATTGTACCTTCCTGAGTTTTTATCCTTTTAATAAATATAATTTTAATATAAGAACATACATATCCCTTTTTACAAAATATAATAAAATAATACTTTTTATTTTTATTTTATTTTCTGCATAGTTATTTTTAGCATTTTACTAACTTCAATCTATTTTAAGAGTTTTAATATTTTAGGTATTGTCTTAAAACTTCAGTTATTAACAAAATAAATTAAATATTTTAAACAAAATTACTTCATCAATAATAAGAATAAAATGCAAATAGTTCAATGTTAATATCATTAAAAAATATGTTAAATAGAAATTTTTTATTATTTATATAAAGATATTCAATGTGTAAAGCTTACTTATTGTAAATATTAATTTATAAAATACATTCGTAATGTAATTAATGTTAACTAAAACATATAAATATTTAAGAGGAAAAAGAATTAAATAAAAAAATTAATTCACTATTTACATAAATTTAAAACTATGTTGTATGTTAGTATTTATTCATAAACCCAATTGTATGTATTAGATAAAACAGACTTCAAATTTTTAACTTTTCCTTTCTAATACAGTAATCCTTTAATAACCAATACCTCATATTTTACTTGTTGCTCGCATAAACCTCTATCTCATTGCCTGATTCTTAAGTAACACTAAACCTAAGATAATCCTTAGCTTTCTGCTTTAAAAATTTATATCTTTGCATTATTTTTCCAGCAACTGATTTATATGCATGGCAGCAGCAGAAACATTAAATGAGAATAAACTATTATAATATTGGTATTATCAAAGCAGTATTTCTAAGTTACGATTATTAAAAATGATAAATTAAACTTAATGTAATCTAACAATGTAAATAAATGAATATTATAATTCTAACACAAAATTGTTATATGAAGTTGCAAAACAGAAGTACAACATTTATATTATTAATATGGTTCAAAATTTTCTTTTATTATATTTGTTTCCTAAAGTAAGCTGTAAGTAGGCTATATTTTATTAATTAAACAATTAGATAAGCACAGAATAATTGTGAGCATTTTGGATACTTCATTCTGCATATATAAACAATAATCGTAAAAGAGTGGGGGATAAACAGTTTTGTCGGCTGTTATCAGAGGGAGTAGTTGTATGGCTTGAATTGTGAGATAGCGGAACAGTAAACCTACTCTGTGGTAGAACTACATCTGCATTTTTCTCATAATTAAGTATGACATCAAAAGTATGAAAGAAAATTTAAGCATCTACACTCAAATTAGACAGCTGGAGTATGTAGTAGCCATCTTGCATTAAGAATTATGACCGATGCGGAAAAATAGGGAGAAAGCGAGATTGGAAAACGATGATCGGGTTTGTTGTTATGAATATACGGATTAAAGGAAATCACAGAACATAAACAAAACTGCAAAAGAAGGATATAGATTTTACCTGATGTAATGCTGTGAGACCGTCAACATTTCCGGTGTTGATATCCGCCCCCTTTTGGAGTAAACGAACGACCTCCTCCTTGTCGCCTGCCGCGCATGCTGCCAGGAATACACAATCCGCAGAGAATTTTATCTTTCGTGCGACCTGACATGGTTGGGCCGGTTCACGATTTGTTTCAGACTGTTCCCAACGTTTGAGCTGTTCAGCCCTTTTAAATAGGGCTGAGCTCGAACGACTTTCAAGAGACATTGCCTGAAAACACGCACGTCTGCACTCAAGAACCTTATAACCACTTCGCACGGTCTCTTCTCTTTCTTTCTCTTCTCACTCTCTCTTTCTCTTTACGCTTTTGGATCTCCACTTCGCCGAGGCCACTTCACTTCAGTTCACTTTGCGTGATTCGACACGCTGAAACGATCGTTTTCTACTTCTTACCTCCATATACGACTTAATCGCGAATCGCGTGTTCTTTTACAAAAAAATATACGTTAAAATTCGTTCTGACGGACCACGAAGGGAGCGGTCGGTCGCCTTCACCAGACTCAGTTACAGGACGGCTAGATTCGCGTGCTCTTTGCTATTCTTGGCCGTCCCGTACCGTGCGAGTTGTGAGGAAACCAACGAAACAACCTGTAGTGTAGCCAACATTTTAAGCTTCTATGTTTCTAGCGCCACTTTTGTATCACGTACAATGTATAATTATTATTTTGGAATATAATAACAATCTTAAAATATATTTTTATATATAATAAAATTATTCAAACTGAGTATCATCAATGATATAAACGAGAGTAGTTTTACATATGGACTGTTTTAATCTATCTTACTAATCGATGATTTTTGATATTGAAATTTGTTTGAAACTAACAACAATAAAAATACATTAAATTTAGGTCAAATTTATAAAACATTAATATTATTTTACATAAATAATGCTTGTCATACAGTCTTTAAATAAAAAGTGAATTTTCGTAAGTATAGTTACTTTTACTGTTAAGAAGTTGATATTTGTTTTTTATTTCTCTAAGACATGAAATCATTTAGATTTTCGTGAAAGTCATTCTCGGTTGAGGTTAATAATAGTTCTTATTAAAAATTATAAGAAAAGTAGTTTAAAGTAGTGTTAAAGTGATAATTTGTGAACAATGAATACGGAACAAATTCTTAAGTACGACATCAAACAATGTTTAAATTTGATAATGGTTGGAGATGATACAGACATTATTGAAGGATGGACCAGACTTAAAAAATTAGAAAGTAAACTCGTGTATGGGCAGCTAAATAATTATGAAACTATATTGCGAG
This sequence comes from Tetrapedia diversipes, assembly GCA_033822845.1. Lineage (NCBI taxonomy): Eukaryota > Metazoa > Arthropoda > Insecta > Hymenoptera > Apidae > Tetrapedia > Tetrapedia diversipes. The sequence goes on from JAOPTO010002283.1 coordinate 394,915, forward strand.
AAATACTTAATGATGAGGTAAGAAATGTACAAGAAGTTCCAAAAATCTTGAGTTGGTTTTCAAAATATTTAATGGAGAACCTATTTACTATGCATCCAATTTCAAATGATATTGCAACAATGTTAAGAAACACAGAAATCAGTGATATGTCTCATCTGACTATGATACTTCAAGTATTATTAGAGCACAGTGTGTATTTACCAGAGTCTATGAATCACTCAAAACTTTGTGAAGCAGTTGTTATATGCTTGTCTAACTTTTCAATGCCATGTCAGCCGAAAAAGATTTCAGAATTTAATGACAATGCTACTAAAGTTCAATACTTTATAAAAGAGATACGATCAAAGTCTAAGAATATTGAGAATGATAATTTGATTTTCATATGTCTTCAAACATTATATAAAATAATATCTGATACTAAACGAAAACAAGAACCTGGATCTGGTTTAGCTGCTGTATTACAAGTGGTAAAGCCTTCTATCATACCACAAGCTGTTAACTGGATTCTTTCTGAATCACATTCTGATGCCCAGTTAGTCCAAGCTTTAAAAATTTTGTGTAGTTGGCTCCCAAAATGGAGAGGTGATCGACTTAGCATTTGGATTATGAAGTTTATACTTGGGTTAGAGGAACGGCATAAGTATTCAATACTTATTGAGGTTACAAAAGCAAAACTTGATATAATATTCTGTGCTTTATCAGTACCTGTTTTTCGTCAAAATGCTTCCACAATTATATTTTATATCTTAAAAAAGCAAGGATCTCCATCTTTACTTCAAAATATAATAAGAAATACACAAATGGTAATATATTTTCTAATGAAAGAAGATTCTGAATCAAGCAAGGAATGTATACAAAATTTGGTTGATATCATGAAAATACTTATGTTAAGATTTCCAAATCAACGTGCCTGTAATAATCTGGAAAACAGTTTTCCAGTACAACCACGAATGCATATTGTTAAAGAAATATGGAATGAACATGTTTGGATAGATGAAATGGAAGAGATTGAGCCATTAATTGAATCACCAAAAACACATTTGGGAAAAGTTGGACTTTCAAATCTTGGAAATACATGTTATATGAATAGTGTATTACAAGCATTGTTAATGACTAAACAATTTTGTTATGAAGTATTAATGTACAAATCTTCAAGCAAAATTGATGACCAAGTTGTACTTAAAAAGTTACAGAATTTGTTTACCTTGTTATTGTATTCAAGGAGAATTTCCTTGGCACCAACTGAAATTCTACTAGCTTCACGGCCTGCTTATTTTCTACCTGGTCAACAACAAGATAGTTCAGAATTTCTCTGGTTAATATGTTGCTAGTATTTTAATGCTTATTTCTTACACCAAAATATAAAGCTTAGTAAGAAATAATCACATGATTTAATTGAATTTTGATTTTGAACTTTTAGAATTACTTCGTTAAATCTACTATATTTTTTAAACAAATTATTTAATAGTATCTTATAACATTAAAACACACATAACTAAAGTACTTTATTCTTTAAATTATATTTACATAGTTTATATTTTTGAACAGCCACCTTTTAGACCTTTTACATGAGCAAGAGAAGTCTGCTACTGTAAGCTGTGAAGCTAATACTTCTAATCTTAAGTATAAGGATGATAGAGAAATAAATGATATTTCATCGATAAATGAGGAAGGTGCAAGTATTAAGCGTTGGACAACTGAAGAAGATTTAAGCGGAAGTATTGTATTGGAAAGGAAAACACAATCATTAGCAGATTTTTCACAGGGTAAAAATCATAAGAATATTTTGCCATAAGTATGTCATTAAAAGCAAATACCATACTATGCTTACATTGATTTTTCTATTGCAGGAGAAGATTTAGCACAAGTACAACAACTTAGTGATTCACATTCAGATTCTACAGATAGTGGAATACAATCTGTAGGTGGGGAAGATACAAGTATGCAAGTACCTCTTGTACATAAAGTACTAGGAGGAAAATGTAAAATCACTTATCAGTGTGCTCAGTGTGATACTAGTTCTCACAATACCGATAAATTCCGCGACTTACAATTATGCTTCCCAGAGGAAATACAAGAGAATCAGGAGGTTTCTGTACAAGATCTCATTAATTATTATCTTACTCCAGAAAAACTTACTGGTGAAAATAAATATCGTTGCGATAAATGTATGAAGCTATGCGATGCACAAAGATTCATAAAAATTTTGCATGCACCCACATATTTAATTTTAATATTAAAACATTTTCGTTATGATTTTGATACTAGACTGAGAACAAAATTACGGCACAAAGTAATGTATAACGAAATTATACAATTACCAGTATACACATCATTATGCACAACTACAGAAAGTTATCAATTGTATGCTGCTGTTGTTCATTCAGGTTATAGTATGGACTATGGCCATTATTTCACTTATGCTCGCGATTCGAAACAAAACTGGTACAAATTCAATGATAGTTACGTTTCACAAACAACTTTCAATGATTTTAAGGATTTAAAACCTCCGGATACACCTTATATATTGTTTTACGAAAAAGCTGTACCATTTGAAGGACTCTATGATGAAGATAAACCTGAATTATCGACATTGAGTAAACATTTACAAGAATTGGTAGCAAACGATACCACAGCCTACATTGAAGAATTGAGGCATCAGGCTGAAAAATCTCAACGCGGTCGACATAATTCGATATTTTTACGAAAGAATGAGAATTCTGATGATGAAAATCCTCCACCTAGTAGTTGCCGGGGTGCAGTTAATATGCCTGCGAGTCGTTTCCTTTATTAAGTTATTTTAACATTTAAGTATCTTCTTTTATAAAATTAATTAAATACTCCAGGTAAATTTGTAATACATTTTCCTTATATTAGTAACGAATGCAGAGTTCCTTTATCAGTACAGTGCTATGATGTCAATTGGTGTAAACACAATCAAGAACAGTATTGTACGGAAACTTATTTATTTGCTGTATTTTCAATCAGCTTTTTGATATATGCTGTTGCTGTACATTACTGTGTGTGTAGAACAAATTTGTATATGACTGTATATTTCACAATTGTTTTTAATATTTGAGTAACATATTGCAAAAAATTGTTAACATTAATTGATGCATATTAAAATGTTGTAAAGTATAGTAGTGAATATTCATACAAATCGTACTTAATACTTGTTTCTTGTAATTCATATTAAAACATTGTTTTTTAATTTAATGTGAACATGTTAGTTTATAAAATTAAAGAAAAAAGAAATCACGTTGTCGTTATTGGAAAGTGTATTATAAAATTGTGATGGAAAGAGAATACATACTCAGTATTTTATAAAAAGTTTAATGCAATTGGCTGTGTTTTTACATACATATATAAATACAAAAAACAGTATTTAAGTAATATTTGAAATACCATCAATTTTATAAGTATACTTTTGTCATATTTTCGCACACTACAATTTGATACCCATTTAAACAAATACCTTATGTTTTGTGAGATGATACATGTATTATTTGTTAAACAATTCTGCATTAATGCTTATTTTGGATTTTAATGTTCATTATTTATTTAAAAGTTAATAAGTATAATGTATATAAATTTATAACTTACTTGACGAATAATAGTTGTACCGATATGATTGTTACAAATTGGCCGATGATTTTAAACTTCTGTCGATAATCACAGGGATTTTAAAATTAAACGAAAAGTGTAAGAATGATAACAGCTACTATTGTAAATAGATATATTTTAATTATAGTTATCTTTACAAAAAACTCCAAGCATTACGAATCTGTGATAAATTTATACTGTCAAATTGATAATATTAATTTCTTAGCTCAGTATTGAACAGATAAAAAGATACATTACGTATTTTAATTTATAATTAAAGCATCGTAATGTACAATATGTGTTAGGTCTTATGTATTTGTAAAACTGTTTAGACGCTACGTGAATAAATTGTGCGTAATAATTCTTTTTTAATAGACCGAATACGTTGTATTTATTATTCATTTAATGTTTATTGTTCTAAGAAAACAGCACAATGAAAATATATAAATATTATGCCTATTTACAGGGTAAAAGATAAACATTTGATTATTATTTTATTGCATAATTATGTTTGTTAGTTTAACATTACAGTAGTGTAAATTAAGTGTGAAAGACTTACTAAAATATAATTAGAAATAAAATAATGATACATTATCATCTTTTTATTGGTCTCTATAATTTCTCTTATGTCTACATATGATATATTTAAATAATATATAAAATATATTAATCGAATATGATATTCTATCAATTTTCTATAAAACGTGGTATATGCGACCAATAATTAATCGATAGTAATCTCTATATTACAATACTCTTATCTTAACGCATCGCATCATAATTAAAGATAGGTTCCAGTCGATAAAATAGTGTATCTATTCAGCGTCCATGAAGACCTAACAAGAAATCATTATTTGCATTACTTTAGTTGCTCGACAGACTTTCGAATTAGATTATTGGATCATTTCGCGCTAGTCTTATAGGGACGCTATTGAGTATGATGTCGAGAAAATAAAAAGCGTTTAGATCGAGCAATAGGAATACAAACGATGAGCATTCGAGACAACGCAACGGGATGACTGAGGAACACATGATTTTGGACGGACGTGATCGGAGTGGGAAGAGACGGAGAATCGGAAAGAGAGAGATTGTATGGCATTAAAGAATAAACGATAGAGAAGATGTGCGCGCAAGTCAGTTGAGAGTTGCTAGTGTTGAGAGTTGAGAGTTATGAGAATACAAAGTTGAGAGTAACAGTTCAGCCTTGCGGTAAAGGCCGAGGCTTAGAGTTTAACAGTTATATAAAAAAAATTCTTTAAATCTTATCCGTTATTTTTAATCGTATTTTATTATCTAACTTCCCTACGCAGTATCTTACCAAAATTATGAAGAAAGTGTATTTAGCTGTTTTTGCCAGTAAGTTGATCCAAATTTAAATATGATATAATTGACTGTTATTCTTGTATCTTTGAAACAAACGAATTTGTCGATACATACACGTCCTAGAAAGAGAGGGTAAAAAATAGAAAGGTTCATGAGAAACGTTTTTCATTCATCATTATCAGGTAACTTAGGTATGATGTCGTACGGTCTATTCTTCGGCTGGTCGTCACCGTCATTGCCTCTTCTCTTGCAAGACGATAGTCCCGTACCTTTAACGTTGCAACAGGCCACATGGGTTACCTCTATTTACACTTTGGGCGGAGCTGTCGGTTCACTGCTTTGTACATACGTTGTAAATATAATCGGCAGAAAAGGAACCCTCCTCTTCACCACGGTACCAGCTTTGATAGGATGGACGATGATCGCCTTTGCGACCTCGGCATGGGTAATTTGCATATCTGATTTGTCCTCACCGCACACGGAAAAAAAACGAGAAAGTAGAAAATAGAATTGAAACAAGATTTTGTACGTTAAACGTGTGGAAGGTTTAATTACCGCGAGCTCATGATTGGCCCTTGAATTTGATTGTTTGATTTCTTCGTGATACGGCTAATACTTTAAGCCTTGTAGGCAGATATCGACTATCAGTTTAGCTCTGTTGTAAAGTACAAGCCTGACGATCACAGGCTGCGGATTTATATGTGAATTCGTATTCTTATAATCGCGTTTAAACAACAGATGCTATCTAGATAAGGATTCGTTTCGTTTGGATAATCGAGATCCAAGTTGATCGGGGTCCTACCGCAGTTACAGTAGACTCTCGATTATCCGGTCCTGGTTCAATCGGTCTCCGCTTTAACCGAGCACGTCTTCGTTGACGCGAAAACGATCGACCAGGGGAAAAATTTAGCGATGGATTCATTTTATCCAACTGAATGCGCTTTTTGTCAGTGGTCGGTTGCTTGAGCGGCCTTAATTTTACTGTCTATTCCTACTTAATCGTCGAACGGTAGATTTCGCGTACTTAGATAGAGCGTAAGTTGCTCATCACTGGTTTCTAGTACGCGTAGGAAAGTCTACCCAACAGGCAAGCAACCTAACGTTGCATCGCCTAAAAGATACGACTGGAAAGTTATCCAGGGTTCCGGAAAGAGGACTTTGATCGACCTCACGGCACTTACCCCATAACCTTCCGGATAACCAATTCTTTTTACCCAAATGTGTATTTCTAACCTACGTGTATCCTATTTTTATAATAGCGTTAGCAAAGGTGTGCTTGTAGAGACTAGAACCAATCATACCCGCACTTCTTTTGCTAGCCAACATCTCGCGGACGCATAGTCCATTGTTTTCTCTAATTTCTATCCTTGGAGAATACAAATGAGGGAGATTTTTGCGATTCGAAGCAATTCTGGGAAAACTTCCGAACAACCCACTCTTTTTTCCAACAATATCTATTTTTCTAACATGCCTTTCTCGCTGTTCAAGGAATTGATCGTGGGAAGGTTCGTTTGCGGATTGAGCAACGGCCACGGCTACGTGTCCGCCACCATGTACGTGGGGGAGATTTCACCGGCCAACATGCGGGGCGTGTTGACGTCCACGTTGACCGTCGCGGCGAAGTTCGGCCTGTTCGTCGAGTGGACGATAGGTCCGTTCCTCTCCGTGAGAGACCTCGCACTGGTCTCCTCGTTGCTGCCGGTGCTCTTCTTCGTGGCTCTGCTGCGTTTGCCGGAGTCACCGTACCACTTGATGCGCCGCGGGAGACACCGCGAGGCGATAACGTCCCTGGCGCAATTAAGGGGGACCGTGGACGTTACCGCGGAGGCGGAGGTCATCGAGAGGTCCATAAAAATAGATCTGGCTAACAATACCGGGTTACGGGAATTGCTGGCCGTCCCGGGAAATCGGAAGTGCGTTTTCATAATTTGATAGCCGGCAAAGTTTTAATGAGTTCTTGTGAACGGGAGAAAGAGAGAGATAGGGAGTGAGAGATAGAGAGAAATGATAATTAACATTAGGACAAATCTCACCAGTTTCGTTAATATTTTACCCTTTCACTCATGATTTAAAAAATTTTTATTTCAGAAAAGAAAATTACGAAAATGTACTTTAGTGGGTGTAGTAAAACTAAATATATATTATACAAATTTTATTTTTGAAACTTGTTGAAAAAATTCTATGGGATTATATTTCCCATTAGTATTATTTCGCGGGATATATAACCCCAACAGTACACAAATACCTAATACTTAGTTAGTGAAACAATCATAACGTAATGGCACATCGCACACTTTTCCCTCAAACTTTGGTACATTCTTTCGAACAATACTTGGGACAAATATATCCCGAGAGGAGTGAAAGGGTTAAACATGTTGTAGAAGTCAGCATTTCGAGCAACTTTTTCCTACACATATAACTGCCGTTCAGGCTTAGTTCTTAAGATTTTTCCCACTAAATACAGATTAAAATTGCTTGAAATAAGAAGAGAAACAAAAGGGTGAGCCTTGCCAAAGTTACCCCCCGTTACCATTCATCGTTCGTTTCACCTTGCAGAGCGTTAACGGTGGTGCTGGGCCTGTTCCTGCTGCAACAATGGAGCGGCAGCCTGGCGATACTCAGCTACGCCGAGTTGATCTTCAACGCGACCGGCAACGAGTTCCCGGGCAAATACGTGACGATGATAGTGGGCGGCGTGCAGGTGGTGTGCTCGTTGATCAGCGCGTCCGTGGTGGATCGTTGCAGCAGAAGATCGTTGCTGATGATCTCCTCGTTCGGCGTCTCCGTCTCGACCTTCCTCGTAGGCCTGTTCTTCTTCCTTCGAAACGTCGTCCACGTGGACGTCGATGGGATCGCCTGGCTGCCGGCCACCGGGTCGATACTGTACATTGTTCTGTACGCGTTCGGCCTGGCCGCGCTTCCGTTCACCATGATGAGCGAACTGTTCCCGACGAACGTCAAAGCGTTGGCCAGCACGATCGGGATGATGTTCTGCAATGCATGCGCGTTCGCCGTCACCCTTTCTTATCAGAGCATCGCCACGCGGTATGGCGTGCACGTCGCGTTTTGGCTGTTCTCCGTGATCGGCATCACGGGCGTTCCTTTCGTCTATTGTTACGTGCCCGAGACGAGGAAGAGGACGTTGCAAGAGATACAGGAGCAGCTGCACGGTTACAGATTGTAGAGGGGGAGGAAACTGTGAAGGCGAGCTGAAAGGAGGATTAATCGAGTTTCTTGATTAACCCTTTGGTTACCCGCGGAAGGAGACGGCTGTCGTTCACCGCATGGCAGTTATGCAAATTCTTCGACGCAAAGGGTTGAATAGTAAACCTAAGCGCGTTACGCTGAATGAAATTTGATGTATGCAAGCGGATCTTAGAGAATATTCTTGGCTCTGTGGCTGTTGCGGATTGAAAGAGTGTGAAGGAAAGGATAGGGGAGGCGGTGTTTCGTCCGGGGCCTGCTGGTGGACTCATCGGCAAGACTTATCTAGCAGGTCCCATAGGATGGGACAGGTTGGAACTCGTATATATAGAAACCGTGGCGGACTCGAGCACTTGCGAGAAAGGTAGTCGGTTGATCCCTACTAGTGGCAAGGGCAGGAAGGTCGCCACAGCTTGAAAAACATTGAGGTTGGTAATAGTGGAGAGACGACGGTCATTTCTAGAGTGTGAAGGGTTAAAAGAACGCTGCAAATTGTTTGATCTTGCGGTTGGGGTCCATTTCTGAAGGGCCAGATACGATATATTACGTGGGTACCTTTTAACTTAGCGGACCAAGAGTTAAGACTGAGATTGTATACGTACGTAGACAGATCATAGCGATAGATTATATAATTGTTATACGATTGTAAGATAGTATAGTTAGCAGATTATATAATTATGTTTTCAGAAAACCATTAGCTGTAATGTTATTTGTAATACATATGTAGAAAGGATTCAATCTTTATTGATTAGATCTCCCAACTGATATTTATTAATTTATAAATAAATTAGATTTTCAGGATTTACCGTTGGAATTCATCATTCGTTTTAATTATACAAATCCTAATGTTCCAAGTTTCTTTTCCTCGATCGCTGTTTCAGCTTCACAAGTGCGTAGCTGAGAAACGGGCAATTAATCGCTACACTTCTAGCGTTACTTCACGTATATTTTTTCAGTACCCTTCGCCGTAACGTAAAGGAGGTGGTGCGTTTCACGCTTGTCCCCGAGTAAGGTAACACGCCTGGAACACGTCTTGTGCACACGACCGGCACTTTGTTACCGTGTCACCTTGCAATTAAATTCCGACGTACAGGCGACTTCCGTTTCTCCCAGGCCTTTGAATCCTCTACGCAAAGTCCCGTGAACGCTGCACCTCGATAACCGTGTGACAGAAAAAGAATTTTAATTACTCAAGCGAGGTGGAAGCGCGTGAGGATATCAAACGTAAAAACGGAAAACAGTAATGCTTTATTAACGCATTACATGCGGGGCATCGCGACTAATCGTTTATGAGTTATCGCGGGCAAAAGTTGGAGCATTCGCGTGAAAAAGACAGCATGAAATGTCATAATTTTCAAGATATTTAAGATATTTTAATAATTTTTTTACTATTTAACTCACCGAGGAGCAGCAGCATAACTATCGATAATCACTATCAGTTGTAGGCCTCAAGCGCAAAGAGTTAATACTTTTGCCAGGCAATAACCATCATGGTATGTAAACGGTAAAAATACCTTTCCCGCAGATAACGATCAGTCGCAGTAAAAGGTATTGTTTCATTGGTTGCAAACCAAAGTGCATCAGTGATGGTTCTTAGCGTTTTTTTATTTATTTATTTATTTAAATCAGCTATCAAAATTCATATTCTATGGGCTGATATGTTGACACATAGTCCGTTTCTGGCATGATGAGAGTTTTTCCATTGAAAAGACCTCCTAAGCCTTATTTAAGGTCAATTGGCCATTTTCTTTTCAATCTTCTATTATCGTGTTCTTCTGTGAGCGGTATAATTAGAGGATTTGAATGTTCACTTAATTTGGTGAAGTGTCTTCTACTTCTTTCGTGGATGGTGTCAGCGACAAAGGGGATACCGAGATCGTTATACAGGGTGTTAATCTACCTATGGACTTAAATGAAATGGGGGATTCTAGACGATGAAATAAGACGAAAATCAAGAGTGACGAAATTTCGTTAAACGCTTCATTAATTAGTTATTAGCAGTTAAAGATTGCCAATCCGGCTGCAGCGCCGGCCGTTGGGCTCGCCGCGCACAGGCGAACCCAGGACCGTATCGACATGTATTATAACGCTTACCTCGTGGGGCGCAGGAAAACTTGTTTGTCACGGGTAATTCAAAATTAAAACTTCAGTCACTTTCCAAAACGTTGAATGACATTAAACCTGCTTACTCGCAAAATCCACAAGAGCATGTCAAAACTCGCCCATTGGGATTTTCGAGTAAAGAGGGTCAATGATCTCTTAAAGCAGATAGTACACTGCCCAAAAGTGAAGCACCCACACGCATTCAAATCGCGATTGTCCCGTTCGCAGTGTCCACAAAAATGTACACAACACACTTGCACGAATCAGTCATAATTAACACCGTCACTAAAATGTATTCTTTTCTCTCTTCTTTTGCACTCTCACGACAACACCACATATGTGTGGCACAAACACACTCACAACCGTATTTTATTTAAAACTAAATAAAAAAAACTGTTATTCAAAAGAAATTAACTGTAACCAGAAACGATCTAAAAAAGCGTTTTAAAAGATGTCAAAAAATAATTCCGCTACCGAATATCAGCAGAACCAAATGACGACTGACGAATACGCCGGAAGAAGGATTTCTCTGCGACTGCGTTGGAGGGCTGATATTCTTTTGTCATCGACTGCGTTCGATCGCCACCAGAGATCAGTCGCTAACAAAACCTTGGGTTGACGTGTGGTTTGTTTTCTTGTCGTGTGATTTTATCGTTGAGTTCACTACGAGTGCGTGATACACGTGGATAGATAGATTTAAGAAACGCTTTCGGCTACAGTTGCACCTTCCTGGTGTCGTACAGTTAATTTCTTATAAATAACATTTTTTTTTGTTTAGTTTTAAATAAAATATGGTTGTGAGTGTGTTTGTGCCACACGTATGTGGTGTTGTCGTGATAGTGCAAAAGAAGAGAGAAAAGAATACATTTTAGTGACGGTGTAAATTATGACTGATTCGTGCAGGTGTGTTGTGTACCTTTTTGTGGACATTGCGGACGGGATAATAGCGATGCGAATGTAATATCCAATAAATATTCGCGGACGGGACAATCGCGATTTGAATGCGTGTAGGTGCTTCACTTTTGGGCAGTGTACTATCTGCTTTAAGAGATCATTGACCCTTTTTACTCGAAAATCCCAATGGGCGAGTTTTGACATGCTCTTGTGGATTTTGCGAGTAAGCAGGTTTAATGTCATTCAACATTTTGAAAAGTGACTGAAGTTTTGATTTTGAATTATCCACGACAAACAAGTTTTCCTGCGCCCCACAAGGTAAGCGTTATGATACATGTCGATACGGTCCTGGGTTCGCCTGTGCGCGGCGAGCCCAACGGACGGCGCTGCAGCGGATTGGCTGATTTGGGGCAATCTTTAACTGCTAATAATTAATTAACGAAGCGTTTAACGAAATTTCGTCATTCTTGATTTTCGTCTTATTTTACCGTCTAGAACCCCCCATTTCATTTAAGTCCATAGGTAGATTAACACCCTGTATAGCGTTTCGTTGCTAACGTACCATGGGGCGTTAGTAATTGCACGAAGTACCTTAAATTGTGCTCTCTGAATAATACCAATACTGGATTTGCTAGCACTGCCCCAGAGTTCTAGTCCGCAGTTCCAAATCGGTATAGAATTGTTTAGTAAATTAGTATTTTGTTCTCTAGTGATAGTTTTGACCTTTTTAGCGTTTTAAATTGCCGCAAGCCCTCACTCTCGCGCCATCAAATGGACCGTTTATTTCGAAAGTGGTGTAAGTCCATCTTTTCGTATTTCGAGAGAAATTAAAGGTATACACAGAAACCACGCTCACCGTGCATATTTTTGGCGGATGGTGTTAGCGACAAAGGGGATACCGAGATCGTTATATAGCGTTTCGTTGCTAACGTACCATGGGGCGTTAGTAATTGCACGGAGTACCTTAAATTGTGCTCTCTGAATAATACCAATACTGGATTTGCTAGCACTGCCCCAGAGTTCTAGTCGGTAGTTCCAAATCGGTATAAGAATTGTTTTGTAAATTAGTATTTTGTTCTCTGGTAATAGTTTTGACCTTTTTAGCGTTTTAAATTGCCACAAGCCCTCACTCTCGCGCCATTAAATGGACCGTTTATTTCGAAAGTGGTATAAGTCCATCTTTTCGTATTTCGAGAGAAATTAAAGGTGTACACAGAAACCACGCGCACCGTGCATATTTTTGACGCGCGCAGGCGGTACTTCGGCTGACTGGACCGTCGAAACGAAAGGGTTAAAAATCACGATTCACTTGCTGCTGCTGGGCCGCCAGTTGTGTGGCTCTGACGTGAAGCCGTCGCTGCTGACAGTGATTGCATACTTTCGTACAACGATCGAATAAACACCCTCCTCACGTGCAATTACACAATCCCGCGGGCAACCGTGTTACACGACCGGTTCTCTCCCTGGCACGGGTCGTCCTTTCCATAAATGGTTGCCCGCAAACAAATTCACGTGTACGACGCGTGTATCGGCGAACGATCCGCGTAATATCGACGAGCCCCGCGAAACTCGGTCCGTGACGAGCGTTCCAGCTGCGCAAACGAATCGATATGTTCGCATGCCGCCACGAACAGGCGGACAGATGTTTATACCGATCGTGTGCCCGTCTGTTTATATTGACCGATCCTCTGCGTGGGGCGCAAAGAACGGGAACATCGAAACCGCGCGAAAAGAAGGTGACAGGGGTTGGGTCGGGGGTGCGAGTTTGCTCGATAAAACTCCGCGGGATCTCGACGAGCCAATCGAACGCAACGGGATCAACGTGGAAAACGGGCTGCTGTTTGCTCGCCCGTGCCCTCGTATTAATTAACATACGTGTAATCAGTATCGTTATCCGCTGCCACTGCAAACTGCGAATAATACGCGTGGCTGCTGGACACGGGTTACACAAGGGTGGCCAAGATAAAAGAGGCCCGGAGTCATACCGTACGTGATATTTTTGTGGCGAACGCTTTCAACAGCTCTTGTGAACTATTAACCCTTTGGGCTCGGGAGGCGACTGTTAGTCGCCAGAAGGTAGTTTCACAAATTTTCAGACTTTACTTAGTTTGTTTATTAATCAAACCTGGAGGCTAAATAGTCGTACATGTAAATTTTAGTATTTGATTTAACTAAACTGAATGAAGTTTAATATAAGCGAATCTTAATAAATATTATGCGCTTGAAAATCTTTGAAGTTAACATTATTAGATGACTAACAGTCACCTCTCGACCGTAAAGGGTTAACACTATTCCTATCGAGACTTCACGTATACATATTCCTATCGCGACATTCCCACGTAAAAGAGAGAGTATAAATTTTTCTCAAAAAATAAACAATGAAAAAAGAAGTGAATATTGAAAAATGTATTATACGTATATTTGAGGAAAAGTCTAAAGTTTAAAGGCGATTCAATTACGTTGTATCTATGAAATTATAATCGAAATTTTAAAAACGGTCATTTGACCGGTTGTGGCAGGAATAGTGTTAAATGCTCGGTATGTCGTTATTCATAATATCCTGTATTTATTACTTTTGAATAAAAATTATAATATATGTAGGAATGTGATCGAGGGAGAATGTGAAGAGTGATTGAGCTGAGCGATGGTTGTGTGAAAACGTAGAATGTTCGGACTAGAATGTTTCTAAGGTGCGAAAGATGAGCACTTGAGAAAACTGAGCGACTGAGAAATTTTGGGTGAACGTGACCGAATGCGACGAGCGAGGAAGGTCGACAATTAGAAATGAAGAGATGCGTTTTTGGAAAATCAACTCCCAAAGGGGGTTAAACAGGGGTTGAAAGGTTGTTTGAAAATCCGTCGATTATTGAAGCAAGCACTATGAAAACTGATATTCAGCTTTTTGGTTAGAAATAAAGAAATAAGGTGTTTCAACGTTTTTGGAAAATAAGGGATGTAAATAAGGGTGTAAAGTAAGGGATGAAAGCTTGTTTGAAAATCCGCCGATTTTGAAGCAAACTGTATAAAAATTGGTAAACGTTTAATTTTCTGGTAAAAATTAAAGTTAAAGGCTTGCAAAATTGGACGCCTCTCGAAAAAATAGTTAAAATTGAAATCAGAGTACTTCCGCGGGTAACAGCTAGTAATTAAATTACGCTCGTTTTAAATTACTTTTTGAAACAGTTCGAAGCAGGTTCCGTACATTTTTGCCAATCGATAATTCGCACGGTTTTCCGTCCACCGTGTAAAAGATGGGTCAAGTGTGGTTGTTATCGCCGACTGGTTCACCTTCGAAATGCACGCGAAAGAAAGGCTAGCGGAGTACGTGTATCGCCGTTATCGACGTAATTGTGTTTGTCGCGAAACGCAATCGCCACTTCCTCGAGTCGAAACGCTCGGGTGGCATCATCTAGCAGTCGCGAATATGTCAAACGCGAGGCTTTATCTGGTGACCTTTGCGGGTAAGAAAAGTGCAGCGAACAGCAGATCGATCGTTAACCCTTTCACAGTTTAATACGACCGAGATGCGTGAAAACCATCGTTTACAGAAGCGTAAGTTTCATATTTTAAACCGTTTCACGGTAATACATTTATTTGAGCTCAACTAGACCTCGATCACATAATTATTCAATTTTGTCTCTCTCTCTTATCTTATCTATCACTTTCTGTATTACATATTAAGTTTACGTTATTGCTATATACTTCGTACACTTATCCTAACGTTTTTGTATAACAATGGATTTTAATCCGTTAATAAAGTATTATTATTATTATGATATTATTAATATACCTAATTAATAAAGCTTATCGTGCACAAAGAGCTGAAGTCACGTATTTTCTTTAATATATTCAGAGAAATGTGAAAGGCTTTGATAACACTGCAGCTTTTATCTTTTAAGCTGCTGCTCATTGTACAACGCTCAGGAGTTGGCTGCTTAGTCCCTTTGATCCTCCCTTCTTCCAGGAGTCAACTTCTGAGCACTGCACAGTATGTATTGCTCGTCGTTTCAGTAGACTGTGAAAGGGTTAAGGTTAATTATTATGATGTTAATGATGTTAATACTCGTTGCTATAAGACAGCGTGCTTGGCCCAGTTCAACGTAGGCATGTTTCTTGGATGGACCTCCTGTTCGACGGCATTGGAAGACGATGCCTCTTGGATGGTGTCTCTGTCGAAGGTCGGGACAGCGGTTGGATGCTTCCTGTCGATGTTCATCGTTGATCTCGTAGGCAGAAAGATCTCCGTGTTGCTCACCGTTGTCCCCGTTGCTGTGAGCTCGTTGCTGATAATATGGGACACATCGATCTCGGTGAATACAAATTCTTTATGTTGAGTTTCTTTAAACCTTTGACATGCAATGACGAGCTAGGGTCATCGTTTCATGTGCCACTTTGATGAGTCTGACTCGTCAAGAGTTATCTTCAGATTAGGTTCAGGTGAGGTTCAGGTTGTATATAATTAGATTACTTTGTTGCTTCGCTCGTGCGTCGATTCTGTTTTGTTTAGCATATTCAACGTGCTCCTTTCTCTTCCCCCTTTCAAAAAGAATTTCAAAATAAAATGTCCTGTTTCCAAGCTTAAATGATATTTTTCGGACCAACCAAATTCCGTTTAATCGGTATGTCAAGGGGTTGATCCCTTGCCATACCATTTAACTCGATGAAAGTTTCAAATATTTCAAACGTCCCCCTCCCTCCCATAAAACCATTTTTAGTACACATGGTCCCATCTTCATTCTACGAGTCAGACACTCGTGGTGTTCACGTTTGGCCCGCATTTGGTTCACGTTTCGGTCCAATATTGTTATCACGAGTCAGACCCGTCAAAGTACCTCAAAGGGTTAACCACCCTGTCCCACGCGATCGTCACGAACCCAAGAAGGGGTTGATCTCCGCGTTGCCCCGCATTGATCTACCCAGTCATGCTCACCCACGAGTTACTCGCTCATCGCCGTGACTTTTACCATTTTTCAGTACTTGTACGTGGCCAGTTTCATAGTCGGCGCCGCCGGTGGTATCGTTTTCACCGGCGGCACCGCATACGTGACGGAGACCTCCCCCTTTCACATTCGCGGCCTTCTCTGCAGCTGCTTCGTGTTGACGGATTACTGCGGCGATCTCCTGGGCCACGCGGCAGGCTCGTTCGCCAGCGTGCAGCAGTGCTCCTACGCGACGGTGTCGCTGGCGACGCTGCAGTTCGCGATGTTCGTCTGGCTCCCGGAAACGCCCTGCTACTTGCTGCGCCGGAAGCGGTTCGGCGCCGCCATGGACTCGTTGATGTTCCTCCGTGGCTCGAGCGACGTCTCCGTGGAAATGGACTCGACCATGAAAGCGGTGGAATGCGATCCTCGAAACATTGGCGTCATGTCCTCCTTGCTGCATTTGGCCTCTTTCACGGGTAGTTATGAGAATCTGAATGGATATTGCCGAGGCACACGGTGCGTCAACGTCGTGTTACACATTACACGCTTTACGACAGGGACGCGAAACGAAGGCTATTTTTGAGTTTAGGATTTCAGTTTATTGGCATGCAGCTAAAGGATTAATTTATGACCTGGTGAGAGAAGGTGCACTTTCAACCCTTTCGCTACGAGCGTCGCCTATAGGCGACATCCGCGCGACGACCTGTGTGCACGAGTGCCGACTTTTAGAATTTACCATTTTGAATTAAATTACTAGGAATTATAATTTGACGTGTAATTATCCTAAATTGTATTTTTATTTATGATAATAGCAAAATTGAGAATCTTAATTTGACATATCAATTATCCTAAATTATATTTTTGTTTATAATAATTGCAAAAGCTTCAAATATGTCGTTGTGTAACATTTATAGAAAAAGACGATTCGGAGAATGACAAGGCTAATGATAAGGTAGCCCGTACAGCGGTGTCACTCGGACGGAGCGCACTGCCGTAGCGAAAGGGTTAAGCTTCGAGCGTTTAGATTTTCCCTTCTCTCGTCCTCGATTGCCGAGGACGTGTCATAAGGGGGGAATTTCTGAAGGGTTCTGGCACAGATTGTAACGGTAAAAGATGGAAGGTCAGGATCTGGAGGAATTTTCCGTCGTTGCTAGCCGGCATCACCACCCTCGCAACTAGCACTGCAATACCTCTCCTCCAGGAGTGAACTAAGGGCTCAAGAGGGAGTGTTTAACGAACCTTAGACTCGCTGATTGGTATTTTTCCGAATTTAACCCTAGAACTACCGACGATTAGGGTATACTAGTTGGGGACAAAGGAACCAAATTGAAAGCTGTGCGAAAAAAATATGAAATGCAAGGGAAGCAAATTTTAGCGATCATAGTAAAAATCATAGTAAGTTTTCAAATGTGTAGGTACCAAAAAGTAAGTTTACCACGTTTTTATGAAAAATTACAAATTGGGTCATTTTGACCCCCTTGGTAGTTCTATTGTTAAAAAAGAGCATCTAGGTGATAACGAGTAGTTATTCCGGTCATTCTACCCTTTATTTGTCCTCTCGCTTGACGCGTGAAATCGTTCAACGTTTCAGGCGGAAGGAACGCCATCTTGATCGGTGCCGGCGTAATGGCGGTGCAGGCGTTCTCAGCCTCGGTCGCTCTCACCTGCTACACGCGGACCATCCTCGAGAGGATCCAGCACGTTCGATTGCAGCCAGACTACACGAGCATCGTTCTGGCTACTGTATGTCTCACCTCCTACCTCGTGTCCATCAGCCTGGTGGATCGTCTTGGAAGGAGACCGTTGATAATCGTGTCGACCGTGGGCGTTTCCGGTTGCAGCTTCCTGCTGGCCATTTTTTTCTGCATGGCGGAGAACAACGTGGACTCGACGAACCTGCAGCTTCTGCCCTTCGCGGCGATACTGTTCTACGCGGTGTGCGTCTCCGTGGGATTGGCCAGCGTGCCGTTCGTCGTGATAAACGAAATCTTCCCGATATACGCGAAGACCACGTGCGTTGGCCTGTGCCTTTCCATAAATTTCACCTGCTCGTTCATCATGTCGCGCGTGTGGGACATGGTCTCCCTCGAACGGAACGTGTACCCTGTCTTTTGGCTCGTTTCCGGTTTCAACGCGTTCAGTATCCTCTACCTGGTGTACTATCTTCCGGAGACGAAAGGAAAATCGTTCCTGCAGATCAGGAACGTGTTCATCGAGAGGATAGGAAAATGATTCGGGGGATCGCGTGAAAGAAGGTCACGGAAATATTGATCGAGGAAGAAAGGGTATAAAATCGTGTAATCGTGAATAAATTGTTTCAACAAAAATCCTGTAATCAAGAATAATAAATCGTGTTATTGGAAACTGTAAAATTGTGTAAAAAAATGTCGTGCAAAGGGAGGATCTAGTAGTTTGCGAGAAAAAAGGGGTGGGAAATTTGTGATAGTTTGTTAAACATTTTTACCGATAACTTACCTTACCTGTGGACACCAAAGTTTTAGATACCCGGTAGGATACACAGACACGGATTGAAATATATTATTTATAAAATAAATATGACGTTAATTTGTATGTAGGAATGGAATGATCGTAAGATGTATCGCATGTTTTTATTGCAAAATATTTCGTATCTATTCGCAAAACGCTTACTAGATCCCTTTGTAGCGAAGCCAAACAGCGCTAATGTTAAGGATCGAAGATGAAATGAAGAGAATGTCGATTAAAAAACCACATAAATTATTTATTTGAAAATGTTTGAACAGCCTTTTAAGAGTCCTCCACGGTATCTACATATACAAACAGGTACTGGAACACGACGAAAATTACGAGTAGTATGTACACTTAAGGGAGATTACGGACAGTTTGGCGATCGATGATCGCGCGAATGTTTCGTATCGGTATGTATTTCGTTACAATCATACTTATTCTGGGCTGGGTAACTCTCGATCGGCGCAATTTGCGATAGAAACGAAAACGAACGATCGGATCCCGTTGGGTGCGTCCAATGGCACATTTCAACTTCGTAGACCCAAGAAAAAGACACACATATGGGGTAGAGCTTGGACTTTCTTCTCAAGATTCAAATAATGCTGCGAGGTTGACGAAATTGTTTTACATTTGTGGCTAGCTGACAAGCCCTGACTCACACTGACCTGAATTGCTTGTGCTCTCGTTCGATCTGGTTACTCTTGCGGAGGTTTTCCGCGGGAGTTCCCTAATGGGGTGTATCCCAATCCCTCGCCCGTGGGATTCCTCTGCCTGATCTCCTCGAGGCAGGTGCGGACACGTTAATAAATTATGACAAAATGTATGCACTCTGTCTCCAACGATCGCAACCGCTAATAGCGTGCCGTTTACGTGGAGCACTTCCACTGGGAGTACATCCAGTACTCAAAGGGTTAACACGTTGAGCCTGGCGTTAGTCGTTGGGGACCGACAGTATCAACATTAAACAAAAATTCATTCTAAAATAAAACTAAAATAAAAAACATTCTAAACAAAAATATGGTTTGGTTGAGCATGTTAGCAACCGCATATTTTTGGGTGGTCGTCGGAAATACCTTGACCGTACCTTCGGCGAGTGAATGATTTATGACTGGGTATTTGGTGCGACTGGTCAGAAAGTTCGTTAGAAGGTATGAATGGAACCCCAAGGCGCCACTTGATGACTAGTGTCCCGAAGACACGTAGCCATTGGGTGTCGAGGGATGCATTGTTTATAGCAGGCATGGGAAAGCCTAGGCATAGCTAGCAACTCGACCTTGCGTCGCCTAAAAGGTAGGACCTTTGTCCTGAAGGATCTGACCACGGATTGGGGAAGGCTATGTAGCCTTCTGGAAAGAGGACTATGGTTAACCCCACGACACTTACCCCAGAACCTCGAACTGGAAAAGGCCTCTCTTCTTTTATAACGAACTCTAACGTGCATGTGTTACAAAACGTGACGATCGTCATTCCAATATCGTCTCAAATATCGTTGAAGTGCTCGTTCGCTGCCGGCTGAACGGAAAGCAGGACAGCGATATCGGCGCCGGGCTCAACGTGTTAACCGGAAGTAGTGATGCTGCTGGAGCGAAGCCGGCGGTACCAGTGGTAGCTTTGAGAGAACTACCGCAGGACGACTTGCTCGTCCCTTCGCCGGATAAATTATTCATTGGCGGGTAATAGGACCGTCCGGGAGTTGATCGGATTTCTCCCCAAGGACACGGAAAATCCCGTCGCAGTCAGGGAGCGGGAAGAAGATCCTGTCTTTGGCGTTCACGTCGCATGCACAGACGAGTATTAGGGTCCTGAGCTTCAGGTGTGCCGGGTGTAGCTGGTTTTCGGGGACAAAAGGACCTGATCGATCGTCGCGGTCTCCTCGAGCTTCAACGAGAACGACGTCGCCGTCGCCGCGTGTTCGTTCCTCGGCTCCATTTTGGGCACCAGCACCGTGATACAAGCTTCTGAAACATGCGTACAATGTGCACGTGTTAGCGGAGAATCGTTCAAGGCATCTGTGAGGCGAGCCGACTCATAGAATGTCATGCATCAAGCATTTTCCAGACTGCTGTCAACGAAGGAAAATTTGAATAAAGGCGGCGAAGTTCAGCCAGGGGTGGTAAAGAGGAGACGATTGATATTGTAAAAAAAAAAAGAACAGAAATAAATGTAACGTCGAAAGCATATTGCATATGGCAATATTTTGTAATTTTTTTCTTTAAATAAATACAAATTAATTCCAATTCCTACAATTTTCGTTCAGATACAGTAGCGGACAAAAATTTAAGACCTTTTTTAGAGTTAATGAAATTAAACTAACTAATTTATAAGGAATACCTTGATAAACAAAATTTGCATTCTGTGCTAGTCAATAAATAGTGTTCTACTATGATAACAATAAAAACGAAGCGAAAGGGTTAAGCTTTCGTCCGCTACTGTACATCCGATTTTCCCTGCACTCACCGGATTCTACTTTTTGGCTGTCGGGCGCCGTGTCAGGGAACTGGACGTGTTTCCTGGACGTGCGACCCGCGACGGGACTCCTCTCCGAGGACACAGTGTTCTGACCCGTAGGACTTTGCGTCGGCGTCGCGGTTATCTTCGTTTCGTTGGTCGCGACCTTTCGAGAGCTCAGGCAGGACGTGGCGGTGGTGGTCGGTGGCTGCGTGGCGTACCTCACAGCTGGAACCTTTAAAAGCCACTTCATAAGATCCATTTTATAATCAAATTCCCGCTCTTTCTTTCTTCCTTTTACTCCCTTTTTCCGGCTTCTCTTTGACTCGCTTCGCAAACTTGGTCGGGCATAAGCGAGTCCCCTTGCGGGGAGATTGCCAGAGCCGAGCAATTTAATCGAGATCGGAGAGATCGTCGGCGGTAATCTAGTTCGCGTTGGTACGACGGCGACGCGAACGAAGGCTCCGATCCTGTTTTGAAATTTCGATCGGATCTAGATAGCTGCGGTGAAATTGTGTTTCAAAAAACGTTTCGCCCTTTCTCCTGTTACGTTTGTCGATGGAGAACGCGTGTAACTGTAGCGATCGATACACTAAATTTTCTGTGTATCGGTCAGGCTGAGCGATGCTTAGCTGAAGGGGATTTTCGTTAGGGAGAGATGTCACGAGGGGGGATGAGAAGGGGGATGGAAGAGAGAGAGCAGAGATGAGGGAAAAAGGAGATGTAAAAGAATTGTGAGAGGAAAGAGGGAGAGATGAGATAGAGATGAGAAAAAGGAGAGGTGAGAAAAAGATGTAAGAGATAGGAGAGGTGAGAGAGAGAGAGAGAGAGGAGAGATGAGAAAAAGGAGAGGTGAGAAAAAGATGTAAGAGATAGTAGAGGTGAGAGTGAAAGAAAGAGGAGAGAGATGAGAAAGAGGGGAGAGATGAGAGAAAGAGAGGAGAGATGAGTGTAAGAGAGGAGAGATGAGAAAGAGGGGAGAGATGAGAGAAAGAGAGGAGAGATGAGTGTAAGAGGAGAGACGAGAGAGAGATGAGAGAGGAAAGAGAGATGAGAAAGAAAGGAGAGATGAGAGAGAGACGAGAAAGAGATGAGAGAGAAAAGAGAGATGAGAGAGAGAGAGAGAGATGAGAGGAGATATGAGAGATGAGAAATGAGAAAGAGAAAAGATAGTGAGAGAAAGCTAACAATGCAAGTTCACTCTGTACATTGCTGTGCAATGTATCACGTCATAGGTAGCAATCTACATTAATCAGTGTCCGAAGGCACGATCGAACTCTCTGTTCGAAACGATGCGTGCGCTATTGCACGCGGCTGTTCGTATTAACGCGACCGGGGAGCTAATTACAGTCCAAAAAATCCGATATCGGATTGCTCATGGCCGACGGGGCGAGACGTCGGGCACGAATAGCTGGGATTTTCGCGTTAAACCTTGCATTCGATTAAGATTTCCAGAAGCTATCGCAGCGTTTCGCTTACGTCGATACGAATTTCGTCAAAGGTTCACGATCGATAAGGCGTAAAGTATCCTGTGTGAAAAACTAATCGTTAAAAGGTTGTTTAGCGATTACCCTACAGATTACTGTCATAAGCAGAGACACGTTGGTGTATTCCATGAATAAGGGTAGGGCATGGCCCAATAAATCCAAGAGATAAGGATGTAGGACGGGGTCCCCTTTCATGTAATTGTAATCGCGTCGTTTCAGCTAATATATGCTTCTGGGCTGGTACACAGGTTCTCCTGTACTCAGAAACGATCGCTACCCGAAATTCAACCCTTTGCGCTCGAATAAACACGAACTCGATGCTTTTTTCCCCTTCTGTTCCATATTTCCGTTGTTTCGCTGTTAATCGACAACGGTGGATGGAAGATATTGTTGTTTACAAAAAATATCATAGCAAATTTTTGAAGCTTTATCACAGTGAACTTGTAAGGTTGCTGTAAACAATCAGCAATTGGTCATTTTGACTGCTCTGGTAGTTCCAGTGTTAAATAATATTTTTTGGACGCATCAAATTTCGTTTTTTTTTTTTTGTACATCAAAAGGGGTTAACGTTGTATCGCTTCACCCGTGATCCAACTCGATTGTTTTCGTTATACGTTAAACAGTAGGACAATACAGTTAATGCACTTAACTTTTCGTCCCTTATTCCGTTCCTCTTTCCGTTGAGAGGCTCTCAGAATACTGACCCTGTACTCGTAGTCGTCCGCGGCGGTGCCTCGACCGGCCGCATACTCTTGATACTGGGAGATCACGCATAACAGGGAATATATCTGTGGTAAAGTGTATATATATATAGGAAAATTATATATAGGAAAATCCTACTTTACTAAATCTAGTAGAGTGAGATGATAGGGTTCAGGTGTGAATAAAATAAAAACGAAGTGATTAGAATATTAACCCTTTGCGCTCGAGAGGCGCCTGTTAGTCGCCAAATGATAGTTCCACAAATTTTCAGACTTCAGTTAGTTTGTTTATTAATCGGACCCGGAGGTTAAATAATCATAAGTGTAAATTTTAGTATACGACTTAACTAAACTAAATGAAGTTTAATATAAGTGAATCTTGGTAAATATTTCACACTTCAAAATCTTTGAAATTAATATTGTTAGACAGCTAACAGTCACCTTTCGAGTGCAAAGGGTTTAACCCTTTGCACTCCGTTGTCCCCACTCAGGGGACATTAGAATTCATTAGTGATTCCGGGGAGTCAACTAATCCCAGCACAACCTTTTTAGAAATTCATGTCTCTGTGAAGTTTTCTGCTAAACTGGCATAAGATATTAAATCAAATTATGGTACAGTTACCAAGCTTTATAAAAAAATTAGTGACTTTGAGGAACCAAGAATACGTCCATCCAATACGTCCGAGATGACGCGGAGTGTAAAGGGTTAATAAATGTATATATTTAAAACAATTTAATAGTAACAATTTAAACGCCTTAACAACTCAGCAAACCACTACGTTTTTCCTTCAAAATCACACTTCAAAATCACGTCAAACTCTTGTTGCCACGCGCTCAGATTCTTCCCGTTATACAGGGTGTTCGGACAGCCCTGGGCTTAAATTGAAAGAGTAACTCCCTGAGACATTCTAAGACGAAAATCAAGAGTAACGATTTTGCGTTTGAGGCTTTGTTTACGAGTTATAACTAGTTAAAGATATCGTTTAATCCGGACCGTTCGACTCTTAAGAGCGGGTAACCGAGGCAACTCGGTCGGCAACGTCGCTGAGTCCACAGTGATGCTCAAGCGTCGAACGGTCCGGATTAAACGATATCTTTAACTAGTTATAACTCGTAAAGAAAGCCTCAAACGCAAAATCGTTACTCTTGATTTTCGTCTTAGAATGTCTCAGGGAGTTACTCTTTCAATTTAAGCCCAGGGCTGTCCGAACACCCTGTATATTCTTCCAAACGCTCATGTCCTTTCTTTCTAATTGTCAATCTTTCTCACTCGATGCATTCGGTCACGTTCAACGAAAATTCCTCAATCGCGACGTTTTCTCAAGTGCTCATGGTTGGATTCTAAATATACTCACGTTCAAGCAGAGAAGGAAAAAGTTGAGGGTGTACAGCATCACTTTGGTCGGGTCCACGGAGGACTGGAACAGAATCACCGAGAAATTAAATCACTCGACCCGACGAACGTGTCCCTCGAACGTAATAATAAATCTCACTGTTAGAAATTCAATACAGAAATGCTACGGAGCAAAAATTAACCGTAAACCAGCTTTCCTTTAACGTACTTTCTGAACGGCTTCTTCCAAGAACCCAAGACACATCTGGCATTTTGGAAAGCACGAAAACGTTAGGAAACGGAACGAAGGGGTTGAAGGACCCGGACGAGGTTGTAGGAATTTCGATCATTGCGTTTTGCTAGCCTCATGACAGAGGTCGCAAGGTTAGGTCAGAGTTGCACTTTCCTCGAGTTCGTGCCCATTTTGAAAGAAGATTAGCGCAGGGGATTTAAATTTTAGCATACATTTATTAAATTACACAGGTGCCATTCCTTCTATTTTTCAGGCAACTTGAAAATTCTGTTCTTCCAACATCTCTCAGGTTTTTCAGTGAAAAGGTTTTCTACGTGATTTTTTATCTTATCGAAGAACTTGAAGTTATTTTCCATTAAGGGAATTTTGTAATGATCGAAAAAGGTACCATAAACGTATCTTGTTTGTCGCTTTTGTGGCATTTTTGCCGTTCCGATGAAAGAAAAATATTAAATGCTTAAAATGCGCAGGGGATGTAAATTTCAGCATACATTTATTAAATTATACAGGTGCCATTTCTTTGTACAACCTTTCTCCATCTTTCATGCAACTTGAAAATTCCTTCCTTCCGGAATCTCTCAGGTTTTTCAGTGAAAAGCTTTTCTACATGATTTTTGATCTTGTCGAAGAACTTGAAGTTATTTTCCATTAAGGGAATTTTGTAATGATCGAAAAAGGCACCATAAACGTATCTTGATCGCCGCTTTTGTGGCATTTATGCCTTTTCAGTGAAAGCAAAGTATTAAATGTCTACAATTCACTTTGTTTTCTTTCATATTCAAAGTCGTATTAAACAGACAAAAATTAACATATCGTACCCAAATTTTGTTTCAAATATGCCCGAAGTACTGTCTTTTGCGATATCTACACATATTATTTGTTCTCAATCATTCTAATGCATTTAAATCTGTCCTTATGCCACCTATCAAAAATCGGCACGAACTCCCCGGACAACCCAATATTATACTATTTCTAATAATAGTGTATTTTATTTAGTAATATTAATACTCGTTGATCCCTAAGTTCGTAGCAACGTAGTCGTGGCGGTCTCTTTTGTTTCCTGCCGGTTGGAAAAGCTTCGCGATCCATCACGGCGGTGTCGTCTCTCGTTTATCCGGCTCGTTACCCAAGGCGACAGCTTACGGCGACACAGATTTCGCGGGGCGATCGAGGGATCATCGTTGCGGTGTCGGGAATCGATTGAAGGAAAGGCAGTAAACGTTGATGTTTACTATTATTCCGGTGAACGCATTCACCGTAGACCAGGGCTGTAAAACGTTGCACGATTTCCAGCGGAGGAACGCGTGGCACACCCTTACGCAAATGCTTTTGCAACGTTATTCGCATGCTGGGCTCGCTGTTTTTTTCTCCCCCCCGTCTCACGCGTTTCAACACGTGACGTTGCATAACAAAACAATCATTCCAAAATGGTCGTTGAAATCGTAAAAACGCGGCCCTCTTGGCTTTTCTTTCTCCCTGGAAAAACAACAGCGTTCACGAACGCAATTCTGTTCGTTTATTTTGATTAAGCTTTCTGTATTCGCTGTTCAACGGCGAATAAAAGGAAAGGGCGAACGAAGAATTTATGTGGACATTTTTTATAGGACGGGGTACGCAGATCTTCTAAATGGTACCTAAGGAACTCATAAAGTGATCTGGAAACGATTCCTTTAACAATTCTAGATTGAACTTTCCTCAAAGTAGTATTCTTAACCCTTCTTAGCCGAATTCTTAACAATTATCCGAATTATTTTTCAATTTTGTTGCCAATGACTGCCTAGTATTTTAGGCGCTTTATTTGAAATTTACTTCAAAGAACAATTTTTTTTTTTTTTTATTAATTACATTAAACACAGCTATCAAGTTTTGTTGTAATATATAAATATTTGACTCTTTGGTCTTAAACTTTTAACCGCTACTGTAACTATTAAAAAAAAAAAACAATAAATAAAAACTGTTGTAAAACCTTCCTTTTGTGATCTGTGCAGTTCTAATCTAAAGTAACCAATATCACGCGTTTCCTTATCCCTCCACCACCAACCCCTACGTGATGACGCCGAGCACCAACAGTGGTGGTCGTCTAAAATTTGTGTACAGCGAAGAGAAAAAACAAGGGGAAAAAGAGGAGGAAGACGTTGGAGAGTGCTCCGTTTTTTCCGTCAGTTCGCTGTTTTCAAAGGCGAAAGGAGCTCGGCGTTCGCGAAATAGCGGGACGTTAATGAAGATTGCGCGTACGACGGTGCAGCAGCGAGGCTCGCATTGTCCCGGAACGAACCTCTGCGGTTGACTTGCAGGGGAACACCCGGTATGCGGCCGCGTCGTTGCATTTTCTTCAGCAACACCCTCTCGTTCACGCGTCTGCACCCTCTCGTCGCATGTTTATCCGCCCCGCGTATGCGTCCATGCATCATGTTCGCGGATGCAGGTATGTATATGCATATTATGCGCTTCGACCCCGTTGTTTCGCCCTACTTGCGTGCCCCTCTGCAAAAACCCGCGACGTAAACAGGAGGGAGGGTAACAAATGGTCGGGGATGGTCGCGTCAAGCGTATCTCGTTTGATTACAGAAGCATATATGTGGGAATTTTTCGGAGGTCCACTTTCAGGATCTTCTAAGCGATTGCGGAGTTCTGCCTGTTTTGTTCCTTTTTTTGCTGATTTTGTTTGGTAAATGAATATTTATTATCCAATCAGATGTATTGCTGAATTTTTGCTTATTAGTAAATAAATATTAATTGCTGGGCAAAATTTATCGTTGAATTTTTATTTACTGTTTACTAGTAGATAAATATTTATTGTTAAGCAAAATTTATTCCTGGATGTTTGGTTATTGTTTATTAGTAAATAAATATTTATTGCTAGGCAAAATTTATCGTTGGATTTTTATTTATTGTTTATTGGTAGAAAAATATTTATTGTTACGTAAAATTTATCATTAAATTTTTATTTACTGTTTACTAGTAGATAAATATTTATTGTTAAGCAAAATTTATTGCTGGATTTTTGCTTATTGTTTATTAGTAGACGAATATTTATTGCCAGGTAAAATTTATCCTTGGATTTTAATTTATTGTTTATTGGTAGAAAAATATTTATCGTTAAGTAAAATTTATCATTAAATTTTTATTTACTGTTTACTAGTAGATAAATGTTTATTACCAAACCAAGCTAAATTATTATAGGAGATCTTCAACGAATATTTTCCTAATTGCAAGAAATAAATTACTGTTAAATGAAACCAGTTTCTTCGTTCATTATCTTTCCAGTGGAACCGAAACTAAATACGTATACTTGGCTTGATTTATCGACCTTAGGTTTCTTTAATGCTCATTTACTTATCGTCAACCTGTTATCAATCCTTTCGTGGATTAATTTGATCGTTAAGAAAGAGAGAGTATGCTTGGCTCGGATCAATTATCGGTTCTGTTGGTTTGGTTGATATCGTCGATCGGAAGACAGTTTCGTCGTCTATTAATCTGACGATTAAGGAGAGAACTATATCCGACTTATGCTTGTCGACTCGATTTGAATAGGTCGATGATTACGTAGCTTCGCGCACACACCGAGAGACATAATACAATTTGCCCAAGGATTGATCCGTACTGCTCGCAGGTGGTTAAAGGAATTTCAATTAAGGAGGTCGCGATAGGCTAAGATACTGCTTAACCTAATTATCATACCCCAATATAATTATCGTTCAATGTTATCTTCGTAACGTTCTCGAAGACACAGAGGTAGCGACTAAAATTCTATAATTCATCAGAGATTGAATGAACACAGAATGAGAAACAAATTCATCGCATAGTTAATATTATATAATAATAATGATAATAATAATAGTAGTAGTAGTAGTAGTAGTAGTAGTAGCAGAAGTAGTAGTAGTAGTAGTAATAGTAGTAGTAATAATAGTAGTAATAGTAGTAGTAGTAGCAATAATGATAATAATAATAATATTAATAGTAGTAGTAATAATAATAATAATAATAATAATAATAATACATATAAATAATACATTATTATTATTATTATTATTATTGATTATAGATAATATTATTATTATTATTAGTATTATTATTATGAATTTTCTTTCACACTTTTCACTTTTTCGGCCGCTGTTTCGGCCTAAAACTAGAACTGTCCTAGAACTAGCCGGTCTTTAACCCTTTTGCTATGACAGTCCAAGC
The DNA here is from genome assembly GCA_033822845.1 of Tetrapedia diversipes. Lineage (NCBI taxonomy): Eukaryota > Metazoa > Arthropoda > Insecta > Hymenoptera > Apidae > Tetrapedia > Tetrapedia diversipes. Next base: position 423,858 of record JAOPTO010002283.1, read on the forward strand.
AACTTGGACTATTCAAGCGTGTCCAAGTAAGTACGTACACCACGGTTTCGCGAATCTAACTCAAGCAATCTTATCGGTGGTATAGAAATGCAAATGCGGAACATGCTGGCTGTTTATAAACGTCAAAACATGGCGCGGACACGCGAGCCCGGAGAACAAATTGCCTCTTTAACGGTGTCAAAACGTTTTGCATTCATGAATCCGAAATCAGTTTTCGTTCGAACCGCTACCTACGACACACCGTGAGCTTGTAAGGGCTGACTTTCTATACAACGAATCGAAAACATCGCGACTACTGGTACAAGTTTCAAATGAACAGCTCGACATCAACACATCGCAACCATTCGAATCTGTTAACTTAACTTAACCAACAAAATGGGGAGATCCTTCATTTTTTCCTCGACAAAGCGCCTGCCATTGATCCAATTTACTTTTGTTATCAGTCTGGTTTGAGCTAGTGTTGAATTTACTGAAAATTGTACTTTGGAAAAGCAGAAAATGCATTTGTTGAACCGTGACCAACACTAGTTCAAGAATAACTAATAACAACTTTAAAAATTTTCAAATTCGATAATACTTTCTAAGATTCGCTCCTATTAAACGTCATTCAGGTAACATACTAAAATTTGCATACATGACTATTTAACCTCCGAGCCTGACGAATAAACAAACCAATTACAGTCTGAAAATTTGCGAAACTATCATTTGGTGGCTAACAGTAGCCACTCGAGCAGAAAGGGTTAACAGGAAGCGGTCGGATCCCACTTGAAACACGTCGAAACCACGGTGGACGAGCGGCCGCACAATGGGTCGGTCGGTGCTTCAAAGACATGAAAATCGCGGAAGAAAAGCACTCGACGCTCTCGAATCATCCCGCTGAACGACAGTTCAACCCTTCAGGCCCGCAGCGCGGAAAAACGTTGCAGCTGCGGGAAACGTGCCCGTGGACCGACGACAGAAACAGAGATTTGAGGGAGCGTCGCACGGGATTGCGGTCCGTTAAACGGTCACGTGTTTCCTTTTATATCGCACTGCGAATACCTTCCGGGCAAAAAAAAACGAGAAAAAAGATTTACGCCACCGAGAGGAGGTAATTGCGCGTAGATGCGCTATACTAGTGTACACTGTGTCGTGCTGCAGAGAAGTAAAGGCGCGTATTCACTAGTATCCTTTCGTTGTTTCCTATCAAAGTGGATACAGAGAAACGTTTCGTTGTTGTAAAAATTGGTGGTAACCAGATTTTGGATTTTTATACAATGATTTCAAATCTTTACAATGGTGTGCAAAGAAATAGGATTCAGACGGACATTTGTTTCACATTCTGAATTTTGTAATTAATCTTTGATATTTTGTACGCTTCTACGTGTTGTGTGTAACAAATTCAAATTCTCTATAAATTCATAAAAATCCGCGGTCTAGTGGTATTAATATCGTGGTATAGCATGCAACGACGATACGCGACGATGATACAAGAAAATGATACGCAACGGTGAAATGATACAAGTGGATACGCATCTTAAAGGTGGGACAAGCGTTGCATCATGGTATATCAGAAGTTTTGACTCAGAGCTGGACACGGGGATATGTAAAGCCGAGTTTGCACTTGTATCAGATCATAGCATCGTATCATTGTTTCCAGCGATGGGACTGGTTAGGTTCGATCACTCACCAGATTGTATCCTCCGCTCTGATATGTGGAGAAATGACAATGCACAACGGTGATCGAGCCTAATCAGTTTCCATCGCTAGAAATGGTGATACGATCATTTGATATTTGATATAAGTGGAGATTCAGCTTAACCCCTTGACATACGAATTAAATGGAACTTGATGCGACCGAAAAATACCATTTAATTTCGCTCAACTGAACGGTTACGTGAAAGCTGAGAAAGAGTATATTTTATTTTGAAATTTGGATTTTTCATTCAGATTGATGTTAATAAAGAACATCTAAATAATATTAAAAAAATAATAATCGACGCACGAGTGAAGCAACTATGTAATCTAATTGTATACTGCACGGCGTCCGCCGAAAAAAGCGCTTGACGAGTCTGACTCGTCAAAGTCTACAGTGGTCCGTAAAATGAATGACGAGTCAGACTCGTCATTGTATGTCAAGGGGTTAAAGGCGTGTATCCATATGTATCATTTTATTGTTACGTATCAATGTGGATGAATGAGTGCCGTATCTTTGGATACAAAAATTTGATACCTATCTCACAGTACAATATGCAACGATGATACGTCTTATGAGTTCGCTTTGGATATTCATATCGCGATTCCCGTATAACGAATACCGATTGTACCTGTAATTCAACGGGATCCAGACGACGATGGTTTCCATGAGATACCGCCCGCACGTGGGGCGCGTATCGCATACACGTATCGCGATACAAGTATCGTCGTACGAAAGCGCTCTCTAATCTTATGCGACGGCATCGAATGCCTTAGCTAGACTCGGAACTCGAACGTTGTACGAAACTTGTTCATCGAGTGGGATGATATGTACGGTTTTAAAAATAGGCGAAAGTTCTCCGGGACTAGGAGGAAACTTGAGGTCGTGCTGGGAAACGAACAAAGTTTCGCATGAGACGGCCATCGATCGATTCGGGTATCGAGCACGTCCACGAAAAATTACGCGACGGCCAAGTATAAATACGGATGCTCCTCGCTGAAAAGTTGGGCAAAATCGTGATTTCACGATACCTATACAGGGTGTTCGGACGAAGCTGGGAGAAAATTGAAGGGTTAACTCTATGGAACATTCTAAGATGAAAACCAAGAGTAACAATATTGCGTTTGACGCTTTGTTTATTTGTTATAAGCAACTAAAGGAATGAGCTATTTTACGCCTGAGAGCAGGCAAATGGAGCAACACGGTAGGTAACGTCAATGATTGCGCAGTGATGGTCCATTTGCCTGCTCTCAGGCGTAAAATAGCCCATTCCTTTAGTTGCTTATAACAAATAAACAAAGCGTCAAACGCAATATTGTTACTCTTGATTTTCGTCTTAAAATGTTCCATAGATCCTTTCAATTTTCTCCCAGCTTCGTCCGAACACCCTGTATAAACGCGCGCAAGTACTCGTTCGCCAGGTATTTGTTCATCGTACCAATAAACTGTGGAACGTTATAAAAGTAGTCGATGAAAAATGGCTGCTTCTGTTTACGCAACGCTTTTCATACGCGCGACCTAACCGAAACCGAAGTCTCGACCACGAAACGGAAAAGCGTGTAGAACGAACGAGTGTGTGTTACATCTACTGATTCGTACGGAAGAATACCGCCCGCTGTTGGATTAGGCCACCTTTTGAAGCGGCTTGAAAGAAAAATGGGGTATGCAAATACCCGCGAACGGCGGCGGTGGTAGGTTGAGTAGTCGGTCGGTCGGTTCTGAAATTTCTTGCTCGAATGATCGAATAAAGAGGTCGGTTTTTCTTCGAATAAAACGCAAACACCGTTTCCGTGTCCACGTTTTCAGCAGCCTTCTCATTACCAGCGGGCACGTAGTAATTCAACAGCGGAGGGCTTGAAAAACGCGGCTTCCGGAACTGGGTCGAAGAACTCGCGAATTCACGGAGAATCGCAATCGCATCGACGGTTTCCGCGTTATCGAATCGCGTAAAGTGCCGACGCTTATCCGAGCTCTCGGGGACGAGATCACCGTTGAGATTGCATACTTACTTTTCATTTCGCGTCGCTACGCCGCGAGAAACGGAGCTTCCGGCTCGCGTTTTCCCCGAAAGAGCGTAGCTTTCTCTTAGCCGGCTGCTCCCAGGGGTTGAAACCGCCCCCGCAATTATCGCAGATATGTCCTTTTTCCACGCGAACGAGGAATCATATGGTGCGTTCCCACGGAAAACGGAAGGAAGACGGGATGGAGGAGCAGAAGGAAAATACTGGAGAAACTTGATGACTGTTTTCACGGTTGGATCGAGCTGGTTTGCACAGCTTGGGGCACGCAAGGCTATGTGCTCGCTCTCTTGGGTAACTCAGCTCTTTCATGTATTTTTGTTGCACGTGTATTTAACAATTTAAAAGATTAAAAGGTAGGTATTCTCGTTTTCTTTTTTGTATACAGTGGGCAAAGGTCAAAGAAAATAAATAAATTAATTAATGAGAAATAATATAATAATATAATATTTTAGTTTTCTTTTTTGTATACAGTGGGCAAAGGTCAAAGAATATAAATAAATTAATTAATGAGAAATAATATAATAATATAATATTTTAGTTTTCTTTTTTGTATACAGTGGGCAAAGGTCAAAGAATATAAATAAATTAATTAATGAGAAATAATATAATAATATAATAATATAATAATATAAATAAAATTCTTATCCTGTGCTAACCAATAAACAGTGTTTTGCCGTAATGACGATAAAAATCAACAGATAAACAATATTTATGAACCATCAAATTATGTTTTACATTGTCCAGCAGTCTTAAACTTTTATCAGTTACTGTACATAAACAGAACGCCGTTGCTTTTATAATGATTGCAAGAAAACGAGTTTGGAGAAAATTATCAATGCCTTAGACTACCCCTAATCATTTGCTATTTTCAGGGTGGAAATGCTTAATCTTTTTAAAAAAAAAACGGCGGGAACTTAGTTGTCAATCCAATACTTTATTAACCCTTTGTGCTCGAGAGGTGATTGTCGGTCGCCAAACGATAGTTTCGCAAACTTTCATACTTTAGTTAGTTTGTTTATTAATCAGACCGGATGTTAACCAGTTATACATGTAAATTTTAGTATATGATTTAATCTAAATGAAGTTTAATATAAGCGAATCTTAGTAAATAATTTGCACTTAAAAATCTGTGAAGTTAATATTGTTACGACTAGACAACTAACTGTCACCTTTCGAGTGCAAAAGGTTAATTTATAATTTCTCCTAAGAGACGAGTCGGTCGATTTGTGATCAATGTGAAATGTACGTTAGAGATGCGTACTTACAGCAGCGATGAACAGGTACAATGAGTGTGCCACGTCGACCAAGCAGATCGTCAGGACGATGATGATCCAGGGTACAAGGAAGACGCGCTGGTCCTGAAAGGCATCGATCATATGAGTGAGCGGAGATAAATGGAAACGAAGAAAGAGGCTGGCTGCGAGAGAGGGTCGTTTAATGGTCTGTTCTTAACTCGAGTATCCCTCCTTTTCCCTCCCCTCTTTATTTCGTCTCCTTCTGAAAAACATTCGATCCGACTCGTTTCACCCTCGCAATGGTGAAACGAGAAACACTTCCGAAGCGGAGGCTACTCGGAGGGTTGAGAGTTCGGACGAGCACTCGAAAGGGTTAATAGTTTCTACTTCGAGGAGAGGAAACGAGCGTTGTGCCGTCTTTTCGTGGAATTGCAAGTTGCCGTGTTACACCGGGGAAGTTGATATGCAAAAAGAAAGGTAATTTACCGGGATCAGGGCTGAGTTAGGATTCGAATTACATTTCGGATAGGTTGAGGTTAGTAGTTCAGGATTAGGTTGCGGTTTGTTCTGTATTACGTCAGGGTTAGGCTAGGAGCAGATTCCGATGAAGTTTATATCAGGTTAGGGTTTGAATCGAGTTTGTAGGTTAGGATAAGAATGAGTTTAGCTTAAGACCAGCTTGGGGTTAGGTACGGAGTAACTTTAAGTGAGGGTCATGGTGGGTTTAAGTTAGATGAAGGTAGAGGTTAGGTTCAAATTGGTTCGGCTTAGGTTAGATTCGAATTGGATTTATAGTTTAGGATTAGGTCGAGCTTACTTCTGAGTAGGTTGAGTTAGGTTTGGGTTAGGTTCAGATGAGGATTATAGAACGGAATGAGTTAGGTTCGAATTAGTTCGGTTTGGATTAGATTGGAATTGGGTTTGCAGTGTAGGATTAGGTCGAGCTTACTTTCAGAGTAGGTTGAGTTTGAACCGGGTTAGGTTCAGATGAGAATTAGGGTAGATTTAGGATGGACGGTGGCAGATTTCAGTTTTTATTTGGGTTTGTAGTTTAGGATTAGATCGAGCTTACTTCAGAGTAAGGTTGAGTTAAATTTGGTTTAGGTTCAGATGAGGATTAGGGTAAGTTTAGGATGGATTCCTAATTTCAGTAGATTTAAGTTCTTAATTGGGTTTGTAGTTTACGATTAGACTGAGGTTAGTTTAAAATTAGATTACGGTTACATTAGGTTCGAAGTAGAGGTTATATTCAAATGGGGTTTGCTGCTTTGCACTGAAGCACGCTTATGGATCTCATTCTGCCATAATCCCTGGTAGACCCCTCATTTAAATTACTTTTTTTTTCGATCATGAAAGCAGTCGTGGAAGACCGTAGAACGAAATTGTTCGACTTAAAATAATGTCTTTACACGGAGTTTGTTATCGCCTCTCTAACGTGCAGTTTCGGCATGTTCGAGAGGCTTATAACGCAACAGTTTCGCGTGAGCGCCTAATCCACTTTTGTGCACAACAGTTTTAATTAACTTTCGCAACAAAGAACAGAAATTCAGTTCGGTTCTTTGATTTTTAGCGCTACAATGCTGCCGTTTGATCCCTGACGAAAATATGGCTCGGTAATTCGCGATGGAGTTGAAAGGGGGTTCGGTAAAGTTCGATCGGAATTGGCTGAAATAATAGGGGAGGGGGAGGGGTGGGGGGCTCGAGGGGATCGATCAATGGGAACAGGTATCAAAAATAGAGGGAATTGAAGAGCTGGTGTCGTTTCTGAGGCAAGGTGGACCGTTTGTGTCGTTCGTTTTTGATGGTCGCGTAAGAATGCGACACGTGAAGCTGTGCGATTCTTACGTAACTTTCTGAAGAAACGATTTCTAATATTCCGCTCCGTATATGTACAAGTTCAGGCTCTTTCTCTCTTTTGGAATCGAACCTGAACTCGAACCTCTCCGAGAAATGTTCCGCTACGCTCGTTGGTACTGTTAAACGTAGAATAATCACGGTCACGGTGAAAAATTATAATTGTATAAATATGTGAAAGGTGGAAAAATATATTTCAGCCGATCCTGTTCAAATGAACGTCGAAACGAGTTTCCGTGGTGGAAGGCAATTTGGCAGGTATAATTCTTCTTCCATGGTGTGCTTACTCATTCAAAGGAACAGACGATTAATCACTTGTCTGAGGCCGATAGAAATGGGAGAACTGGGTCGAATGCCATCGTGGTTGCGTGGATCTGGCGCAGATGTAACGTCGAATAAACGAATAGAATTGTATATGTAGGAATCGAGTGGATGCGAATTTAGGAAAATGTAAAGAGTGCTTGTGAATTGAGCGATAGTCGTGTGAACGTAGAATTTTTGATGAGCACTTGAGAAAACGTCGCGATTGAGGAATTTTCGTTGAACGTGACCGAATGTATCGAGTGAGAAAGGTTTAGAATTAGAAAGAAAAGAAATGAATGTTTGCAAGAATATATGTGAAAGAGTGTGATTCTGAAGGAGGTAAGAACGTTGTAGTTACCAAGTTGAAAAGTCGTTTAAGTGTGTTATTATTAAACTAAATATGTATTAATAATATTCTAAGCACTTTGCTTTATTTTACTCACACCTGAGTCCTATCATCTACACTACTAAATAAATAAAAGTAGAATTTCCTATATTATTATTTGTTTATTTTGCTCCTTTTGCTTCTGCAGTTACTGAACAACTCATCAGTGCCTGATGTCTCGTGTTTTTATTAATATTCTTATTATTTATTCTCTAAGTATCTGATTTTTTGAATGTTATATTTGTCAATCGTTCGTTGTTGTTCTTCCTTTTTTTTTCCCATTCCGTTTCTGTTTCCGGGTCACTTAGCCGTCAGAATGAAAAAATCTGGCGAGTAAAAGTCTACAGGTAGTTCAACGAACTTAGCGGTCGCGAAGTGATCGCGAGTTGGAATCTGCCTCGGATTCTGCCCGGCGCCGATAAGGCGAACACGCCGGTTAACGCTTCAACTTCCGCCGAGTAATTAGAAAATTAATCTATGCGACGATATAAGTGCCGCGTTAGGTCTTCGTGGAAACGTTAAATTGATTCTGCTCCCCCTCCGCCCGGTCGCGCGAAAGGATAGAGGCGAGCGGGGCCAACTTTCGAGATTTTAATTAAAGTTCGAGCAGTGAAACGACAACGCACAACGTTCTTTTTCAAGGCACAATAATTTCGAACTTCGAAGGACTTCTTTTTTTTCTTTTCAAGGTGAAATCGTCGCATGCTTGATTAATCGCGATGGTTGCTCACAGGATGTTCTTGCATTCAGGCAACCGTCGTTGCACCCGTCGAACTTCGAAGGTAACGCAGCAAGCTGAAGATTGAAGGAACGTCGTGAGTGATTTAACGTGCGGCACCTCGTCAGATATCGTTATCCACACGGCCCCCATGGGCAAGGGGTTGAGATACGCTCAACCAGCGTGCAAGCTGTGTGCACCGCACAGTTGCTACCAGTTTATCTGAAAGTGCAAGCTGACAGAAACCTTGGTCAGGGCGGGCCTTTCTAACAACCTTCCAGCTCTGCAGGTTGGCGCTCGAGCTGGGATGACGCAGCTCACCCGCCGAGGTGTTCAAGCACCTCTAGCCTTGCGATGTAGGCTTTACCATCTGCCACCACGAGGCCAACACCAATTGGTTGACTAAGGGGGACACCGACCTTTGGGCTAACAAGTCAACCTCCCGTGGTACCGGTGTTAGAGTCATACCGGTCATACTCCGGGCTGAGTTTCATAGAAACCCGCTACCCAATAGGAGTTTGGACTCCATGGCCTGGGTACGCCAACGCTCGGGCACCTCGGGTTCGGCAAGCCCGTACTGGGGTCGACCACAGGTCAACCGAAGCCCCTGAGGGGTGAAGATTGAAGAAAGTCGGGCTCGTTGCGATAATGGCGGAGAAACAACGGGACGAATGCACGTGTTAGCGCAGAATCGTTCAAGACATCTGTGAGGCGAGTCGACTCATAGAATGCCATGCATCAAGCATTTTTCAGACTGCTGTCAACGAAGGAAAATTTGAATAAAGGCGGTAAAGTTCAGCCAGAGGTGGTAACGAGGAGACGATTGATATTATAAAAAAAAGAACAGAAATAAATGTAACGTCGAAGGGGTCAGGCGTGTTGTTTTACTCTTTCAGTTTTATTTTAATTTTAATACATGCGTTACGGGTTCGTCGTGAATTTTTTAACATTTTGATTGCCACGTTGGTTATGTATGACCGGCCACGGTCTTTCCTGTGACGCCACGGTGGTCATTGGTGAGCAGGGTCGATAAATAGTGTTCTACCAGTATGGCGATAAAAATAAGTGCAGTAGCGGGCAAAAGTTTAAGACGACAGGACAATGCAGAACATAGTTTTACGGTATGCAAATATTGGTCGAATACTTATTTTTATCGTCATTATGGTAGAACACTATTTATCGATTAGCATGGAGTACGAATTTTATTTATCCTGCTATTTCTTATTAATTATTTAATTTGTCTTCTTTGACCCTTTGGTCTTCAACTTTTATTTTTATCGCCAATATGGTAGAACACTATTTATCGATTAGCATGGAATACGAATTTTATTTATCGTACTATTTCTTATTAATTAATTAATTTGTCTTCTTTGACCCTTTGGTCTTCAACTTTTGTCCGCTACTGTATGCGAACAACATTTGCATACCATAAAACTATGTTTCGCATTGTCCTGTCGTCTTAAACTTTTGTCCGCTACTGTACGTAGCGACAATTTGTTTTCAACCGTCGAGATAAAGCTGAAAGAACTCGTTGAACGATTGAAACAGCAAAGAATGCTTCAGGCGGAAGCTATAAATGGCACGCCATCGAGAAGACGAACACGCGCGCCGCCTATTTCCGGGCATTCCCGTGCGCCTCGAACCGATCACGTTGTGCCTCTGTTTTACGTAAGAGAGCCGTTCGCAACGTGAATGATAGCCGTGTCGATTCCACGCTGGGTGGCGTCGATGAATCAGCGAATGAAAATTGATATTCCTGCCTGGGGCTTCGTTTCACGGTCTGTCAAAGACGCGAACACAGCCACGATGAACGTGTATTTACAACCATTATGCACCTTAAGTCATAAGGATATTGTGCCCCGGTACAATACATCACCTCGTCCTTTCCTGTACGTGTACTCTTTCTCTCTTTCTCTCCATTTTCTCAGACACACACATACTACCCCTCTCAGTTATTAATTTTTGTGCAGTTTAAGTTTCACTTCATACGATAACGGGCAAAAATTTAAGACCAAAGAGTCAATGAAATTAAACTAACTGATTTATAAGGGATAGCTTGATGAACAAAATTTAATCAATAAATAGTGTTCTATCGTGATAATAGTAAAAATGAATATGCAGACAATATTTGAAAACCATAAAGCTACGTTCTACATTGTCCTCTTGTCTTAAACTTTTGTCTGCTACTGTATTAGTTCTTAATAGTCGCTGAAACCTAAAAATTCCTCCCTTTCTCAGACTACGGACCTTTTTTCACAACTTTTCTCCTATCACAGGCACTACGCTGCCGCTTAAAGATCTATCGAATCCTTCACCTTTGTCCGCTACTGTGTGTACCGCACGAATCAGTAAATGATACGCGACAGAGGGCGTTCGAGGGGGTGCGAGGCTCATAGCGTCCTTGTATACGAAATATGTATGATTGTTGTATTTCGCCGTAGTTCGCAGGTTATTTTTGCGTATAAAAGTAATGCAACTTCCAGCGAAATAAAAGACGAAGGTTTTATTTTAATGTCGGAGTAAGATTCGGTACAGACGTAAGTCCTAAGCCGATCCAAACTGTTCTTTTTTTCCAGGGAAGGATTCGGGGCTTTTGTAACTTTAAAATGGAGAAGTGGGGGTTGTTTTGGGATAGTGTTTAGTAAGGGATGACTCAGGAGGGTGAAATTATCGGGTATCGGGAAAGGATTTTGAGATGTTTTCTGGAGGATCAGTAGGTAGTCTTAACTTAAGATAATATTATGCATTGGCATACAACACTGTTTAACACTAGATTTTTCCGACATTTGTTGTATATCTATTTCCAATATACATATACAGTGGTACCTTGACATACGAGTTTAATTAGTCCCGTAACTTTGCTCGTATCTCAAAATAATTTTCCCCATTGAAATTAATTGAAATGCCATTAATCCGTTCCAGCTCCCGAAACACAACCTCAGTTGTTTTTGTTAAGTGTTTTTGAATAAGAAAAATGTATTTACAAGAAGAAACATTTATTTATAAATAACAAATACATATTCTATAAAAACATAATAAAAGAAAAAGTGAAGTGCTTACGAAAGCGGTTAATTTTCGTCACTGGTCTTCGCTTTTTTCGTCACGCTTTGCTCATTTTCACCTGCAATCACTTACTCGTATCTCAAATCTTGCTCAAAACACTCGTATATTAGGGCACTCGTATATCGAGGTACCACTGTACTAAGGAACAAGGCATACATCAAACAGAATTTGAAATTGTAGAACTGAGAGAGAGGGAAATAGATAGCCATCGATAAAAGTTAGCAAAAATTACTAACGATTATGAAATTTCTCAAGAAGTAACACCAACTTCTTTTCCGTCTCCTTGCAACCGTACACATACGAATCCTCTCATCCTTTACCCGGTATCCGGTATCTGCGATGTTCCGGGATTAGTTCGTCGGGCTTAATTGCGTTAACGTATCACGGACCGGACGGAATCCACTTTGAAAAGTTGATCCCTGGCAGGGGAGCGTTTCATCGCAGCTCTGTAAATCCCTAGCTGTGTACCAGTCGGTTCGCGGATTCATTCGTAAGTTTGCCACGCGCTGGCCCGGCAACAAAGTAAAAATCGTGGCCGCGCGGAAACTTTCGGAGGGCACGCGTAAAGTAGCCAGCCCCTTTTTCCCGCCCTCTCCTCGAACGTTCCCGAGGGAACCGCGCGAATCCATTTGCAGGCCCCCGACGGAACTTCTCGGAAGATCTCGGTGATTAGGGGTGCTTCTTAACCCTTTGCACTCGAGAGGTGACTGTTAGTTGTCTAGTGATGTTAACTTGAAAAATGTTCAAATTCGAAATGTTTATTAACACTATTCCTACCACAACCGGTCAAATGACCGATTTTAAAATTTCGATTAGAATTTCATAGATACAACGTAATTGGATCGCTTTTAAACTTTAGACTTTTTCTCAAATATACGTGTAATAGAGTTTTCAATATTCGCTTCTTTCTTCGTTGTTTATTTTTTGAGAAAAACTTGTAGTCTGTCTTACGTGGAAATGTCGCAGTAGGAATAAGTACACGTGAAGTGTCGGTAGGAATAGTGTTAAGGTCCGGATATATTAACGCTAGAACTACCGACGGTTAAAGGGTACTTATTTGCGTGGAAGAGATCGAATTGAAAATTACATGAAAAAATACTGCATACGTAGAAAAGAAATCTTTATTTATACCTTCTGCAGAAGATCATAGTAAATTTTGGAAACTTTACCATAGTGAATTTATAAGGTTTCTATAAATAATCACTAATTAGTCATTTTAACTGCTCTAGTGGTTCTAGTGTTAAACGTTATTTAGTTTAGTTCAAGTAATATGCTAAATTTTCATATACAGCAGCGGACAAAATTTTAAGACCAAAGGGTCAAAGAAAACGAATTAATTAATTAATAAGCAATAGCACGATAAATAGAATTCGTATTCCATGCTAATCGATAAATAGTGTTCTATCATAATAACGATAAAAATAAGCATACGAACAATATTTGCATGTTTCGCGATGTCCTCTTGTCTTAAACTTTTGTCCGCTACTGTATGACTATTTAACCTCTGAGTTTGATTAATAAGCGAACTAACTAAACACTAAAGATTTGCGAAACTATCATTCGGTGACTCACCCCTTGAGCGCAAAGGGTTAAACAACAACTGTGCTAAATAAAACAATTGTTGCTCTAATCTAACAGGTATATTTATATTTTTAATATGAAAACATTTGCAAAATTATTAAAATATAAAATATTCAAAGTACAAAATACAAATGGCACTTATAAACACATCATTTGGATGCCGCATATATATACATACGGTGCTCGAAGCGAAAGGGTTAACGAGCGTGCGTACGCAAACTTTTGCGACCGACTGTAATCAATTAAAATCGATTCCCAGAATTCTCCGTTCACGTGGCCCCAGAGAGCGTGTTAACGTTTAAACGGATACAGAATTGGCTATCGTTCCCGCGATAAGCGATTAAGGGATCATTTTGCGCAAGAGGAGCCTGTTAGATGGCCCTTATTAGCAATCCTCGGCCGTGATCAATTAGCGAGCTATTAGCTCACGGGATAGAGGGCCACTTGTGCCGGCTGGATGACGATCAATGAAGGCATTAAGGGACGTTTCGTCGACCTGCCCTCGCGTACAACGAGGAAAGAACACGATTTTTCCATGGATTTCGGGGAAGATGGGCAAACAAATCAAGATAACGATCCAGTGATCGACGAAACGTGAAAAATTCGATTGATTCTCGATTTGGACAGTAGCGGACAAAAGTTTAAGACGACAGGAACGAAGAAAATAAATAAATTAATGTAGAAATTACGATTCTGGGAAAATGTGAATATAAAAGCTGAGTTGAGCGATAGCCGTGTGAACGTAGAATACTTGGATCAGAATGTTTCTGAGGCACGAAAGGCGAGTACTTGCGACAATGTTGCGATTGTGGAATTTTGGGTGAATGGAATCGAATACATCGAGTGAGAAAGGTTGACAATTAGAAAAAATGGTCATCAGTGTTTGGAAGAATTATATGACGGGGAAAATGTGAGCATGAATGTCAAAGTTGATAAATTGAAAAGTTGTTTATACTATTAAAGATATTGTATATATATATTTATATATATTATCTAAAAACTTTACTTTGTATTACCCACACCTGAAACCCCTACCATCTCTTACTAAATATAAATTAAGAATCCTAATCGGTAAATAGTGTTCTAAGTATTTATTTTTTCCGCCATAATGACGATAAAATTGAATGAATAAACAATAATTTGCGAATCCTAAAGTTATACGTTACGTTTGTCCGCTGCTGCACGATGTTTTCGATGATAAACTTCAATTACGACACGTTGGCTGTTAAATTGCACTTCGACTGGCGGAAATTGATATTGAAATTCCATCGGTATCCTGGGGTGGTCGGTCGGCCGCCATAGCAAATTGACGCCGCAAGCGGTGCAAGCCTCGTGGCGCCAACATTTCGAACGCGTATCCGGTACCAATGGACGGCTATAGGCTTCGCAAAGTCGATGGGCATCGCTTCGTGCGCCAATCGTGTTCCAACGTCAAACGTGCAGTAGCGGACAAAAGTTTAAGACGACAGGACAATGCGAAACATAGTTTTATGGTATGCAAATATTGTTCGTATACAGTAGCGGACAAAGGTTGAAGACCACAAGGTCAAAGAAGACAAATTAATTAATTAATAAGAAATATCACGATAAATAAAATTCGTATTCCATGCTAATCGATAAATAGTGTTCTACCATAATGTCGATAAAAATAAGTACAGTAGCGGACAAAAGTTTAAGACAAGAGGGCAATGCGAAACATAGTTTTATGGTATGCAAATATTGTTCGTATACTTATTTTTATCGTTATTATGGTAGAACACTATCTATTGATTAGCATAGAATACGAATTCTATTTATCGTGCTATTGCTTATTAATTAATTAATTTGTTAAAATTTTGCCCGTTACTGTAACTGTTCCCGCCAAAAATTGAAAAAAAAAAATTTTGCAGTTAATGGATCAAATTAAAGTAAAACGCGTGTAATTGTCTTGCAACTTCTGTCACGATCCGCTTATTTTTTCCAATTTTCGTAGAGGAAGTCTTAACGCTCAATATTTCTCGTACCCCTCGTAATCATCGTGTTATTGCCCCCGTGTATCGATCCAACCGTTAGTTCGTTCCGAATGACGGACAAATCCAGCCTTCAGGGCACAGCGATGCAATCTTTATCATCGTCCTAGAGAAGCCGTGACCACGAACCTTCCGATACGTAAGAATCACAACGAGGTCGGTACGTAGCGACTTGTCGGATCGAGGGAAATATCGTTTATAGTTTTATCGTTTGCTCTCGAAACTCGTTCCTCTACACTGTCTATGCTCCTTACACGCTCCTGTCCATACGAGTATCGCACACGCGGCTTTGAAGAGCAGCAAATAAGAATGGAGAAGAAAAGGTGCACGAAGAGATGTAAGAATGTCGAAGTTGTTAAGTCGAGAAGTTGCTTATACGTTACTATTATAGGAAAAGTCTGTTTTAACGACTTTAGTAGAGCGAAAGATGGGACTCAGGTGTGAATAAATAAAAGTGATGTGATTAGAATATTAATAGTATATATATTTCTAAATGATTTAACAGTAACAACTCAAACGACTTTACAACTTAGCAACTTCAACGTTCAGAATCACACTCTTTCTACGTTCACAATCAAAACCTTTCTTCCACGTTAGTCAAACACTTTCTGCCACGCGTCCGCATTTTCTCCGTCATATATTCTTCCAGACACTCGTTTCCTTTCGTTCTAATTCTAAACCTTTCTCATTCGATTTATTTATTGAAAAAGAGATGGTAGGGTTCAGGTGTAGGTGAAATGAAGTAAAGTTCTTCGATATATTTAAAATAATTTAATAGTAACGTATAAACAACTTATCAATTTAACAACTTTGACGTTCTTGCTCCTCTCACAATCATGCTTTTTCTGTACCATGCTCACATTCTCCCTGTCATATATTCTTCCAGACACTCGTGTCCTTTCTTTCTAATTCTAAACCTTTCTCACTCGAAACATTCGATCACGTTCACTCAATATTCCTCAGTCGCTCAGTTTTCTCAAGTGCTCATCTTTCGCACCTTAGAAACACTCTAGTCTAAAAATTCTACATTCACACGACAATCGCCCAACTCAACCACTCTTTAAACTTTCCCAAACTCGCATCCATTCGATCGCATTCTTACACTAATAAATTATTTTAAATACAATATAAGATCTTTACTTTGTTTCACCTACACTTGAACCCTATCATCCCTCTAAATAAAATACATTTCTATAGTCGTGAGGATTTCAAGGTTGGTCCATGTCAGTTGCGAGGGTGTTACCTTTATCGTGCTCGTAAATTCTGTGCGCCCTCGTTGACTAGATCCGGACGGGAAGCACATTTCTCTTCTCAACCTCTTCTCTCCCTTTTTCACTTTCAGATTTCAAAGGTTCGCGCGATAAATCGCGATAACATGCCCCTGTATTTTGGTCACCTTTGTCTGTTCCGAACATTTTCATTTGTTGCAAAACTGTTCACAGACAGATATGACTCATAGTCTTAAACTTTTGTCGGTTACTGTACGAATCCTGAATCAACCGAATTTTTATGTTTCGACGATCACTCGATCGTTATCTTGTTCTGCGCGTTAAATAAATTTGTTACTGCTACATCTATCCCGAAGACGTTTCAACGGACGAACATTATGCGAGACAGGCTTTCTCGTATAAAGGCTTTCAGCTTCAGCTTCGCCAAGGATCTGAATTGTCGAGAAAATTTTAAACTCCTTTTATACGAAGGGACGCGCCGTGAATTTCACTTGCACCGTGAAATCTCGGATAATATACATCGTAAAGAAACTGACGGACATCAAAGTCTCCTTTCTAAGCTCGACTGTCCACAGTTTTAACTGTACGCCACTCAACGGACAGATTTGTCGTCCTCCTTTCGAGGAAACTCAAAGTCAAAACGCACAAACGGTTGCACAATGATGAACGAAAGCTTAACCATATGTAACTAATCTTAAATTAGTGTTATTCTGTAACTAATCATTCGACTTATAACCTACGAATTAAAAAAGCGTGTATATTTTTATATTTCCCTTATTTATCTCGAACAAATTAGCGTTACTTAAGAGAAGTATTATAACATTTTAATTAAAAAATAGAAAAGTGATAAAAGATTAGCGTTTGCAATCTTGGCAGATCTGGAATTCGTAAAATTGTCAGGAGTCGGTAGTGAATTAGACGAATGTTTAATTATCTAAGGTTAAGATCGAGGAATCGATGAAAGTTGTAACAAATCTTAATGAACAGTACATATCTCTATATTTATCTGCTTATAATAAAAGTGCACACGAACTTATAACTGTTACTGTACAGTCAGTTACAAAAGTTTTCGTGTCTACTATACGTTATAATTCACAAAAATTTGTTTCCATAAACAGTTATAGTTATTACAATCGCAAAATTTTGTTGATATCAATTTATTCGTTATAATTTAAATTGTTATGCTTTATTTATGCAGTTTGCACATGCAAACAAACGTAAGATACTACATAGGTAGTTACTTTTTCAAAATCTCCCTAAGTTCATTCAAACCTTTCTTCTGTTTGTAAAATAGTAACTTGTTGGAAGAGCAAAAACTTTCGTCACCGACTGTACACACCCGCGACGAAAGAAACGCGCGGTTAGAATAGCATTCGAAGGTTACAATTTGAAACTTCTTACCTTGCACAGGCCGTAGAGGAGCAGGATGCTGCAAATCACACCGCAACAGGAGCATATAAGCAGCGTCACGTTAAACCGTACCGTGGCTGAAACAATAGAAGCATGGTTTTACACGAGACTTTGTGGTGTAGTTCTACTTTCTAATGGGACTGTGATTTCATGCAATTACTAAGCGGTGACACGCGGTTTCATCGGTTAGTGACTTACACTAGGGAATGAAGTGTGGGAATTATACGCTTTTTATAGTAACTTTCTATGTTGGTATGAATGAGAGGTTATGTACAGTAACGGACAAAAGTTGAAGACCAAAGGGTTAGTGACTTACACTAGGGGATGGGGTGTGGGGATTATACATTTTTTATGGTAACTTTTTGTGTTGGTATGAATGAGAGGTTATGTACAGTAACGGACAAAAGTTGAAGATCAAAAAGTCAACGAAAATAAATAATTAATGAATAAGAAATAACAGTAAAAATAAAATATGTATTCTATGCTAATCAATAAATAGCGTTTTACCACAATGACGATAAAAATAAGTATACGAACAATATTTGCATATCATAAAACTACGTTTTGCATTGTCCTGTCGTTTTTAACTTTTGTCCGCTACTGTATGGTGGAAGAATGAACGTGAAAGATTGGCACGATGGGAAAAGTGTGGAGGTTATGAGACGAGAGAGAAATGTGACAGCGAATATGTGCGTGTGTAACAAAGGTCTATTCAGTGTTTCCTTTTTTTTTTTTCTTTTCGTAAAAGTGAATCTACTAATGTAACAATGAATATAAGTTTCCGTGTGGTAATGAAACCATCGGTGTTCAAACTGTTAATCACCCTCCCCTATCAGAGGGGAGACACAGGATTCGAGGGACGACTTTTCTCAAACAATGCATCCAGATTGTTGTTACACTGCTGAATACTCACTCGGGGATATCGTGTCCGGTTCTAGGAAACTGGTGGATTCTGGAAACGAACGATTCCCCCTCAGGTATTGGCTCTCCCCCTGGAGCACTTTGCCGGTGGTTAGTGCCAATATGGTAAAGTAAATCTGGAAACATGGCAAATAAACGTCTGCTGTGAGTCATTCTGATTGCAAGTTCAACAGAAGGAAGCGTGTAAGCTGGTTGCGATTCGCACGGCGGATTCGGTCCCTAGGGAATTCCACGCGGCAACGAATTTCTATAATATTAGGTTGGCACTCTAAGTTCCCGCCATTTTTTAAAAAGAAAGATTTCCACCTATATCGATGCAGAATCAAAAACTTGGTTGGATGAATTTTTCAAGTTGAAACCGAGTGATTTTTACCAACGAGGTATTGAAAATCTTGTTGACAGTTGGGAAGAAGTTGTAAACAAGGGAGAATACATTATTGATTAATTAGTTGTTAATTTTTATTAAAATATAAACTGTTAAAAAATTTTAAGAAACTTCGGGAACTTAGTTGCCAACCCATTACTTCGATGTGGAGAAGGTGGATAAGAAAAGCTAGATAATCTCGTGTAAAATAGTATCATTGGCTTGACTTTTAATTTTTTCCTTTCAATTCAATAGGCACTGCTTTATGGGAGTACCATTTAGGTTGGATCCGCTTCGAACTGGAAATTGGTACCGTTCCAGTGTGCAAATTCAGTTTGTTTGGATAATTAGTCGGTCGAACTGGAAGTTCAACGTTGTGCTTCGCACAGTCCTCTGAGTAACATATCAAGCTAACTGAATTCAACCTTTGATCAATTAGCATAAATCCAGGGAAATTTCTGTAGAACGCATTAAAGTACACGAAGCGTCATTTGATGCATCACGTTTCAATCTCAGTCTCTTGCCTCCTTTCTGCTTTTCACTTTGTACAACTCGCGTTTACCTATATACGTCTTTTTTAATCTTTTACTGCGTCGTTATTCCATGTTCGAATCGATTTTACGTACATAAAATGTTCTGTAGGAATTTGCGGAATTTCATGACCTTAAGCTCCCATATTCCGTTCTGTTTACCTTAGCTATTTCGCTGGCAAGATAATACCACCGAGTTAAGTACCGAGCACGACTTCAAGTCCCTTTTACATGCTGCAGGTTAATCTTCGTTGACGTTACAGCTCATTTTCAGTCTCGCCTGATCCGTTTCGTATAAGCACGCTCGCAAACACCTGATCCATATACATATTTCCCAACGCGACTTAAGTGAATCTCTTCAAAACCAAGAGTACACAAACGTTATGTCTTCCTCCGACTCCCTGTTCACAATATGTTGCAATAAGAAGATGCTGGTACCCGAAAATTTGGAGTTCGAGTCAGGTTCAAAAATTTTTCTCGCGATCGAGTTGGTACCAGAAAATTTCAGGTACCTGAAATTGAAGTCGAAACGCGAAACAGCCATAATACCTGAAATTTAAATTTGTACCTGACGACTTTGGGTATCAAAAACTGAAATCAATTCCCAAAAAATTTCAGGTACCTGAAGTTCAGGTCGAGCCTTGAAATTTTTCGGGTACCCGAAGTTGAAATCGACTTTCAAAAAGTTCAACAGCTGAAATTGAAGCTGAATTTTAAGATCAGATTTTCCAAAAATTGTGATACCTAAGTAAGAGTGTCGGAATTCAATTTTGTCTACTCGAAAATTTCAAGTCCTTGAGTGCACGCAATCTCGAGTAGTTTTGTCCCTACCGATAAGCTGCATGTAAATAAAAATTGTAAATAAAAACATGCGGAATATGGCTTACCGTCTGAACTACAAAAATGTTAGTATTTTCAACTGAGCAACACTGCGTAGTTACTGACGTTACCTACCGTGTTGCCCAATTTGCCTGCTCTCAGGCGTAAAATAGCCCGTTTCTTTAGTTGCTCATAACAAATAAACAAAGCGTCAAACGCAATATTGTTACTCTTGATTTTCGTCTTAGAATGTTCCATAGATTTACCCCTTCAATTTTTTCCCAACTTTTTCCGAACATCCTGTATACGTGACGTCAGGCTGTGGTAAGAAACAGATGTGTCTCATACGTGTGACGGTTGGTAGCGAACGAGTTAAGTGAGCAACACTGCGTAGTCATTGACGTTACCTACCATGTTGCCCAATTTGCCTGCTCTCAGGCGTAAATAGCCCAATCTTTTAGTTGCTTATAACTAACAAACAAAGCGACAAACGCAATATTGTTACTCTTGATTTTCGTTTTAGAATGTTCCATAGATTTACCCCTTCAATTTTTTCCCAACTTTTTCCGAACATCCTGTATACGTGACGTCAGGCTGTGGTAAGAAACAGATGTGTCTCATACGTGTGACGGTTGGTAGCGAACGAGTTAAGTGAGCAACACTGCGTAGTCATTGACGTTACCTACCATGTTGCCCAATTTGCCTGCTCTCAGGCGTAAATAGCCCAATCTTTTAGTTGCTTATAACTAACAAACAAAGCGACAAACGCAATATTGTTACTCTTGATTTTCGTCTTAGAATGTTCCATAGATTTACCTCTTCAATTTTTTCCCAATTTTTTCTGAACATCCTGTATACGTGACGTCAGGCTGTGTAAGAAACAGATGTGTCTCATACGTGTGACGGTTGGTAGCGAACGAGTTAAGCGAGCTCTCCATGATCCTTTGCCAACGCAATCCAACACAGCTGAAAATGTTTGTAGCGCTATAAAAAGCCAACCTCGCCCGTCGATCATGTTTTGCAATCGCTCGATATCAGCGTTCCCGAGGGAGGGACACGATCGCGTTTAATTAAGGGGATGACTTTACTAAATTTATTTCGTTGATCGCGAGCATTTGTCAACATTATCATTCGTCGATTTGACGCGCGCTCTCCGAATCCCGTATCAGAGCGTTCGTACACGCGCACCCCTGTAGAGAAGCAGTTGAAAAGGACGGGTGACTGGTGAAAGCCGTGCTTTCTTGAGGGGTGCTTCTCGCCTCCTCTTCTCCTCGACCGACCGATCGATCCTACGTGACGGAGGTTATTGAAATTGCTTCCCCTCCCATCGATTGTCTCTTGTGCCGGGTAGTTACGTCGACCTTGGACCAATTTCTTTATCTTCTACGTGTTTAACGTGTCGTCAGCTCCTCGACGGTCTGCAAACGCGCGCGGAGAAACGGAGGTTCTTTGATCTCGTACAGTCGCCGGTAAGTAATTGTATCTCGATTCCATTTCAATTCAACAGCACCAATCTTTGAAGTGCTTAATTTCAAACACAAAACAGTTATACGTACATCCACTCAATTTTAATTAATCGCGTTGATTCTTGGATAATTCTATTTTACACTAACCTGTTGACCGTGGTTTTGCCCACGCGGAAGTACTTTGATTTCAATTTTAACTATTTCAAGAGATGTCCAATTTTGCAAACTCTTAACTTTAATTTTAACCAGGAAGTTAAATACTTACTAATTTTTATAGCGCTCAATTCAAAATTGGCGAATTTTCAAATAAAGTTTCATCCCTTATTTTATCCCCTTTAGGGGTTGATTTTTCAAAGACATTGAAACACGTGTTTCTTTATTTCTAACCGAAAAGTTAATACCGGTTTTCATAGTGCTTGCTTGGAAATCGGCGAATTTTCAAACAACCTTTAGTGATGGAATATAAAAAAAATTCTTCCTTAGCGAGTGCCTACGTCATAGAAGGAACCCATTGTCTAAATTTCATGTTCCAGCTTCAGTACTTTTTGCGATGACGTATCAGTCAATCAATCAGGACATGTCTATATGTATAGATAATTAGTAGTCGTCGTAGTTACACGTATGCTGGCCCTGCTTTAATTTAGAGGTACAGAAATTCTTAAAAATTTTAACTAGACAATGGAAGTCTCTAATTTTTGGAAATTCTAGTTTACATACATGCACACATGTGAATCCTGCTGGAGTGCAATGAAAAAGAGGAGTCGGAGTGGGGAAAAAAACAGGAAAGAGGGGGAGACCAGAAACGAGAGGAAAGAGTTGCGACATTAATTTTTCTATCTTTTCCTATATTACAAATTCAAAAATAATATTTCTCGTTTAACCGTGTCCAATTATTATCTAATCGCCCATGTATATGCTGTAAATTTTGTTAAGAATACAATATTTGTCCTAGCCACCACCAAGCTTACGTAACGCGAAAATTATGGCGTACCATCGGTGCACCGCTGAATTCCGTTTAATGGATACACGTGTTCCCGGGTTTACGTAAAACGCGACGCGGTGCGCGACGTAAAGAGACCCCCCATGCCGTCAATGACACCGGCACAGTCGATTGTTCCAAATATACAGTAGCGGACAAAAGTTGAAGACGAGAGGACAATGTAAAACGTAGTTATATGGTTTGCAAATATCATCTGTATATTCATTTTTATTGTTATTCTGATATAAAACACTATACTGATTAGCATAGATTTTTTTTTTTTTTAATAGTTACATAATATTTTTTATTATTATTAGTTAGAGCTTTACAATTTGTCCGATGGACATTTGGTAAATTCATTTAACGTGTGATTTATAGTACGCGTTGTTTCTCGTACTATTTCTTATAAACAAATTTATTCGTTTTCGTTGATTCGTTGGTCTTAAACTATAGTCTATATACTTGTGGATACGAGTTCCTCTAGTATGAGTGGGGGAACGATAGGTATATAGGAAAAGATCTCCCGTAATTAGGCGAGTCCTGAGTTGTCATGGAGTGCAAATATTAAGATCATCATAGAGTGTGAATATTATATAGGGTGTTCGGACGAAGCTGGGAGAAAATTGAAGAGGTAACTCTATACAACTTTCTAAGACGAAAATCAAGAGTAACAATATTGCGTTTGACGCTTTGTTTATTAGTTATAAGCAATTAAAGAAACGGGCTATTTACGCCTGAGAGCAGGCAAACAGGGCAACACGGTAGGTAACGTCAATCACTGCGCAGTGATGGTCAGTTTGCCTGCTCTCAGGCGTAAATAGCCCGTTCTTTTAGTTGCTCATAACAAATAAACAAAGCGTCAAACGCAATATTGTTACTCTTGATTTTCGTCTTAGAATGTTGCATAGAGTTACCCCTTCAATTTTTTCCCAGCTTCATCCGAATACCCTGTATATACAGATATATAGTATTAAGATTATTATAACCAATTAATTCCAACATAAACTTTTGTCCCCTACTGTATACCAGGATCCGCAGCGAACTTAATCCAACCATAAGCGGATGATAGTATAAAATGGTAGCTAAACAGGCGTCGATTAGCCCAGGCGGGGTTGAAAATTAACGAAGATTAAAGTAACAAAGTCCGGGTGGATATCCTTTCCCGCCCTCCTCGCCCGGCCCTCTTTCCGGATGCGACGGAAAACGGAAACGAGATTATCGTTGCCTGCGTCAACGGGGAAAGGTGTCCTTTCAGTATTTCATCATTACGGGTTAAACGCGCGAAACGTCGTTCATCTATGGCGCGATATAGCGATGGATTATCGCGCTAGCATTTCCATGCACGCCCGCCATGCACACGGCATGTTTAACGCGTCCCCTGCCACGCCTACCTGTTTTCGGTGCGCGTTGAAACCCGTTTCTACGTCGAATGAATTTTTCTCTTTAACCCTTTGACCACTATAGGCGCGTACACGTGTCTGACGAAAGCTACTTGTGTTGTTATGCAGAAGGGAAGGTTGGAAACAACATGTAACCCTTTGCGCTCGAGAGGTGACTGTTAGTCACCAAACAGTAGTTTTGCAAATTTTCAGACTTTAGCTAGTTTGTTTATTAGTCAGACTCAGAGGTTAAACAGTCATATGTGTAAATTTTAACCCTTTGCACTTGAGAGGCGACTGTTAGTCGTCTAACGATTACTAACTTCAAAAATTTTCAAATTTGTAATATTTACTAAGATTCGCCTATAGTAAACGTCGTTTAGTTTAGTTTAATGGTATATTAAAATTTACTTATAGGACTCTTTAAAATCTAAGACTGACTAATAAAGAAATTAACTAAAGTCTGCAAATTTGAGGAACTATCATTCGGTGACCAACAGTCACCTCTCGAGTGCAAAGGGTTAACACTAGGTTTACGGGCCCCGTCAATTTGACGAATTTCGAATTTCATCGGTAAAATTTGCAAATAGAATTACTATTATCCCTAGCAATTTCTGGTAACTTTCATCGATGGAGCGATACAGATATACCCAAAAATCTACTTCCCTCTCATGTTCTGCAATTTCAAGTGCTGTTCGATGTATACCTTGTTCCTCAGTGCATGTATATTGGAAACAGATATGCAAGAAATGTCCGCAAAATCTAGTGTTAAATAAACTTAACACTCCCTTGGCACTTTACGGAGGTTTTTATTGTACAGACCGAAATTGTAGACCAGGTAACTCTTCGGACACCAATTATTGAATCGAGGCACGGGGTTCTCGATGGGAGTATGAAATACAACGGAGGTTTTCAGCGTGGCAACAAATAATCCATTCGCGGGAGAATGTGCAGAATATTTATTCCATTCTCGTGCGGCCGTTCTATCGTCGAACGTTATAACGCGATAAATGTTTTCGCGATATACCATCGAAAATATTTTGCCGTTTATTTGCGAGCGAACCGCAACGCCATCGAATCTCGATCGAGTTAATCGAATTGCTTGCGAAATTCGAGTCACCTATGACTTTTGTGTTGGCTCTACGCAAAAGGTATCTATCATTCATATGAAAAATATTCCTGAAACGCAATACTTGCTTCGCGATTAAAATTTTCACAGATCAATTACCTGAACGATATTTGCAAAACGTCAATCTTGAATAGGATAAAAAAAGAGACAGGCGTTCGTCACAACAGAGGACGATGTAAAATAGGATAAGGTTGCTCAAGTCGTACTCGTCAATTTGACGGAAAAATTTAGGCGATGCTATAATTATGCACCGCAGTGCACTTCGACTCAAGTAAAACATGTTCGCAACGGTAACATGATTTCGAATTACTCGAATTCAAAGGTAACAGGTTTGCGGGTCCACCTTCTTGGGTAATTAACTCAAAAATCCTGTTTGACTAAAAATTTAGGCGATGCTATAGTTATTCATCGCAGTGCACTTCGACTCAAGTAAAACATGTTCGCAACGGTAACATGATTTCGAATTACTCGAATTCAAAAATAACAGGTTCGCGGGTCCACCTTCTTGGGTAATTAACACAAAAATCCTGTTTGACTAAAAATTTAGGCGATGCTATAGTCATGCACCGCAGTGCACTTCGACTCAAGTAAAACATGTTCGCAACGGTAACATGATTTCGAATTACTCGAATTCAAAGGTAACAGGTTTGCGGGTCCACCTTCTTGGGTAATTAACTCAAAAATCCTGTTTGACTACAAATTTAGCCGGTGCTATAGTTATTCATCGCAGTGCACGTCGACTCAAGTAAAACATGTTCGCAACGGTAACATGATTTCGAATTACTCGAATTCAAAGGTAACAGGTTCGCAACACTAACGACACAATTTCAAACCACTTGGATTCAAGCAACCAAAATTGACCGTTCGACCGACTTGAATTGAAAAAGTGAATCGAATTCACGTAACAAACCTGGTTTTACGCAAGAGTTTCTGGTATTAAAAACGTGATGCGCGACATTGTCCTAGGGAATTTCCTCGTATCGCGAAATAAACGGTAATCAAAGCAATATCCGTGGAAGAAACCGCGCTCCACACCCCCCCCCCCCTCATGGAATTCAATAAGCCATCGAAACTGGATGCTCCTCGTTTGAAAGTGAAAAAGGGGAACGGGTGCCTCGTGTAAAGAAGACGATCCACGAGAAGCTGATAGCCCAATCGAAACGACGGGGAAGAGAATTGTTGGCTTTTCCGCCGGCTTCGATATGACCTCCTCGCCAGAAAGAGAGGAAAAGAGAGAGGGAGACTCGACAGGGGAGCTTTTGTAATGGTACACGCCGTTTTATTGCTTGCATCGTTCCCTCTAACGATATCGTGTGTGTAGAACATAGATGCTCTTGGCGACGATTCGAATTTTCTGCCCCCCCTCCCCTTCCCCGACCCCCTGCTGTTTGGATAGGCGAATCAGTTACTTGGATGCAGTGAAACGGTCTTAAAATTCTGGAATAAAAATTCTAAAGTCATAAAATTCTAAATTAACCCTTTGCGCTCGGGAGGTGAGCGTTAGTCACCAATGGATAGTTCCTCTAATTTGCAGACTTTAGTTAACCCTTTGCGTTCGAGAGGAGACTGTTAGTCGCCAAACGATAGTTTCGCAAATTTTCAAACTTTAGTTAAGTTTTCCCTTAGTCAGAGCCGGAAGTTAAACAGTCATATATGTAAATTTTAGTATATGATTTAACTAAACTAAATCAAGTTTAATATAAGTGAATCTTAGTAAATATTTTGCACTTGAAAACCTTTGAAGTTAGTATTCTTAGACGACTAAAAGTCACCTCTCGAGTGCAAAGGGTTAACACGTTCGTCGCCCAGCCTGATTCGGCTGAGTTTCACGTTGGACCCAAATCGGATTGCATAGAAAACTGGGATAAAAAAATATAAAAGCAGCAAAAATTTTAACTTTTTACTTTTATTTTATGTATTTCATAATTGTATATACTATACTTCAGTGCTTGTTCCATTGATTTCCTTTTAAAATTTCAATTTAAAATCCTATTTAATTTTAAGAAAAAGAGCGTCATCCAAATATGGGTGACGTGGTGACGAACGTGTTAATTTCTTTATTAGTCAGTCTCAGAGGTTAAACAGTCCTATAAATAAATTTTAGCATGTCATTTAACTAAACTGAATGACGTTTAATATAGGCAAACCTTACTAAATATTTCGAATTTGAAAATTTTTGAAGTTAGTATCACTAGACGATTAACAATCGCCTCTCGAGTGCAAAGGGTTAAAAGAAAATAACGCTACGCTGTTTGCTGTTCTAGTAATACTCCGCCGTGTTCCTTCATTCTCTTTTCATTTCTGTTTCAGTACCCTTCATTTCCTCTTCCTTTCTCTTAACCCTGCTGCGCGGTCTACCGGACATTTTTGTCCCTGACGCGTTACCGTTTCACTGAAACAGGCTCGTTGAAACTTTGTCGTGATAAATAAAGAAGCTGTTACTAATAACAATTGTACGTCGAGGAACCGTTTTCCGGCGAATTAGGGGTTCTGTTTAATGAAATTAGGGGACGAGTGATTGCGACGAAATTCGAGCAACGCAGCAGGGTTACATATCTTCCATGTACATGGGCGAGGGAAACGTTTCGTTCAACTAAGCAAACACATGGGGTGAGATAAATTTAAAACTGTGGAGTAGCTACTTCTTTCTTTTTTTTTTTAGGATTGAAACGTCGTTCCTTCGTTTCTTGCAAACAGAAAATAGTATTTTTTAATTTTCTATACGCTATTGATCGCGTCAAAGTCGCAAAACTGCAGACCGATCGCAGAAACATGTATGCCACTTTTGAAAAGGGTTTTTTCTTGAAAAAGGGATTAAAACTTTGTTCCTTCACTTCTCATAGAAGTAATTACTTCTTACAGACAGAAAATACTGTTTTTAATTTTCCATACGATGTCGATCGCGTTAAAATCGCGAAACTGTAGACCGATCGCAGAAACATGTATGTCAGTTTTGAAAAGGGTTTTTTCTTGAAAAAGGGATTAAAACTTTGTTCCATCATTTTTTATAGAAGTAATTACTTCTTACAGACAGAAAATACTGTTTTTAATTTTCCATACGATGTCGATCGCGTTAAAATCGCGAAACTGTAGACCGATCGCAGAAACATGTATGTCAGTTTTGAAAAGGGTTTTTTCTTGAAAAAGGGATTAAAACTTTGTTCCATCATTTTTTATAGAAGTAATTACTTCTTACAGACAGAAAATACTGTTTTTAATTTTCCATACGCTGTCAATCGCGTCGAAGTTGCGAAATTGTAGATCGATCGCAGAAACATGTATGACAGTTTTGGAAAGGGTTTTTTCTTAAAAAAAGGATTAAAAAGTTGTTCCTTCACTTTTTATAGAAGTAATTACTTCTTACAGGCAGAAAATACTGTTTTTAATTTTCTATACGCTATTGATCACGTCAAAGTCGCCAAACTGCAGACCGATCGCAGAAACATGTATGCCACTTATGAAAAGGGTTTTTTCTTGAAAAAGGGATTAAAACTTTTTTCCTTCATTTCTTATAGAAGTAATTACTTCTTACAGACAGAAAATACTGTTTTTAATTTTCCATACGCTGTCGACCGCGTCAAAGTCGCGAAACAGTAGACCGATCGCAGAAACATGTATGACAGTTTTGGAAAGGGGAATGGAGAAACGTGATCGCCTGGCCTCTCGCGTTTCTCGCGCCCGACTTCATTCAACTCTGATCTTAATTAATTTAACATAATCCGGACGATTCCGCAACGATATCAAATTACCAGAGGTGGAAAGTGTCAGATCGCGTGATTATTCAACGAATTAAAACGGTCGTGTGATTTTCCACGCTTTGATGTTTCAATTAAACCCATGCTCGCACCAGCGCGTTCGATTACCCGATCCTTTAATCCTCTTTGAGGATCACCAACATCGATACGATTTATAATCGAAACAATACCGTACATTCCACCCGCTTCGCGTCATCGTTCAAAAATTTGAAAGCGCCCTGCGTTGGTCGTGTGTACAAAGAATTGCCCCGATCTTTTCACCGTTGCTATGTTACAATGCACTTTTACTTACGAAAATATTACTTTCTATGGAATCTTGCATCTGGCCGTGTTAAGGATCGATAATTATTTGTATGTATTATGAAAACCAGCTTTGGTTTATTACCACAGGGTCTGGGTCTGACCACCGCGTATCCCTTGGGTCAAAGTGGGCACCATTCTTCTTAATAGCACGCATAGGTATTCTTTATAGAGCACTACCACTTTTATTTTAATTCACACTAAATTTCTATACTATTGGTAACTATTTATATTTATTACAGACTTGCATTGTTAGGCACTAATAATTATTCGTGTTTATTATGGAAACTGACTTTGGTTTATAGCCACTTTGGGTCTGGGCCTGACCATCGCGTATCCCCTGGGTCGGTACCTAATTCACTTGGCTGACCACTAACTACCCTTCTTCTAGTAAATTCCCGTTTCCAAACTTTTCCCTCCATCCTACAGTTGTCCACTTCCTTCTCTCACTTCCTATTTTTCACAAATCGCATCACCCGGGGAGTAAGAGTCAAAGTGATAATCAAGGAAGGAACATCGTCGCAAGAGCCGGGACAATGCGTCAGCTTAAAAATTAAGAATTGTGATTCCGGCGTAGCAGTCAAAGGGTTAACACGTTGAATGCCACGGGGGTCACCGGTGACCGTCGCGCTCAGATTGATAGAAATACATAATTTAGAAAAATGCCAATACTTATCAATTTTTCATTATTACCATCGTTAATGCAATGGTGTGAAGAAATTAATGCAGTAAAAAATATCTAAAACTAGTTACACTCATTTGTTGTAAGTAATATTTCAACAGTGTATGTATCGTATAATAGAAAATTCATCGTGACGCCACGGGTAAACCCTGTAAAACTGGCGTAGCAGTCAAAGGGTTAACACGTTGAATGCCACGGCGATCACCGATGACCGTCACGCTCAGAAATACATAATTTGGACGAATGTCAATACTTATCAATCTTTCATTATTACTATAGTCAATGCAACGGTGTGAAGAAATTAATGCAGTAAAAAATATCTGAAATTAGTTACACTTATTTATTGTAGGTAATATTTCAACAGTGTATGTATCGTACAATAGAAAATTCATCGTGACGCCACGGGTAAACCCTGTAAAACTGGCGTAGCAGTCAAAGGGTTAACACGCGCGTGGAAAGTGGATGAGAAGCGTTTTAACGGAGGACTGTATCGGCGATACTTGACGTAAAACGCTTTCGTTTTTGGTTGTGTTGCAATAGGAAATTTGGCATGGAATTTTCTTTGAAGCTTTATTACGTGGCATCCTTCTCGCCGCGGGTTTCAGCTTTCCAACTGCTATACAAAAGAGAAGAGGAAACGAGCAGGGATGAGAAAACCGCCCCATTGCTCGCCGCTGCGAAAAATTGACCGTCGAGTTGCGAGATGCAATTTATTTCAATTAAGCGATCACCTCGCTATCAGAACCATCAGCATCGTGCGCTCATTAACTAATTTCGACGAGGAGACTACGAGCAAATGTTCATCGGCGGTGAATCATCGCTTTTCACGGTGAGAAATGGAGCGAGTGAAGACTTATGATACGGGGGAATTGAAATTTTTAACGACGGGAAATGAATTTTGATCGATCGAACGATTACCGATTAACGACGTGTCGCGGGTAAATTGAAATACCTACAGTAACGGACAAAAGTTTAAGACCAAAGGGTAAACGAAAATAAATAAATTAATGAATAAGAAATAACAGTATAAATAAAATTTGTGTTCTACCTACAGTAGCGGACAAAAGTTTAAAACCATAGGGTAAACGAAAATAAATAAATCAATGAATAAGGAATAGCAGTATAAATAAAATTTGTATTCTACCTACAGTAGCGGGCAAAAGTTTAAGACCAAAGGGTAAATGAAAATAAATAAATTAATGGATAAGGAATAACAGTATAAATAAAATTGGTATTCTACCTACAGTAGTGGGCAAAAGTTTAAGACCATAGGGTGAACGAAAATAAATAAATAATAAATAAGGAATAACAGTATAATAAGATTTGTATTCTACCTACAGTAACGGACAAAGTTTAAGACCAAGGGTGAACGAAAATAAATAAATTAATGAATAAGGAATAACAGTATAAATATGATTTGTATTTTATCTACAGTAGCGGGCAAAAGTTTAAGACCAAAGGGTGAACGAAAATAAATAAATTAATGAATAAGGAATAACAGTATAAATAAAATTGGTATTCTACCTACAGTAGCGGGCAAAAGTTTAAGACCAAAGGGTGAACGAAAATAAATAAATTAATGAATAAGGAATAACAGTATAAATATGATTTGTATTTTATCTACAGTAGCGGGCAAAAGTTTAAGACCATAGGGTGAACGAAAATAAATAAATTAATGAATAAGAAATAACAGTATAAATGAAATTTGTGTTCTCTGCTAATCGATAAATAATATTCTACCATAATGATAGCAAAAATCACTCAATCGCATTACTACATATAAAATAAAACAAAACAAAGTAAATATATCGTTTAGGGGGTGGGTCGTTGCGCGTCTCTCTTCTTATTCTCTAAATTTTAATTTTACTACGCGCATACTCCGGTCCAAATTAAATTCTGTAGACCGTTTCCGGTCGGTGTGATTCCATTTCGTCCTAAGATCGACGTTTTAAAGTCGCTGCTCGAGTTTAATTCGTGCTTTCTCGAAGATTCGCCGTGGGTTTCAGATACAAATTTCTCCCTCTTTCCTTCCTCTGTTCCAGGCTCTGTCCTCCACTTTGAAACTTTATTGCCAGGTTTCTCGAATGCAAGGGTAATCGCGAGCTCCTGACGAAGTTCCGCTGGAAGCTTCAACGTTCCTTTCCTTTTCTTTTTTCTCTTTCATCGCAGTCATACAAGCACTTCCACGCGAACGTCTCATTTATCTCTCTCCTTCCCCCGTTCAGCCCCTTATGGAAGTTTAATCAGCGAATAAAGTCGAGGGGGACGAAAAATTTGCAATTAAATTCGTTCCCTGCCGTATCTCGATTCAAGTCGATTCGGGGCGCGAAGCCTCGCTGTGCGGCATCGCGATCGAAGACATACTCTCCGGCCTCCATATTTCATATCATCGCGCAACAGAAAACGAGTTCCAGCTATGATCGTTTCATCCTCCACGCGGTCCAACGCGTGGAACCACGGGTTTATTAATTTCGTTCTCTTATCTGTTTTCCTCGCGCAGCTACGAAGGGCTGGGTAACGAATGAACATTACAATCGATGATCATCTTGTTCCCACCGACCCCGAAATACGCGAGTAAGTAAAGAGAATTCGAAAACCCGGAAATTTGATACCATTCTTAGGGTTTAAAAAATGATAATGGCAAATAATAATGGCATATTTAGTTGCTATGTTACATAGGACAATAAGTTCCATGTTGAATTAATCGGTAAAACAGTAATAAAGGTGTTACAGTAAAAAAATACAGAGGACGTATATTTACGCCTTTCGTATATATTGATGGACTTGTGAGGGCGTATGTATACGCCTTTAGCAGTCAAAGGGTTAAGGAAAAAAGCAGAGGACAGATCAGACAGATGAGTGACACCAGAGAATAGGAGGTAAATTAATTATGAATTAGTGTTACAGTAAAAAAAATACAGAGGACGTATATTTACGCCTTTCGTATATATTGATGGACTTGTGAGGGCGTATATACACGCCTTTAGCAGTCAAAGGATTAAGGAAAAAGGCAGAGGACAGATCAGACAGATGAGTGACACCAGAGAATAGGAGATAAAAATTAATTATGAATTAGTGTTACAGTAAAAAATACAGAGGACGTATATTTACGCCTTTCGTATATATTGATGGACTTGTGAGGGCGTATGTATACGCCTTTAGCAGTCAAAGGGTTAAGGAAAAAGGCAGAGGACAGATCAGACAGATGAGTGACACCAGAGAATAGGAGGTAAATTAATTATGAATTAGTGTTACAGTAAAAAAAATACAGAGGACGTATACTTACGCCTTTCGTATATATTGATGGACTTGTGAGGGCGTATGTATACGCCTTTAGCAGTCAAAGGGTTAAGGAAAAAAGCAGAAGACGGATCAGAAAGATGAGTGACACCAGAGAATAGGACTAAGCATGTATATAAGTAATTAAGTAATTAAGTACATAATGACTTCGTGCAATATGGAATGTTGAGGGGAAATTTGATCGTGTTAATTCTCAAACTGCATATAGTAAGAAATAAATCTATCTATCTTGTTCCCTGAAGCGTATGCAATTTTTATCACTATTGTTGGTTTTGTGCGAGGTTATTTACAAGCTTGCACTTCTACTTGATTACTTATATACTACTTATATACATATATATACGTGCAGGTTCAAGTTAGGTTCAGGTTAGGTTCAGAGGTTTTAGTGGGTAAGAATCCCACATAACCTAGCTGCCCCCCCCCCCTCTTTTGAAGTTCGGAAGATTTTCTTCGGTTTGGAAATCTTTGGAAGAATTCCCCCATGCGAAAAAAAAAGAAAAAAAAAAGAAGGTTCAGGTTCATACAATTATGAAGATAGATTGCACGCAATTTTATTATTGGCCAAAGCATTTATATAGGAGGTCGTTAAAAATGTCGGGGAATACACGTGTAATAACGTTTTTGTTTTCGTCTAGACGTTAAACGGTCCCGTGAATCATCCCCCGATACGAGTTACTTTTATAGTTGATTACCTTCAGCAGTTAATTAATTAAATGCACAACCACCCGCGTTCGTCGCGACGGCTGCTCCCAGTTTAAACTTTTAACCGTTGAATTTATAAAATACCCGCCTACGTAGAGCGTTTCGAGTTTGCAGAACGGAGAACGCGAAAGTTGCCCAATAATTAAAGGGTTCGGTGTCGCTTCGAAAAATCGGTAGCAGTTCGAGTGAAATTTAATTTCAAACGAAATTGTTTGTAAACTTCATTTGTTTATAAGCGCCTCTCATCCTATGTCTCTGCGAGATCATAATTAATTACACTTCGGGATCAAATTAAATCTGCTACCCCCTTGCAAGGGAACGTGTGATGGGTGACCTACTACTTGCCTTCAAAGTAATTAACGGTCATATAAATTGCACTGAAATAGTATTCTTATTTGGTGTTGATTCGACACTTGCATCTACTGCAAATCACACTCTATTTTCACAAGAAAATTATCGTACGTTGTTTGGCGAACAAAATTATATTAATCGCGTAATTATCAATGTAAACAACAGTTGCAAGCGAGTGGATATTTTTTCGTCCTTCGATTGCTTCAAGAGTAAAGTACTTCACCTCTCGTCCACCTGTGACTAATTTCTAATTTCTAATTTCTAATTTGTATATTGTATTTGTAATTTGTAATTTGTAATTTGTAATTTGTAATTTGTAATTTGTAATTTGTAATTTGTAATTTGTTATTTTGTAATTTGTAACCTATGTATATTAAAAGGTTTAATTTTAATTTAATTTAACCTGTGCACCAAATAAATAAATACCTAAATAAATAAATAATTTAAATAAATAAATAAATAGTCTAAGTGTGTGAACGTGTACGTTCTCGTATCGAGCATAACGTACTGATACCAAAGAATGTTCTTTTTAATAACAAACGTTTAGCTTTACCATTTATTTCAACCATTTCTGAATTAGAACATGTACGAGGGTAAGTGAAATGTAACTGTAAACCGGAAATCGTGCTCGTTTTATGGTTCGACATTTGTATGTTTTCTTCCAATTAATGCAGCAACCGAGTACTGTTTAATCAATTTCTAGTAATCGAGAAACTTATATTACCCGAGCAGTTCTACTTTTTGTTCATGCTCGTTTGTATTGACCATATCGCTACATCAATTCTTTAGTTAATCACTATTAATTTCCTTCTTTCGCAATGCTTGAAGGTGAAACTTGATAACCCTTTGTTTCGTTAGAGAAAAAAAAGGTAAATTGATTTTTCTAGAAATAATCAAGGGCATTTTTCCTTGGAAATTTCTCATTGCGAGTTTTCAATAAAATAACGTTTAATAAATATTAATTTTTCATGGTGTACCCTTTTTCAACTAATTAAAGCGAGTGATTAAATGTAATTGTTACGCTGAAGTACCTTTACTCGTAATTTGATTTCAGACGATAACGTACATAAATCTTTCCGAAGCATCAATTTTTTTTATAATTTCATTCATTTACACGGGTTTCTATTAAGCGTCGCAGAAAGGAACAATGAATTGCAATAACCGCGCTTATAAACGAAGGTAATAAGCGAACATAAATGTATTATTTGTCGTAATGAACCTTTATTGCAAAGGCAAAAATGCTTTATCGCCCCGGCGAAAGCGTGAAACTTTCGCAGCACGTTCACCATTCCCACTATGCTTGCCAACAATGGATCGTACTCATTCGTTTACAGTTTTTTAATACCGTGTATCGTACACTTTGGCAATAAAACGCATATTGTTTCGATAGTTCTCTCGATCGATAACACAGAGTTATTCTTTGTCTCAATTAAAGATAACCTTGTTGTGCTTTAATTGAAAATATTCCTGCTTCATTATATTTACAATATAAATCGTATTCGATTCCAGGAAAGATTCAAAAATTTGAAACCCATTTGCCAGCGAAGAAAGCAATTCGTCGAGTGTTTCAAACGAAACGAAAAGAAAAAAAAAGTTCGGTACTTACCCCAGAGTAAATAGCACACGCGAAGCTACCTCTCCTTACGGACCGCCAGCAGCAACAGGATTGCATGATAGCCATGCTTCAGACGCGCGAACGATCACACATTACACGCGCACTTTCATTAAATAAATACTCGAAAGCGTAACAACCCCCGCCAGCCACGCGATCGTACGTGATTCATGTCATTCATTCCACGTGATCATGCGGAAAATACAGAGACGCGAAATGGATAGGTCGTTGCACCAAAACATCGTATCTCGATCATGGAACACGGGACGCGCCAATGAACCGTCACATGTGGTGGTTCGACTTTAACTGCCGGCCTTCACGCTGTCCGCGGCGCGAAAACTCTGGCTTGCGCATGCGCACTAACTGTGTTCGGTCGGTTTGTACTTTTCCAACTGAATAACGACTGCCTTATACATATTAGTTGACACATATCGCATTACCATAGCCGGAACGCAGGATTGTACTCCCGTGGAAAACAGGATCACGGACCCGCGGGATATGCATAGAAATTCGCTGAATGTTAATGGAAAAAGTTACCCCTGAGATGCGAGCTTCATTAGTACGTAGCAGCGGCGTTGGCGCGCTCCGAGTCTGTAGTGCCGTTTGTTTGAATCGCAGCGGGATCGGTTCTGCCCGATGATTTCAGCGTTAAAGTTTTAACGAGAAACTGTGACACCATTAACGCTATAACTACAGACGGTTAGGATATACTTATTTGTGACGAAGAATTCAAATCGTAAGTTGTATCAAAAGAATACCTATAACGAGGGAAGCAAACCGTAATGATTGGACTAAAAGTCACAGTAAGTTTCCAAAGGTGTAAAAGTGTGAATAAAATAAAAATAGTATAGATTAAAAATCTAGTTTTTATACAGTTAACAATTAAATTTCAATTTGTCCATTTACTGGGATCCATCCATCTACTGGGAAGTTTATATTATTTCAATAAATTTACCTTGTTTCTATGGAAAAATCACAAATCGGTCATTTTGATCGGTCTTGGTAGTTACATAGTATTAAGGAGGTGCGATTCCTTGAAAAGGTAGAAGACATACGTGAAAGATATGAAATCAGAAAGATATGATTTGAAAGAAAAGGTTCCAAAGTAACGTCAACGTTTCTGGTACTAATTCATTTTAAAAAGTTCGGGCAATTTTTATGCGATATATTGACCGTGTTTCTGCTTCTTATTGGAATACCCGAAAACGAAGCTCTTTGGCACGGTGTTTTACGATCCCGTGTCTACTTTTGACCGTCGTAAAGTTCCGCGAATAATTTTACCGTTTCACCGCGGTGAAGATAAACCGGAGACGGTTCTCCTCGATGTTGAGAAATTTTTTTGCGAATTCCCTCTGTGAAAAATGGATTTCTTAGATGAGGTCGTCGCTTCATTGGACCGGACCAAGAAAACCGTTGATCGATCCGGGGGCCTTTTTAACTTTTGCAATCACTTTAATCGCATTCTACCTCGTGTACGTTTAACTGGCTACTACTTCAAACTTTTTACACAAACATTATACATATCAGAAAATAACGACAAAACCAAACGAAAGCCATATCTAATCAAACCCATACCTATGTACATTTTAAAAAAGTACTTTTTCTGCAAAAAAATAAATGTTACAAAAAGTAAATAGAAAAAACTGGTCTTTATTCGTCATTTCAGTAATGCGTACGTACAATGTGACCAAGGTTGGGCTGTTTGAGGGATAACACCTACGTATTTCGACGGTGTAATGGTATTTGTAGTGATCTATACTTATAAAAAGACATGTCCTGACTGACTGACTGATTCATTATCGACGAGCTTAAACTATTGAAACTAGAAACGTGAAATTTGGACAATAGGGTGTCTTTTATAACGTAGCCACCCACTAAGGAAGTATTTTCTTATATTCCATCCTTAAGGGGGTTAAATAGGGGTTGAAAGGCTGTTTGAAAATCTGCCGATTTTGAAACAAGCACTATGAAAACTGGTATTCAGCTTTTCTGTTAGAAATAAAGAAATACGTGTCTCAACGTTTTTGAAACAATCACCCCCCAATGGGGTAAAATAAGGGACGAAACTTTGTTTGGAAATCCACAGATTTTGAAGCATTACAAAAATGAATAAGTAATTAACTTTCTGGTTAAAATTAAAGTTAAGGACTTGCAAAATTGGTGATTTTACGTCTATAAGATTTTTTCAAAACTCATTCTCAAGTATTATCGCGTGGGCAATTAGAAATAGATGTACAAGAAGTGTTCGCAAATCTAGCCTTAAAAGCGAAACGAGCCTGATCACGGAATTATTGCCTTAAGAACAGAGAAAATGATAAGAAACAAACAATGGCATGACATGTATTAGATATACACTAAGCGGTTGCATTTTAAAAGTGTTCACAATAAATCCTGAAATAAAAGTACCAGCTGATATTTAGACCGTATCCTCTGGTAACCTTGCGCGATACAGCAGGGTCGTAAAGTTTCACAGATCTATGGCATCCTCTTTTTTTTATTACTAGGATTCCTTTTTTACACCCTTACGCTGCTATTTTTTCTTTTTACCGCTGCAATTTTTCTTTCGATACCCTTGCACAGTCCTCCCCCTTTATCCGTTGGAATTCCTATTTCGGCGTCTTCCCGCTGCAATTCCTTCTTCCCCGGAAGAATTAGAATCTCCCTCGTTTCTGGAATTCCTTCCCCTTTGCGGTGGAATTGATTCCTGGAATATGGAACCAGATCCCAATTTCATCAGGCCTGTGCTCTGCCCGGGAAAGTATTATTCAAGGGGAGCCTCTAAGGTGATAGATCGTTTCCCATCGTTAATTCGAGATGGGCGTTGACCATGGCCAGAGCTCGAAGGGAACCATAGAAACGCCTCGAGCAATCAGGTGAATCACAGAAACGATGTTGAGAAAGATTTTGAGAAAATGGTCATTGGGGATTTCCGTGTGGTCGTTTCTCGGCAATTGAATTGACCAATATGCAGATTGATAATGTAGAGCAGGATATTTTAATGCTCGTTTTGTAAAAAGGTGAAAGATAAGCACTGAAAGCTTTGCTTCGTATCCTCTGAACGATGAAAAATGATGCTTCACGTGAAATATTAGGGGGACCGAAAAGTAATGTCGTTTCTGTCATTCCATCTCTAGATATTTCGTTCAAAAATCAATTGATTTTTATCAAGCCGGCATTGAAAATTTGCATACTGGATGGCAAACGGTTGTTGATAAAGAGGGTGATTACATAATTGATTAAAAATAAAAACTCGTTAAAAATGTATGCGTTTGAATTTAATTTTCCTGTTCCCCTAATTGCATCGATTGCTTGAATTACTTTAATTAGCAATAATTAGTTTATAGTATTCTTTAATTACGCATATAATTAATTGTAGATTACACCAAAGTATAGACTTTATTTCGTACTTTCACAATGTCATCCTTGTGAATTGTTATAAAAACTTAACTTTTTCCAACAACTTAACTCGTAGCTTTCTTATTTTAAACGGTCGCTTATAAAACGTCTCGCTTAAACGATATCTATTATTAAATTCAATATACTGAAACCTCTGAGACACAAAACGGCCATCGGTCTATCATAATTTGCGCCCGACGTTTTTAGCCTGATCGACGTCGAAGAGTTTCCCGGCGGTATCGGAAAAGGAAATACTAATATTAGAGGCGAAACGTCGAGGCGTAGCTCGATTTATAAATACCTCATTCATCCGGAAATCTCGCCGGGACTTCGTTTATCTATCCCACATAAATGACACGTTACGATGTGTTCTCGTCCTATCTATGACAGGTCAGACGGAATAAATCCGGAATTTATTCAGGGGCTTCTTGGACCTAACGACACTCATATCGAGTTTCATACTTACACTATACGGTTCTTATAATTACATTAATCAATTTGAATAGATTATAAATATTTTTAGGATTTTTGTTCGATAAAATGTTCGTCGATTCGAGACGAACGCTTAATTAAAATCACAATGGCTCGTGACTAGGACTTTTTAATAAATACACACTCTAGTTTTATGAACGAATGCTATTTGCCTATGGGTGGGGCGATCGCCTCTCTTTGCGAGAAACGGGAATCCTCGCTAAACAAATTCTCCGAGGTAGGTCCTGTTGTCCGCAGGCATGCTAATTTACACCCTGGACCGGAACTCAGCCACGGAAAAATTCCCCCGTCCCGGTTTTAATTGCAAACACGAACGCTAGGCGGGACGTTACGAGCGTCGCCGTAAACGTTGGACATCACGGGCGTATCATTAGCGATCGTTGGCTGCGTTAAGAAGAATCGCGCCGGTTAGATATGAGGGTCATAAGCCGGACGTCACCGGTAAGGATGAAAGCGTTACGATCGCTGCATAAAACTTTGATGCTGGTCCGCCAATAAAACGTGTAATTTACCGTAAAACGGGGGAACTCGTGAATTTTGAAGGAAGCATACACCGTGTAGCAGTTCGTCGGACGTAAGATAACATCCGGGCGGATCGAACGATTTCTTCGTTTGGAAAAATTGCTGGGAAAATTAGGCTGGACGCATACGAACGATCTTTTGGCGCACTGCCGTAGCTACGGTGGCTCCAAAAAAGTATTCGTGCACAATGTCACAAATAAATTCGGTTAACACGTTGAGTGCCACGCGGTTTTATAGCGACTTCCCCGTCAGGCCGCGCGCACAGATATCTTGGTACAGCAATGCTGATGGATACTAATTGTTTGGGCGTATTGATAGCCATATGGCTGGGTTAAATAATTGACAACACTTTTTTTCTCTACTTATTAAATTTAATGGATACTAGTGCTGCGATCAAGGGTCTGCGGGCGAGTGACCTGGTCGGATGCTTACAAGGATCTGTCCGCGTGCGGTAAAAATGCTTATATATATATCTCGTGTAATCGGATGTTGGTAGATATCTCGCGTACTCGGATGTTGGGAGATATCTTGCGTGATCGAATGTGGCTGAATGTTTATTGGTATCTTGCGTGATCGAATGTGGCGGAATGTTTATAGATATTTTGGGTGACTGAATGTTTATAGATATCTGGTGTGGTCAAATGTTTATGTGATTTGTCGCGCGGTCGAATATTGTGTGATTGATCGAATGATCTGAGATATCTCGCTGATACCTCCAGCTTATAATACCACCATTGTCCTTATTCTTATTAACTAAGGACCGAACAAATGCGAAGGCAATACTGGCAAATTAGAATTTACTCGATAGAAATTTTAAAACGTATTAGGACCATCATTTTGTATCATAATGGATGATATTTCTGTTCGAAATGGAATGGTTTATATAGGCATTCATTCAACACGTTAGGCCCTTTACTATCATATTTTATACTGTCAGTCACTGGTGACTGACGCAGCCTAAACGGAAAAATCGGTGTCAGTCACCGGTGACTGACGTGGCACTCAACGTGTTAACCTTGCAATTCTGAGTTTGATAGAAGTGTTTAATAAAACTTTGTCCGACTAGTTTTGTTTGCGTCCCTAACTCGCTTACAGTCGACGAAGGAAAAAGAACACTAAGGATTTCCTAGAAGATCTATCACCGTTCAGAGTTGATCAGATTCGGTCCCGAAGTTCCAAGGCACCGCTGTAACGCAATGGAGTTTATACAGCCGTTTGATAAATCGCGAATGCAGTTCGTTTTGTCGAAAGTAGTTACTCATGTTCGCTGCACGGTGACATTTAAAAATAGGACTCCGGGGAATCGTTAATAATGCTACGCGGAATATAAATTTCGCAGTGTCCTCGTGCTCACATTCTCCCTGTCATATATTCCCCCAAACACTCGTTTCCATTCTTTCTAATTCTAAACCTTTCTCGCTCGAAACATTCGATCACGTTCACCCAATATTCCTCAGTCGCTTAGTTTTCTCAAGTGCTCATCTTTCGTACCTTAGAAACAGTCTAGTCCAAACGTTCTACGTTCACACGGCTATCGTTCAATTCAACCACTTGTCACATTTTCCTAAACTGGCATCCACTCGATCGTATTCCTACATATATATAGGAATTTTATTTTATTGGAAAAGAGATGGTAGGGTTCAGGTGTAGGTAAAACGAAGTAAAGTTCTTGGATATATTTAAAATATTTTAATAGTAATGCATAAACAACTTTGACGTTCTTGCTCCTCTCACAATCATGCTCTTTCCGTACCATGCTCACATTCTCCCCGTCATATATTCTTCCAAACACTCGTTTCCTTTCTATCTAATTTTCAACCTTTCTCATTCGATTTATTTATTGAAAAAGAGATGGTAAGGTTCAGATGTAGGTGAAACGAAGTAAAGTTCTTGGATATATTTAAAATATTTTAATAGTAATGCATAAACAACTTATCAATTTAACAACTTTGACGTTCTTGCTTCTCTCGCAATCATGCTTTTTCTGTACCATGCTCACATTCTCCCCGTCATATATTCCCCCAAACACTCGTTTCCATTCTTTCTAATTCTAAACCTTTCTCGCTCGAAACATTCGATCACGTTCACCCAATATTCCTCAGTCGCTCAGTTTTCTCAAGTGCTCATCTTTCGCACCTTAGAAACACTCTAGTCCAAACGTTCTACGTTCACACGGCTATCGTTCAATTCAACCACTCTTCACATTTTCCTAAACTCGTATCCACTCGATCGCATTCCTACATCTCCAATGCGAGATCCGATCAATTTCCAAGGTACCGGCTGTAAACACCTAAAATAGCGAGACGCCACAATGAGATGGTTGTGCAACGAGAAACCGGAGTCCCCTTAATAGGATGTTTCCGATGCATCGAGTTAACAAGAAGGACGAAGCAGGTCAGCCGCGTCGGCTGGTCACATAACCGCGGTATAAATCAATTTCAGGGTTCCTGATGAGCTTTAGCCCCCGACGTCACGTATTTCCCCGGCGAGCCGTCGTTTCCCTTCTGTTAATGCACGCCGACTTGCTTCGCATGGCCCGGCCGCAGTTCACGGGTCGTGTGAAATTTCTAAATGCAACCACCGCCGCCCGTCGACCGGAAGTTTCGCACCTCCGAGCAAACTGTGCGCACCTACCCGTGATTGCTCTGTCTCTGAGTATCTACTGTATATAGTGCTCAGAAGTTTACTTCCGGGACGAGGCAGGGGTAAGAGGAGTTCTTTGCTCGCTCCACCAATCACTACTTTTGACGTTCTTAAATTCGACACAGTGGGATCTTGCCAGTATCGCTCTATCCCACTCAATCTCAATGATCTTGTTCCTCCTCTCTATTAGACGTTGGATTGGTGGATGCGATGGTTTCTGTCAATAAAGAAAATATTTTGCACAACTCAAGAGTTTGTTTGCGGAACGAAACAGGAGCAAGGACTACCAATCTCTACTTTTGACGTTCTTAAATTCGACACAGTAGGAT
Source organism: Tetrapedia diversipes (assembly GCA_033822845.1). Classification (NCBI taxonomy): domain Eukaryota; kingdom Metazoa; phylum Arthropoda; class Insecta; order Hymenoptera; family Apidae; genus Tetrapedia; species Tetrapedia diversipes. The sequence continues at coordinate 467,012 of JAOPTO010002283.1, forward strand.
CTTGTCAGTATCGCTCTATCCTACTCAAAATCGATGATCTTTTTCCTCCTTTTTTTCATATGTTGGAAAATACTGTGCATGACTCAAGAGTTTGTTCGTGGGAACGAAACAGGGGCAAGGTTGGTCCTTTGATCGGTTCACCAATCACTACTTTTGACGTTCTTAAATTCGACAGAATGGGATCTTGCCAGTATCGCTCTACCCCACTCAATCTCAATGATCTTGTTCGTCCTCTTTTTTAGGCGTTGGATTGGTGGATGCGATGGTTTCTGCCAATAAGGAAAATATTTTGCACGACTCAAGAGTTTGTTCGCGGAACGAAACAGGGGCAAGGGTAGTCCTTCGCTCACTCCACCAGTCACTACTTTTGACGTTCTTAAATTCAACAGAATGGGATCTAGAATGGGATCTATCATTCTATCCTACTTAGTTTCTATGATCTCGCTCCCCCTCTTTATTAGGCATTGGATTGGTAGATGCGATCGTTTCTGCCAATAAGAAAACTACTGTGCCCAACTCAGGAGTCTACTCACGGAAAGAGGCATGGGCAAAGGGAGTCTATCCTCGCCTTTGACGTTTTTAAATTCGACAGAGTGGGATCTTGTCAGTATCGTTCTATCCCACTTAGTTTCTATGATCTTGCCCCCCTTCTTTATCAGGCATTGGATTGGTAGATGCAATTGTTGCTGCTACTAAAGAAAATACGTATGACGAACGATCGTTTTAGGTAAGCCTGAGGCGGCGACCAGCTGCTTCAGCTAGTTAGGTCCAAGTGCAAACTTCTACAGAGTACTGCAGGAAGCTGGTAAGTTGGCGAGCGGGACAGCACAGGAGCAAGAGGGATACAAGTAAGAGGGATGCAGTAGATAAGTTTAACCGTTTAAATAGATACATACGTGTGGTCAAGTCTGCATTCGACTAATCAATCATTTATTCGGGCACCTAATCAACGTTCGAACGCTCGACGTTCTATCTAACATATAGACTAAAATATATAAAGAAAATCGCGTTATATTTGTAATAAAGTTTCATCTCAATTTCGAGTCGAGATATACGTGTACAAGTTACACGATAATATTTCAGTAGCTGTAGCTGCTGAAAAAAAAATGGTAAAGGGTTAAGCGCGGCGAACAACAGAGGCTGATATAATTGCGAGGAAACTTCTTGTCGGTGAGTTGAACGGAAGGGCGAAGGGGAATAGGCGGTGAAATCAGAGGAGCGTGGTAATAAGTCGGCTTATGATAAAAGCGGATCACGTAGCAAGACAACTTTGCGATTCTTCGAGCTTACTCAACCTGGACTTCCGCGTGCTTGTAAGACTGTTCTCACGCGTAATATTTCAACGCCGTGCAATTTCGAACTTGTTATCCGGAACACTTTACGGCCGTTGTTGTTTCACGCGAAATTCACGAAATTGGCAATTGTTGTATTTGTAAATTCTCTATGAATGTTTTTTGGGGTGATGCCTATTCCTTATTCTTGTTGGAGGACCTTTCTGACTATTGTTGTGGTTTTTAATATTACTGCTTTTTGTATTTCTGTGTGTAGTTGTGGGTGTAGCCCTATTGCTGTTAGGTTATTATTATTATTATGTATTTCTTTTTCACCCTTTTTTCGTAGGGGGGGGGGGGGTCCGCACTGGACGGGACTTTGCCAAGTCCAGCTTGGTTTTAACTGTTGTGGTTTAGGTGGGTTCTGACTATGCTGCATGTATGTAGTATTATCGCTTTTTGTACTTCGCTATGGATATCTGTGGTTTATTATTATTTTTATTATTATTATTATTATTATTCTAGTGGCCTCTCAGAAGATTCTCTCTCTGGCTTGTGACCAGCATGAACGGACTGCACCAAGTTCATGCCAGTGTTTTTATTGTAGGAATTTTCTTGCTATTGTTGTTGTGTTGAGGATGACTGCTTTTTGTATGTGTGAGTGTATGTATGTTGGTAGTTGTAATACTTGTAAGTTTTGTATGAATGTTTTTGGATTGATGCCTGTTGCTGAAATTATAAACGGTAGTATTGTTACTTTTTCTTGGTTCCGTATTCTTTTTATTTCCTGTGCAAGTGGGGTGTATTTTTCTTTTTTCTCTATATATTTTGCTTTTATGTTGTAGTCGCTGGATATGGCCATGTCAATTTATTATTATTATTATTATTATTATCATTATTATTATTATTATTATTATTTTAAAAACCCAACAGTGTTAAATCACTGAAATAGCTTGTCTTTAAAATTCATTCAAAATTTCGACACGAATTGTAAAGTAGATTCGACTCGAAGCTTCGAGGTCGTAAAGTTTGAACCGTGTTACGCTGGGAACACGTTGACAGAATACACAGGAAGGTAAATGAAAAGTTAAGCGTCCTCCCGGAACCTCTCGACAGATAGAATTACCGGAACACACGGCCGCCGGAGTTGAACTTGATCTTTCGTTCGTCGTATCGGCCGACCAGATCGACGCAGCGACCTATCAAGCCCAAAGCTGAAGCAAGAGCTCACGGGGCGGGCCGTTACGTCTATCCCTTATCGAGAAATTTATCGGCGTAGACAGACAGAGAGCGTGGAAAATCAATATCGGCGTCGAGCCTTAGGGTGTTAAGCGTCGACACTCCAGGCACGACCTACCTTACAAACGAACGTGCCTCTTACACGTGTATCCCCCGATCATAATCCCCTTTTCGCATCCCTAAACACCCCTGCCCGAGCGATCGGGCGAGAAACGGAAGGGAAGGTCGCGACGAGTCGCGCCAACGAGCCACGGAATCGAGTCGAAACCTTTGAGAGAACTATTAACCCTTTGCGGACGAGTGTCGGATATATCCGCCTAAATCTTGCGCTGCGGCTGGCGTTTGTCTGTCGTAAACGACACGTATAAGATACGTATGGGTATACTAGCCTAAGAAGTCAAGTTGGCCTAAGTTTGTTTGTTTATGATTTTGTTAGATTTTATGAAAGACTTATTTAAATACAGCTTTAGTTTTTATGACACAAATGCGCGACGTAACTATTTTCTTTACTGCTCCGTCCGCAAAGGGTTAACCCTTTGAACACGGCGGACATTGAGACGTACCATTCGGTAGGAATTCAGTCGCGAGCTACATCGGGAACGGCGAAATTATTTATATATTTTCGACAGGCGTACACTTCTGAGAATACAACTTCTTGAGGTTGCTCAAGTCGTGCCACTTGAATTTTGAACGAATTACAGCGAAAACAATGCATACAGCTGCAAGCAAATATCTATTGGTTGTTCGTTATAATAAATAACAACAATATTAACGCAAGTTCTGAATAACAACGTTTAATTTCTATTTGTTTGATAAATCCTAAGTTTTATACGGATTTTTCCTTAAGCGTACGACTTGAGCAACCTTACCCTACACTGAGATAATCAAAATATTGAATTCCACTAAGTTAAAAGATTAAAAGGCAATTTTTTTAAGAGCCCTTAGGCACAAGTGCAAATTTACTAAGCGCTTTTAGGCGCCAACAGTACTCAAAGGGTTAAGTTGAGGATACATGATTTAACACTAGAACTATTGACAATTAGGGTGTACTTATTTGTGACAAAAAATTGAATTGAAAATTGTACAAAAAAAATACCTAATACGAGGGAAACAAATTTTAATAATCGCAGTAAGAACCATAGTAACCATTTCTAAAGGTGTAAGTACTATGGTAAGTTCATGAAGTTTCCATGAAAAATTACGAATAAGTCATTTTGACCCCCTTGGTAGTTCTAGTGTTAAATTTGGCAGGGTATATTGGATGAGTGTGTGTAGGTGTGCGTGCGTCGCGGAACACCATGAAAAGCAGTATGTCTCTTGATTTGGCCGAGTATGCAAATTATTTATTTATTTATTTTTTATGGGATTAACATTAGAAAATTACAAGGAAATTATTATGGTGAGGTATGAAAATATAATAAATGGTAACAGAGAAAGTAGAAATATACAAATGGAAGAGAAATGTGTAAAGATAAGAAAGATTTACAGATTAGAGCGGTGTAATAGCTATTTTATTAGAGTGAAAGGATTGGCTGAATAGAACCTAGATATATAGATGATTATATCTTTGTTCCTCTAATTAATCACACAACAAATGAATCGTTTATCATTTTTGTTTTGTAAGAACTAAGAAAACGTGTGTTACTTTCTTCCACCACGAAATCTAACAAGGGCGTTCCTCGGTGTGGCCACTGTGACGTTTCAAGTTTCGTATCGTGCTGACAGGACGAATCCAGCGAGGCGAGCACTCGAACAAATTCACGATCAGTCACACCTGACTCGCTCGTTCGACCGCTGTCCTCTAATTTCCATATCCTTGATGGAATTCCCAAATAGCGTGCTATCACGTGGAGCGCGGTATAGTAACGTTCTGAAAAAGCGTCGCGTTCCATGAAACCGTGCTACCTAGAACGTGTACAAGACTAAAAATTATCGGTAATAGTAAGAATAAGAAATAAAAGTGGATTTCAAGAAGCGATTTCTATTTCATCATTGTATTTTATCTTCTTCCTATTTTATTATTTTATTTCTGTTAGCAGTCTTTCTTTTTCTTTTTTGTCACCTTATTATTTTTCTCTTTATTTCGACAGCTATCTTGTATTTTCTTTTGTAACCCAAAGGGTTCGTCACCTTTAATTTGAGCAATGAACAAAAGAAAAATTAAATAAATAAATAAATTAAAGAAATATTTTTGGAAAATTGAAAAGTTATAAAAGGAAAGGCAATAAATAAGAGAAAAAGTAAATAAATAAAAAGAAATATTTTTAGAAAATTAAAATGTTGTAAAAGGAAAGGCAATAAATAAGAGAAAAAGTAAATAAATAAAAAGAAATATTTTTAGAAAATTAAAAGGTTATAAAAGGAAAAGCAATAAATAAGAGAAAAAGTAAATAAATAAAAAGAAATATTTTTAGATAATTAAAAAGTTATAAAAGGAAAGGCAATAAATAAGAGAAAAAGTAAATAAATAAAAATAAATATTTTTAGATAATTAAAAAGTTATAAAAAGAAGTATTTTTACTGCTTCTCACGAATATACATGAAAAATTTCTCACTCGTTTAGAGCGAAACGGTATTGCAGGAGTACCGTGTTATAAGAGGGGTTGACCTAGGAATATCCTCAGTTGGATCTGGGTCGAGTGGAAATTTTTTTTCTTGACAAATTCCCCGTCGCCGCTTCATCCTTTCCAACGCGACTCTGATTAAGTCCCTGGATCGTGTAAGCCGGCGCGGACGTTCTATTTACTGCGGTAATTCCGGCGTTGATCGTTAATGGCCGCCAGACCTTTCCACTGTCGAGACCGAAAACGGTGAAGTTTCCACGGGCAGCTTCTGCCGGTCCCTTTGTCTCCTCCCCCCTGTCGTCTGTTTCTTTTCACGTCACCGATCGTAAATCAGCTTGTGGATGACACGCGGTATATTTTGTTACCTCTAATACGTACAGTTATTGGGGGATCGAAAGAAAGGATGCAGGAAGTTGTGAAAAAAAGGGGGATGATGGCTGGACAAAATTCTGCCGTGTAACGTTATTTACATTGAGATCATAATAGAATCTTTATTTTCGTCTCCCTCTTTTCTTTTGCGTGAAAAGGCATCCATTTTTTAGAACATGTTCACATGATTTTGCAAATTTGTAAATTTCAATCTATACTTTTTATAAACGTGTAAAATCGTGATCACAATTAGAGAGAATGTGCGATAAAAATACGAAATGCAACGAGCGTAGCCCAATATCATAAATTCTGCCGTGCAATGTTGATTACATTGAGATCACAATAGAATCTTTATTTTCGTCTCCCTCTTTTCTTTTGCGTGAAAAGGCATCCATTTTTTAGAACATGTTCACATGATTTTGCAAATTTGTAAATTTCAATCTATACTTTTTATAAACGTGTAAAATCGTGATCACAATTAGAGAGAATGTGCGATAAAAATACGAAATGCAACGAGCGTAGCCCAATATCATAAATTCTGCCGTGCAATGTTGATTACATTGAGATCACAATAGAATCTTTATTTTCGTCTCTCTCTTTTTTTTCTGAAAAGGCATCCATTTTTTAGAACGTGTTCACATGATTTTGAAAATTTGTAAATTGTAAATTTCAATCGATACTTTTTATAAACGTGTAAAATCGTGATCATAATTAGAGAGGAGTATCGTCGATAAGAATGTGTGATAAAAATACGAAATGCAACGAGCGTAGCCCAATATCATAAATTCTGTCGTGTAATGTTGATTACATTGAAATCACAATAGAATCTTTATTTTCGTCCCTCTCTTTTTTTTCTGAAAAGGCATCCATTTTTTAGAACATGTTCACATGATTTTGCAAATTTGTAAATTGTAAATTTCAATCGATACTTTTTATAAACGTGTAAAATCGTGATCATAATTAGAGAGGAGTATCGTCGATAAGAATGTGTGATAAAAATACGAATTGCACAGAGCGTAGCCTAATACCGTTACCCTCTAGAAGGTATCGGCGTTTCTTGTATCAGACTAGATCGTATAAATAGTAGCACCCTGGTACGGTTCCGTCGGAAACACCAGATCGTCGAGCTTGAATCCATCTTTTATACCGCATCGATCGAGCTCCTTCTTCAGCGCATCCACGAATTGAGAAACCTTGTCCCTCGTTATGATGGCCACTATGCAGCCGCCCCACCTGCGCGAAATAAAGTCACGCGGACGCGTTGTTTTATTAACCCTTTGCGCTCGAGAGACGACTGTTAGCCGTCTAATAATACTAACTTAAAAATCTTTTTAATTCAGAATATTTACTAACATTCTCCTACATTAAACTTCATTTAGTTCAGTTAAATAGTACACTAACATTTACGTGTATTACTATTTACCTTTTGAGTCTAATTAATAAACAAACCAACTAAAGTCTGAAAATTTGAGAAACTATCATTTGGCGATTAACAGTCGCCTCTTAAAAATTAAGAATTAACAAAAAAGGAATTTGTATGCGCTGTGCTCAGTTTTCTGGTACGCATTGCGTTAATATTAAAAGTTGCCAGCGTGAATCGCTAACAGCACTCGACGCAAACGGATAAAGGAAGTTCCTAAATGCCTAGACGATCCCACGAATAAGTTAAATTAAACAGATCTTGTCCGTCCCTTTCCCTTTGTCCCCTTTGCACGTTAATGCAAGATGCATCGTGTCCGCCCACACGTGTGTGTATATATGCTTAAATTTAATTTACGCCTGGCGCACGTGGCGCGACTGTTATCCCCGTGGTACCAGCTTCCACTTACCCGGCCCCCGTGAGCCTTGCCCCTAGCGCACCGCAACCTATCGCCTTGTCTACGAGCCGGTCAACGCTGGGATGGCTGCACTCGTACAGTTTGTGCAGGCTGGCGTGGCTGTTGGACATTAGCTCGCCCAGCCGCCGTACCTTCTCGTCCTCCGGGACACCGGTCGCCTGGCTGCTGCGCCGGAACTCGAGCACTCTGGCCGCTTCTGAGACAACGCAATCGTACCACGGACGCTTAATCGATCGAAATTTAATAATCGCGGGCAATAATGGGTGCACGAGGCCGCGACAGGACAAGGGCGTACTATATATTCGAGCTTTATTATATTCATACTGTATGTGAGAGTGGAGGGGATGCCGGGTTATGTGAAGGAGAATTGGACCGAAGAGAGGAAAAGAAGGTTAGCGAGATATAGAATGGGAAATGGTGGTTGTTCACAGCTGATCAAACGCATTTTCTGCTTTTCCAAAGTACAATTTTTAATAAACTCAACACTAATTCAAGACTAATTAACAACAAAAGTAAATTGATTCAATGGCAGACGAAAGAATGGGGAGATCTCCTATTTTTTCCTCAACAAAGCGCAGCCATTGATTTTATTTACTTTTGTTATTAGTTAACCTTCAACTAGTATTGTTCACAGCTCATTAAACACATTTTCTGCTTTTCCAAAGTACAATTTTTAATAAATTCAACGCTAACTTAAGGCGAACTAATAATAAAAGTAAATGGAATCAATTGCAGCGCTTTGTCGAGGAAAAAATTGGAGATCTCCCCATTCGTTTGATCAAGTGTTAATTAATTAATTTGTTTCTTTGACCCTTTGGTCTCAAACTTTTGTCCGCTACTGTACCTCCATCCTATACTGCACCTTAAATAATTACATTTGCATTAACGCTCGCTAAGCGAGACAAATTTAAAGTGCATCCACCTGAACGGTTCTTCAGGATGTCGCGTAATATTTTTAGATCTTCTTCTTTTTTTCTTTTTTTTGTTTACATCGTACTCGTTCCCCTGTTCCCGATCCGTTACCCTATGACAACGGCGATGTTTCGTAGTGTCTGCCGACAGTCTCGCTTGTCGAATTTATTAGATAACGTTCGAGGAAAAGCTCGTCGCCCCTCGGCTAACAAGATTTAACGTGGATCGCTCGGACGAGCGGAAACGGAGGGGCAAAAAACCGAAAGAAGGAAAACGTCGAGGGGTTTTTTGCGCGGTTTTCGTCGCGTTTTCCAGAGCAATAAATTCCACGAGCCGAATTGAACACCGCCGGTTACCAACGAACAGCAACGGCGATCGATAAGCTGTCGCTGCGAAAATTTATTGCTTCGCGAAAGAATGCATGCCGGTGATTGATAAGCGATAGCGTTCCTCCGTTTCTGGCCGGGTCCAAAGATCCTTCGACTCCCTCCCGCAGGAACACGACAGAGCATCCTGTTTCCTTGTGTTGTTCTCCGCTGGCTTCGAGAGAAACAAGGGACGAACCGGGGCAATATCTGGAGACCCCGACGAGATCTCTAACCCTTCCGTTACGGGCGGGTTCTCAAGGCCGCGACATCATTACCGGCTACGCGACACCGATCGTCAGAGGGAGTACCGGAGGTGGGGAACCCAAGCTGCTTGAATGTTTTCGAACGAAAAAATTTCGGCTGTCGAAAACAAATGATGCAAAATAAAATACTATCAGTGCATGTTCAGAATGAGATACTTGTGCAGAACGGCTAGTCGTTCGCAATACCTTAGTGGTATCATATGGAAGACCACTATAGTTGCCTGCAACTCCTCAGTGGCATCATATGGAAGGCCACTATAGTTGCCTGCAACACCTCAGTCGCATCATATGGAAGACCACTATAGTGACCTGCAATACTCCAGTGGCATCATATGTAAGGCCACTATAGTTGCCTGCAACACCTCAGTGGCATCGTATGGAAGACCACTATAGTTGCCTACAACACCTCAGTGGCATCACATGGAAGGCAACTATAGTTGCCTGCAATACTCCAGTGGCATCATATGTAAGGCCACTATAGCTGCCTGCAACACTTCAGTGGCATCATATGAAAAGCCACTATAGTGGCCTGCAATACTCCAGTGGCATCATATGGAAGGCCACTATAGTTGCCTGGAATATCTCAGTGGCATTATATGGAAGGCCACTATAGTTGCCTGCAACAGCTCAATGGCGTCTTATGGAAAGCCACTATAGTGGCTTGCAATATTCTAGTGGCACCATATGGAAGTCCACTATAGTGGCCCTCCATAAAATATCGCATATTATATATGCGCAGTTATGCGGTTCAAACATGGGTGACGTGGCGACGAACGTGTTAACAGTAGAACTATCAACGATTAATCCTCCGTGGGCACACCGAATCGATTTCATTCGTGACGAATCCTATTTATTTCGAAACTTTTTCAAAATCTTTATGTTTCTTGACAATTTGACCGAAGTAACGAGATACATTAAATACCCTTTCCGCAGATAGTGTGTTAAGACGTTATGAATAGCTTGTTTTGAGAAAAACTGTTGTTTTTCGAAAACACCGTCGAAGCAGCTCAGGTTGTAGTGAGCCGTGCAATTTTGTCACGGCAGCTCGTTCAGCGGGACTATTGCAACGGAGCGAAAGGGTTAAATTACGCCCTCTGGTAAATGACGTCTGTGTTTGCATACATGAATTATTCGGTCGAGAATGCGGCTGAACTCGGGCGAGAAGTTTCCGAGGAAAAATTATCGCATAAATAGATCGTTGTTTGCCGGACGATATTTTGCATTCTTCTGGAATCTTTTGAAACTGATAAACAGTTTCTGGTGTCGCGAGAAGCGTCGCAAGAAACATAGTTCGTTTGCTCTTTGCTTATCGGAAAACCGACTTTTTCTATGGAATTCGTTACCTTGATACACGTGGAGGGCGCGTTGCTTCAGTTTGAACGTTTGCGTGTCGCTGAATGATCGCAGCAACGATGTCTCTTTTAGGTCTCTTGTTGGCGTGTCAAGGCTCTCGCTGATCTTAAAAGAAACGCACAATGTAGGCGACTGTTACCTGTAATGAACTTTAAAATTAAAAAATTGAGATCAGGCCTTGTGGTTTTCGAGTGTCGAAACTGAAATTTGTCGAAACCTAAAATTAGTGGGTGTCTGGAATTGAAATAGCGTCGCGATAATTTCAAGCACCCAAAGTTTAAAGTTAAGGTGGATAACAAGATAGTAGAAGAAGTGAGGAGGGAAAACTTGGAGAGAGAAAGAGAGTGAGAGAGAGAGGGAGGAGACTGAACGAGGAACGGGAACGCGGAAAGAAAGAGAAGAAAGATTATAGCAAACAGAATAAAAAATAACCAAATAGATGCCAAAGAAAAGAACAACAGAGATAACAGCAGGACCTTTAGGCTTAAAGCTTATACTTAAGATTTGATTTAGAAGAAAAGACAGTTAAGTCAATTAATCCCGAAATGGAAGTTATGTTTCTTCTTGCATTGTTTACTTAGTTTGGTCTATAATCAGTCAAGTTAAAAGCTCGTAAATTTCAAAGTCTCAAAACCTAAAGTGTAAAAGGTAACCGGAAGCCTTTCAAAACCGAAAGGTGGTAAATAAAAGGAATAAAGTAGCAATTCGGTTCAGAATACAAAAAGACAAATAATATTTTGTGTAATGTAGTGAAATTCAGTTTTTCGGTTACTGAAAATATGTTTTCACAAAAATGCATTCCTATCCAAAATTTTACCCAAAATTACGTCCTAACTGAATTCCTACCGTATGGTACCACAATGGTGCGTCTCAAAATCTGTCGTAGTCAAAGGGTTATAATGTAAAGCCCCGTGTCTACGAGACCTTTTTTCCCGACGATTAATAAAGCTTTTCGCAGCGACACAGTGTCTGAAGAGGGATTTCGACATTATCATTATCGATGTTACGTCAACCGCATACCTCGCTCAGAGTATATGGTTCCTCGTGGAGGTCCGCTGCTACTACGGAGACCATTTCGTCCAAGCGTACACCAAGGCTTTCCTGGACGTCGATTAATCTCTGTACGCGTTCCCAAGGTTTGTTCCGTTTCTTCGCTATCATCTGTAAACGCGTGGATTAACTCTGTTCAGAAAACGCTCGGACATCGTTTCGTATCTTCTGTTTTTTTACTTTTCTTCGAACAGAAAATCGGATCATTCGATTTGCTTGGGAATCAAATTACAAACGAGAGAGAGTCAGAATCTTTGAGAGAAGCACAGGAGGGAGGCTGGAAAGCTGTTGCACGTTAGTTTGCATTGTTCCTGCGAGTTAAACGGAGAGAACCTTCCAGGTACATCGATCAAAGTCAGTTGTTCGACAACCGTAAAACTTCTTCGGAACCCAATCTCATTAATTCCTTTGAACCCCGTATCCGATTCTTCGATTGCCAACCAACGAATCGAGCGAACGCGTCCTCGAAGCGATTCCATGACTCTCTCCCCCCACTCTCTCTCCTTTCTCTCTTTCGCTCTCTCTCTCCCTCGCTCTCCCCCGCCCCTTCCCCCTTTCTCTCCCCCGCAACGCTCTTTCTGATCTCTCTCTCTTCCCCCTCTCACTCTCTCCTCCCTCTTCCCTCACTCTTTTTATCTCTCCCCCTTCTCCTCTCTCCCTTCCGCCCCCCTCTCACTTTCTCTCTCTTTCTTTCTTCTCTCTCCCCTCTCTCTTCCTCTTCCCCTCTCCCCCTTCCCTTTCTCTCCTCTCCCGTTCCCCCTTTCTCTCCTCTCTCCTCACTCTCTCCTCTCTCCTCTCTCTCTCTCTATCTCTCTCTCTGTCTACAAACCTTCGTTATCATCTGTTGTATTAATTACTTAAATATTTTGCGCCCCTAAGGGGACCCCGTTCGTAAGTTTATTCCAAACGCGAAGCATCGTTTGCTCGCTGTACCATGTCCATTCAATTCGAGCCAATTCGAGGAAGTTTATTATCAAGATATCCAAGCAGAGGACTTATCCGCGTTTAATTAATTAGCTCGCAGTAAACGCAAAGAGATTTCCCTCCGTTGCATAAAATAAATTGAAGTAATTTGCAAAATACACGTTTCATACGAAACTCGAAATCCGTGTCAAGTGGGGCATATACAATGAAGAATTTTTCAGAAATTTTAATTATCTGTTTTGTACTATTGAAAAATTGTAAGTCGTATGTAGGTCAAAAACATTCTTTAATGGTAAAAGTGTGGGCCGTACACGTCCCATGCTTAGCTTCCCTTTTTAACCCAATGGGTGGTTATTCCCATTGAAAACTGAAGAATTTTTAAAAAATGTTAATCATGGTTTTGTACTATTGAAAAATTGTAAGGCGTATGTAGGTCAAAAACATTCTTTAATGGTAGAAGTGTGGGCCGTACACGTCCCACGTGGCCTAAACGGAAAGTCTTCGAAAAACGGTCCGACACGGAACGTGTTAATGACGTTCCTTGTTTTCTCTCCCGAAGCTTCAAAGGTTGCCCGTCAGTCGGGTAGAATATTAGAAAAGGAATCGCGATGGAACAGGCGAAATTCGCGTTCGCACGCATTGGAGCGTAAATGTATAACGGTAGAAGATGTCACACGTTACCTGTGCGGCCAGCCGACATTCCGCCACCCTTAAATTAAAATCCGTCGTGGATGCTTTATTGTGACAGGCCTGACTGTGCGCTATTACGAACGCTGCGGTTTCCGGTAACGTGACGTCGGTGCCACGCAAGGGGTTGAATTCGATCAGCATCGCAGAGCCTTCGTGGGCATTAACGAGAGAATTACCGTTAAACGTGTTCGCGGCCGTGTTAACGCTTAACCCCTTGCACCATTCGAAACCTCGGAAAAAATCAGGCCAAACGCGGCTGCCTGAATTGTCGCGGTGAAGGACGAGCGGTGGAGTACGCGTGCCGAAACTTGAGAACCATCTTATCCACGCGATGGAACTCTTGTGAAATTCAAATGAATTTGAATCAAGAACTTTTATACAGGGTGTTCGGACAGCCCTGGGCTTAAATTGAAAGAGTAACTCCCTGAGACATTCTAAGACGAAAATCAAGAGTAACGATTTTGCGTTTGAAGCTTTGTTTAGGAGTCATAACTAGTTAAAGATATCGTTTAATCCGGACCGTTCGACACTTGAGAGCGGGTAACCGAGGCAACTCGGTCGGAAACGTCGCTGAGTCCACAGTGATGCTCAAGTGTCGAACGGTCCGGATTAAACGATATCTTTAACTAGTTATAACTCGTAAAGAAAGCCTCAAACGCAAAATCGTTACTCTTGATTTTCGTCTTAGAATGTCTCAGGGAGTTACTCTTTCAATTTAAGCCCAGGGCTGTCCGAACACCCTGTATATACTTTAACACGTTGAGCCCGGCGCCGGTCCTTGGGGACCGGCAATAGAATTTTCGTTTGGCTGGCGTCGGTCCGTCTAATGAATTATCATCTTCTGATGATGACAATCGTACTACTCTGCGACGTTTGGAAGATAAAAATATTTCACTTGACGTGTCACTGTCTTCTTCTCTTTCCGACATATTCAATGTTACGGGCAATAACTATTTTCAAAACTAAACTCAACTTTCTTTTTACGAACAATCTGTACACTTCGGTAGGTCTTTTCCAATTGATCGCCTCTCGAAGGTACGTACGTGACTTTTTTATACATCATACGAAAATATAGTGAACAGAATCACACCAGTACACCTAAAAGGCGTCGAAATTAGCGCAACAAAGAATAATTCCTTATCTCTCAGCGATACCCTACAACTTTGTATCGCTCGCCGGCTGCCGGCTGAACGGAAAGGACTGCAAAGTCGGCGCCGGACTCAACGTGTTAATTATCACATAAGATTAAAACAAATTCTGAATAAGTAATAATAATATAATTAATTAATAACGAAATAAAAATATGTAAAAGCAAATCCGCCGTAGTAGTATTTGAACTCAAATAAGTTTTCTGATTATCTCACTAATATCAAACCTAAAACTGAAAGACACAATATAAATAAACAATTAAATATCAATTTTGCCTGAAATTAAGACCACGAGTCAGACTCGTGATATTCATGTTCGGCCTGAAATGTCGAGTACGAGTCAAGCTCGTGATATTCATGTTTGGTCTGGAACTGAACAACGAGTCCGACTCGTGACATCCATGTTTGGCCTAAAATTTTCATCAGGAGTCAGATTCGTCAAAATAGTGCAAGGGGTTAATCGTATTATCAAAACGGCTACGATTTCCTCCAAAGAAGAGGAAACGATTGGGCACCTGCTTTCCCGAGAAACGCGATCGCCTGATCCATACCGCCGCCCTGGGTGCCGATGTACCTCTCAGCGCTGGCGCTTATGGTTGACAACTTCCGTTTCGACAATTCGTACTGGAACAGAGGAAAAAAAAGAACAGTTCTCGTCTTGTTCGAGGCTAGAGCCGATCGTTTCGATCTCGGTACACTTTTCACGCAATTTTATTTATTTACTTACGGGTATGAATACCCTTGTGTATAATACAAGTTAAAATATACATAGAGACGTAAGTATAAAAGAAAAATGCATATGTATATATAATATCTTATAAACTATATAACAACGAACAAATAACGAAGTGACCGATTATAGCTAAATATAACAGAAAGTATACCTTAATTATGAAAACGTATGAAATTTATGTAAGTCGTTGTAATCTTATAGTATTATCTAAATTCCACATAAAAGTAGGATAAGAGAGAAAAAGTCTATCTGTTCGCAAAACTTATTGGCATTGATTATTATACGATTAATACTGTTAAACGTTTCATATATAATTTTGTTTACTCATTGCAGCTATCCAATCCATTGCAGTTATTCAATTTATTGCAGTTATTTACTTATTTACTTACTTACTTACTTACTTACTTGTTTATTTATTTACATATCACACGCAGTACACGAGGAAGAAAGAGAACATAAAGCATATGTGAGTACACGTAAATTTAACTTAATTTGAATATACGAAATAAGGATTATAGGAAATAAGAACTTGCGGCAACCGACCTAAAAAAAAACAGTCGACCTCAGGGAGCGGATATTGTTAGCGTCGATAAATAATCGATTAAAGTGGTTGTGCTAACTACTTCAAGTGGGATGAGAGAACGCTGACTAATGGACGGAGCATAAAGTTTAAGTTCCTCGAGAGATATCCGACAACGTTCCCCCTTCCCGCCCCTCGTGCCTATGTTTGTTTTTAATTCGCGGCCATTACGCGAAGGACACTGGGACAAATATCTCTCCGCTTTGAAAACATCCGACCTAAGTGGAGCCGGTAATTGCGAGAACGACAGAGATCCGGAAACAACGTTTCCAGCTAGACAAGCAAACTTGCCCGGCGACGAATCTCCAATTAAATTCGTTTTAAACCCCGGGGTTGGATGCCAGCAGGCCGGAAACCGTCGAAATACGGACGAACGGGGAAACGAAGGAACTGCTCTGCTTTCGTTTCACGGATTCACGCGTTCGCTTTTTCGCGAGTTTCTGTCGCCTCCGCGGATTAACACTATTCCTACCACAACCGATCAAATGACCGTGTTTAAAATTTCGATTAGAATTTCATAGATACAACGTAATTGAATCGCCTTTAAACTTCACGACTTTTCCTCAAATATACGTGTAGTGATTTAGAGAGAGAGAGAGAGGGATTTCAAAAGGACGAATGGGTAATTAGATTGTTTGTAATGGAGCGAATGATAGGTTGAGTGAGGAAAGAATGAGAGGGAATGAGTGAGAGAGCGAGAGAGAGCGCGTGAACCGGTGTGACAAAAGGCGAAGGTAGTCAGTAGAGTAAGGTAGTCAGTAGAGTAAGGTAGTCAGTAGAGTAAGGTAGTCAGTAGAGCAAGAGACGCGAATGGCGAGCGAAGGCGTTGCGAGCGGACAAGTGTAATGTGATTAATAAAACTATTTAATATCTAAAACTACAACATACGTATAATACATTTTTCAATATTCACTTCTTTCTTTATTGTTCATTTTCTGAGAAAAATTTGTAGTCTGTCTTACGTGGGAATGTCGCGGTAGGAATAGGTATACGTGAAGGGTTGGTAGGAATAGTGTTAACCTCTTATGCCGCGTCCACGCTGCTGTTAGCGAACAGCTCGGTAGTTTATACTGCTCTTAATTTTGGTAGAAATAAAACATCTGAAAACCCCTGTTGGATTCCTATCATTTTCCTTCCTATTAACTATCCTATCGCAACAGCCATCCGTCCAATAGTCATCCTCTTTTAAACAGTGTGCTGCTTGAACTCCCTCACTTCCTACTGATTCATCCATGTCCTTTGGTCCCTAACTCATCCGTACCCTTTGGAATCCAAATTTTCCTCAACCTATCGCATCCCTAGCACTCCATTTTTCCACTCGTTTAAAAGAACCGTAAGTGCAGAGACCGCAAGAGCAGAGAGTTCAGTCTACGCCAGTCCCCCAACACCTCGCTGAAGAATAATCTTAACACGTTCCCTGCCGGACATTTTTTTTAAGACTTTCCGTTCAGGCCAGCGTGGGGCGTATACGCCCCACATTTTTTTTATGGTTGACACAAGCATGTTTTTTGTGGTATAATACAGTTAATATTTCAGTAATTTAAAACCATAAATTTAAAAGAAAGGCATATCTCTTTATAAATTTAAACCAGGAAAGCAATCATTTTTAATTTATCATTTAGTTTATCAATCATTTTGACAAAATATTGTTAAAAATATACCTTTTTTTAAAGGCTTTTTTCCGGCGTGGGAGGAAATTTTAGCATGGGGCGTATACGCCCCACGCGGCAGGGAACGTGTTAAAACCTCGCAAAATTGTGTTACGTAATTTCTTTTCATCGGGAATACAACACCCCCAAACCTCGAAATCTAACGGTATACTAAACGTTGACTAAACCAGTGTATGAATAAATGATACGTCTCTTACGGTTTCGCGGCCCGACCATCGATCACGATTCATTCCGCCTGTTGAACTCGCGATGTATGCGATGGCGCCCGCAAATATGGCCGCCCCGCGACGGCCATCAGGGGATCGATCTCGCAACACGGAGTTCCGATAGTGGTAGCATCGGTAAAGCGGTCGTAAGTATGTTTTATGGACCCCGCGGCGGCGGAAGCGAGGGTTTAATGGACAGGAAGGCATCAGAAATTCTTGGGACATTCCATTCGAAGACACTCGACGCATATTCTCGAGGACAGACGGGATCCGCGCGGTCTCGGGACTCCGCCGATGGAGGCATTAGGATACAGGCAACTTTTCTCATCGATCTCGGAAGCTTCGAGCGAAACAAAGAGAAGATGCTACGTTGCGTGTCGCGGGCAGGGGAGAGGAAAGAAAGATGAGATTTTGCTTATCCAAGGAGCAAAGGTGGCCAGGGAAATTGGCTCCCTTTCCCCGGTCTCCTCTCCGCGACGGACAGAAACGGACAACGCGTTGGAATATCATCATCGGGCGTGCATGTGTACGTGATTTAATCATAACGAAATGGCTGCAACCGGAACGTGACGCTGATACCTCGCGCGGCTTGTTAATCACGTAGCCTTACAAATTGCATCCCTCGGCCATGAAGCTTCCAACGCTCACTCTTCCCCCCCTCTCACTCTTATCTCCCTCTCCCTCTTCCTCACTCTTTCTCTCTCTCCCTCTCCCTCTTTCCCTCTACATCCCTCTCACTCTCCCTCTCTATTTTTCTCTCTCTCCCTCTCCCTCTCCCTCTACATCCCTCTCTCGTCCACCTTTCCCTTCCTCTCTCTCCCTCTCTATTTTTCTCTCTCTCCCTCTCCCTCTACATCCCTCTCTCGTCCACCTCTCCCTTTCTCTCTCTCTCCCTCTCCCTCTCCCTCTCCCTCTCCCTCTCCCTCTCTATTTTTCTCTCTCTATCTCTCTCTCTCTCTCTTTCTGTTCCTCATTTATTCACCAAACTTTTCTCGCCTCCGAAGTTTCTTCTTTTCTCGTTTACCTTTCATAGGTATGTACGAAGATCGCGAAAAAATGGAGCCTTCTATTTTGTGGCGGCATATCTACCTGCTCGGTGCTATTTAGGAAAGCTTCTTTTCGGGGAAAATAGTTACTATTTGGGAGTTGTTCGATATGTATACTGTCGTTGATTTCTACATACACCCTTTTTAGAATAAACTTCATCATAGTCAAAAGGGCACTTCTGCCATCTCACGTATGTAACATTAAAAGGCCATGAGAATCAATGATACCGAAATTTCGCGATTAATCTTTATACTAGTTTTACGATAAATTCTTATGATGTAGAACAATGTATCCTCCTGTATAAGTATGTATGTAATTGTGCTCCTTTTAGTTTTAGCTTTTCTTTTATTTTTTAATTATTTTTATTTTTACCTTATTATAATACTTCTTTATAAACGATGTTTACCCGTCAAATAAATAAATAAATAAATATTTGTTGTCAAAAGAACGGAAATGCATACATGCAATAAATTTTATCATATTCGATCGAGAATCGTTATCGTCCACGAACGAGAGAGAAAGAGAGTTAAGATAATAAGAAACATCGGTTCCCATTGTTTTCGTTCGCCTCGCGAATTTCAACAAGCGCTATGCAATCATGCGATCCTTCAAGACCGAAGTACAATTATCACCCATTTCATGCCAGCGTCTAAGTTATCTTAACGCAACCGCGAGCTAGATACGAATACTAAACGCAACAGCTGCATAATAATCGCAGTCTGTGCTTCGTTGAAAATATTATTTTTTAGCGAATTATCCAACCATCACTCATTAATCCAAGGAAAACAGACTTCAGAGCGTGTAAATTATTTCGAGGAAATTATTTCCTCTGCCTTCCGTTTTATCTCTGTTATCTAATCGGACGAAACTTTTGCACGGAAACAATTTTTTTTCTCAGCCACAGCGAAACGAACGGTTTTGCCTTTCCGCGAAACACATTTTCTCTCGCTAACAGATAACGTTAATCATAACTTAAGTCACTCAAAAAAAAGAAAAAAAATGCAAAAAAAAGAAACGGATAATTCCCCCGGGGAATTTGATGAGCTTTTTAAGGCGTCTTTTTCGAGCCAATGTTAACGTCGGAATTAAACGCGAGGTAAAAGTGGATTGCCCGCAGGAATATTACGTTGAACGGGCAAAAATGGCGATGGTGTCGTTTATTTTTCACCGTTATTATGTAATTAGCAGGAAATCGCTTGTACGAGGAAACGAGGATCGTGGCGATTTACAAAAATTGTACCTTTGTTCTTCTAATATTTAGATAACAGATGTGTGCGATCAACCGATTCGAAAGTAGTCTGAGGTGATTTTAGTGCATCGAGATGAGGAACAGCAGGCTATTAACCCTTTAATTTAATAATTTAATAATCACAGAGTGATAAAATGGCGAGCAATACGTAAAGAGCAGCTTAAAAGGTAATTACTCTCCTATCAGAAACTCTTGTAATTTTTAAACGCATAATTTCAACTATATTGTCTGCGATAAGTTTTATTAATTATATTACCGTGATACAGTTTAAGACGCGAAACTTATCCTATTGTAATCGATAATGGTTTGCCCGAATCTCTGCCGTTCTAAACTGTGAAAGGGTTAAGAAATATGTAGGAATACGATCGAGTGGATGCGAGTTTAGGAAAATGTGAAGAGTGATTGAATTGAGCAATAGTCGTGTGAACGTAAAATGTTTGGACTAGAGTGTTTCTAAAGTGCGAAAGATGAGCACTTGAGAAAACTGAGCGATTGAGGGATTTTTGGTGAACGTGACCGAATGCTTCGAGTGAGAAAGGTTGACAATTAGAAAAAAAGGAAACGAGTGTTTGGAAAAATATATGACGGGGAGAATGTCAGCATGGTACGGAAAAAGCATGATTGTGAGAGGAGCAAGAACGTCAAAGTTGTTAACCCTTTGCACTCGAGAGGTTACCGTTAGTCGATTAATGATACTAACTTCAAAAATTTTCAAATTCGAAATATTTACTATGATTCACGTATATTAAACATCATTTAGTTTAGTTATGTCGTATATTAAAATTTACATATATGATTGTTTAACGTCCGGGTCTGAACTAAAGTCTGAAAATTTGCGAAACAATCATATGCTAGGATTACGATGTCCCATGAGAGGGGACAACTGAGTGCAAAGGGTTAATTTGAAAAATTGTTTATACGTTACTATTGAATTATTTTAAATGTATCCAAGAACTTCACTTTGTTTCACCTACACCTGAACCCTACCATCTCTTTTTCAATAAAATAAAATTCCTATATATATGTAGGAATACGATCGAGTGGATGCGAGTTTAGGAAAATGTGAAGAGTGGTTGAATTGAGCAATAGTCGTGTGAA
This sequence comes from Tetrapedia diversipes, assembly GCA_033822845.1. Taxonomy (NCBI): domain Eukaryota; kingdom Metazoa; phylum Arthropoda; class Insecta; order Hymenoptera; family Apidae; genus Tetrapedia; species Tetrapedia diversipes. Next base: position 487,584 of record JAOPTO010002283.1, read on the forward strand.
CGTAGAACGTTTGGACTAGAGTGTTTCTAAAGTGCGAAAGATGAGCACTTGAGAAAACTGAGCGATTGAGGAATTTTTGGTGAACGTGATCGAATGTTTCGAGTGACGAAGGTTTAGAAATAGAAAGAAAGGAAACGAGTGTTTGGAAGTTTGACTGTGAACGCAGAAAGGGCTTGATTCTGAAGGAAGTAAGAACGTCGTAGTTACCAAGTTGAAAAGTCGTTTAAGTTGTTACTATTAAACTGTTTCAAATATATATTAATAATATTCTAAGCACTTCGCTTCATTTTATTCACACCTGAGCCCCATCGTGTCACTCCACTAAATAAATAAAAATAGAATTTCCTATAAATATGTACGTTTGAAGAAAACACTCACCTGGCTGGTGTGCACGGTCGAAAGGACGGCAGCGGATACCAGAGCGCTCGAGCTCGAGAGTCCTGAATTAGGAGGAATGTTACCCCAAACTGCAGCCAGGATTCCCGAAGGAGCGCATTCCTCCGGGATCACCTCGAGTGCTCTTTTCACACCGCAGAGGAAATATTTGTGCCAGTCCGGGCCATCGCCGGTGCCCACGATGGGAACACTGCTGGCAGAAAACGTCAAATTTGTTTCTCGTTTCCAGGATTCCGTTATATACGCGTAGTTCCTTCTATTTTCAGGCAATTTCCCTCCCCTAAACAGCGAGATACGCAGAGGTATGGGAGGGAAGACGTCGAGAATAGCTGTACATAAGATCTGCAGTGGTTCCAAAAAGTATTCGTACACCGTATTATAAAGAAATTCATCTACTTCTG